>PYWC01000010.1:2682810-2718650 GCA_003182015.1 Tuber magnatum | reverse complement strand
GACTTTCAGGTAGTTTTATCTTATACCAGAAACTCCCCCATCAGTTTTACTCCAACTATTTGAGTACACCGTTCTCCGCTAAGGGTGGTCCGACACGTCTCCTGGCACACCCTTCAGGCATGCATGTGTCGACACACTCTAGTCGGCGTTCACCTTATGCGGTTGTCATTTCTGCGGTGCATTTCCATTTTGCCCGCCGGAGTGAAAACTTCTGCACATTGGTGTCTTGCCAGTGGCTAACAGTCAAGACACCTCATGAACTAGACTATCTATGACACCCTTCCCATATGCATTGATCTCTACTTGACTGCAGAGGCTATCGTGAGCAGTTTATCTAGTTTCTCTTTACGGGTCGCGGGCTTCCAGTGTCTTCCACAGGGCACGATAGTCCGGGAGTGATCCAATGGGCACTACCCATGACCACTACCTCAGATCTACCTTACGTGTGGTAGGAATCATGCTTTTAGTCTTTCTGCACTTCCCTTTCAGAGCCTATAGTGTTGGGAGCACGTTCGGGCTTGGTAGGTGTAAAGCTATCCCAGTCGCCCCGGCACCACCTGGGACTACCTTCGGGATGGCCACGGTTAACACCCATTAACTCCGCCAGTTCTGGTCCGTTTTACTCCAAACAACTTGGAGGAGGTACTCCACCTTCCATCCTATGCCCCCTTGTATATCCACCGAACAGCGTGCGGTCGACCGGACGGCAGCGACGTATACGGTGTTGCTAGCATGTCTCCAAAGATTCCTCTTTGCTAGACTGCACACAACTACACAACCGTTTGCCCATGATATCCGGGCCTCAAGGCAGGACTGGAGGGGTATGATAGGAATGATGTCATCAATTTACAGCTTCCTCGAAGCTACGTAGCTCAGCCAATAGCATCCTCCAGAACCCCAGATTCCAGTATCATGCATGGCTTCGCGTGACAAACATTGGAGTCAATTTTCCTGAACTCCCCAAGGGACCTCGTATTGAAAGGTAGGGTAACTCAGGACTCTGGGCAGGGTAACCTGATCCTGAGGGTAGGGTAACCTTGTCCAGCGGACAAGTTAACTTTTCCCTGTTGCCCTGCCTATCCCGTCGCCGGTGATAAACCTTTCTGACCTTTCTTCAGTTACCCGGCCTAGCTGAGCAACTGCCCCTTCATAAGTCCCTAAGTACGCTGACACCGCTCCCACGTGTACCCAGGTACCTAAGTACCTGATCAGCCAATTCCGTTCATTCTAGGAGCCCGGGCCATCGGGTCTCCATAGGTCAAGTACGTACTTGCCTGCCGGTTCCTACCAGTTCGCCTCCTGGCTACCTGTATGGGTATAGGTTCCGCTTGCTATAGCTCATGTATGCTGGGTCATTACACGCTGCGTGCAGTGGCCGAAACCCTGGGGTAGCTGATACTGCTAGTGGGAATGTAGTGGCAGGGAAGGTATCTGGAGTGGGCAACGAAACTGGCAGAGGTGTGGGTCTTGGGGCGGCGATGGGAGGTACAGCAGTTGCAACTGCAGGTGTTGCAGGGGAAATGTTTGGAGCTGGGGTCGGACGAGGAGTAGGGTCAGGTGTATCCAGTGCCGTGATACCCTTCGGTTTGGATGTCCTTTTCCTTACTCGACGTCCACCAGTTGGCCTGACTGTGGGGCTGCCTGACCTACTGCGGGCAATTGAGGGGGAGACCGACAGGGAGCCTGTAGATGCTGTTGTGAAGGAGGAGGTATAACCGTAGCCCTCACCTTTCAGGCTTTCCAACATCCGTATACCAATTGGGCTCAAGGATGCTCTCCTCTGGTCGTCTCCGTCTCTCATGGCCAACTCCATGTCGAAATTCTCAGGCTTGGTATGGACGAGCGGGAGTGGGGGCGTGGCCTCTAACATCAGTACATCATTGTCAGCATCAATACTATACCCTCCCTTAAAAGCCTCTTCTAAGGCTGGCATCCGAGTCTTCAATGCCTGCTGATCCGTTGTCATCCTGAGGTATGCCTCCTGCTGCACCTTTATCCATTCCACTGCTGCCGTAGTGATCTGTGTTCGGAACACCTGCCGCTACTGCTTGTTCCAGTTCTCCAGTTCCTGCTTTGCTTCCTCAACCAACTTGGCTACTTCCCGGACGATGTAAGGTTTGAGGAATTCGCGGGAGAACTCGCTAAAGGGAACTCCATGAGGCGGGGGAGGGAGGATGTTGTGGACTAGGGTAGGGTCTTCGAAAAATGAGAGCGCCATGGCGCGAGTGTCTGTAATCAGGAGGTCAAGACATTCAGCAGGTAACTGAATAGGAGCGGCCTCTAAGAGCAGCTGGTGGCCGTCCCAGTCGATACCGCAAACATCCGCAAAAACCGTTGCACTAAACGTGTTGGCAGTATTCTCGTCAAGGTCGAGGTCTGAATCGGAGTTGGATTCGATCCACATTCAAAGTTCGGTACTAGCCATTGCGCTTTCCACCCTGGGCTACTTGTTCTAGACAAGGTTACCAGTATTCAGCCAACATCAGTGCCGAAGGTCGGAAACAATTAATCAGGAGAGGAGTTAAGGGAGAAGCTCGCTTAACGATACACTGTAATGGGAGTACCCCTAGGAAGATGGATCCCAAGGTTGCGACCGCACCGAACAACTTCAAACTTATCGCCAAAAGTTCACACAGATGTAAGAGTAAAGTAAACGGTAAAACTTAATATCGTTAAACCTGATGCTTCACTCAATTAAGGTCTCGAGAGGATTGGTTCTTGGAGTCGCAGAGTTCTCACATACACTTTCAGGTAGTTTAGTCTTATGCCAGGAACTCCCCCATCAGTTTACTCCAACCATTCGAGTACACCCTTCTCCACTAAGGGTGGTCCGACACGTCTCCTGGCATGCCCTTCGGGCATGCATATGTCGACACACTCTAGTCGGCGTTCACCTTATGCGGTTATCCTTTCGGCCGTGCATTTCCATTTTGCCCGGCGGAGTGAAAGCTTCTGCACATCGTTGTCTTGCCAGTGGCTAACAGTCAAGGCACCTCATGAACTAGACTATCTATGATACCCTTCCCATATGCATTGATCTCTACTTGACTCCGGAGGCTACCATGAGCCGTTTATCTATTTACTATTTATGGGTCTTGGGCTTCCGGTGTCTTCCGCAGAGCACAGTAGTCCGGGAGTGATCCAATGGGTGCTACCCATGACCACTACCTCGGATCTACCTTACCTGTGGTAGAAATCATGCTTTTAGTCTCTCTGCACTTCCCTTTCAGAGCCTATAGCATTAGGAGCACATGCGGGCTTGGTAGGTGTAAAACTCTCCCAGTCGCCCCGGCACCACCCAGGACTACCTTCGGGACCCCCACGGTTAACACCCGTTAACCCTGTCCGTTTTGGTCCGTTTTACTGCGAACAACTTGGAGGAGGTACCCCACCTTCCACCCTATGCCTCCTTATATATCCTGCGAACAGCTTACAGTCGACCGGACGGCAGCGACGTATATGGTGTTGCAAGCATGTCTCCAAAGATTCCTCTTTGCTAGACTGCACACAACTACACAACCGTTTGCCCATGACGTCCAAGCCTCAAGGCGGGGCCGGAGGGGTATGATAGGAATAATGTCTTCAATTTACCGCTTCATCGCAGCTACATAGCTTGCCCAATAGCATCCCCCAGAACCCCAGATTCCAGTATCATGGATGGCTTCGCGTGACAAACATTCCAGTCAATTTTTCCGAACTCCACGAGGGACTTTGTATTGAAAGGTAGGGTAACTCAGGACTCTGGGCAGGGTAAGCTGATCCCGAGAGTAGGGTAAGCTGGTTCAGCTGACAAGTTAACCTTTCCCTGTTACCCTGTCTACCCCGTCGCCGGCGATAGACCTTTCTGACCTGTCTCCGCTTACCCGGCCTAGCTGAGCAACTGCCCCTTCAGAAGTCCCTAAGTATGCTGACACCGCTCCCGGGTGTATCCAGGTACCTAAGTCCCTGACCAGCCAATTCTGTTCATTCTCGGAGCCCGGGCCATCGGGTCTCCATAGGTCAAGTACTTTCTTGCCTGCCAGTTCCTACCAGTTCGCCTCCTGGCTACCTGTATGGGTATAGGTTCCGTTTGCCATAGCTCATGTATGCTGGGTCGTTACAGTGCCCCCTGGATGGACCTTCTCGACCCTCCAAAAGGACCCCAAAAGATGTCTGAAGCTGGGGTATTCATCCAAAGTCTAAAGGATATCCACAACCACCTGCATTCGGCAATTGCCTACACTCAGGATCGTCAACCAGAGTATACTGATTGGCGATGGCCGCCAGTGTCCCACTTCGGAGTAGGCAACAAAGTATGGCTCAATACCAGGAACATCCGAACCTGCCGACCATCGCAGAAGCTGGACAATCAACCTCTTGACCCGTACCCTGCCATGGCCCGGATAGACACCTATGCTTAGCAGCTGGACCTCCCTACCTCGATGAGAATACACAACGTGTTTCATGTTTTCTTGCTTGAGCTGACAGACAAGAACCCCCTTCCAGGACAGGGTGTCCTCCCTCCGCCATTGGTGGAAGTTGATGGGGAGGAGGAATCACAAGTGGAGCATGTGGAGGATGCCAGAATAGTACAAGGATAGCTGACGTACCTAGTTTGTAACATGTTTGGGACAGGCCCTAGTCACGTGGAGGTGCGATAGGAGCAGATAGCTTCTTGATCAACAAGAAGCAAGGGCTGCTTGCTAAAGGAGGCTCCGAACGGGGTGTAATAGGAGATCAAAGAAGTAACTGTTCAACCAAGTATATTAAGAATACTGTTTTTCGAAGTCTGCTGTTTCTATTTCTGAAATCAGTGGTCTTTAAATACAGCATATCGCTTATCCCCAGTATAAGCGATATTGCAAAACACTGTGTGTATCAACTGATAGCACACAAAACAATTCAAGTATCAAACGATACCATAAAACCAAACATAAAACAATGTGTGTATCACCCGATAGCACACGAAACAATACAAGTATCAAACGATACTGTGAAACCAAACATAAAACAACCAAGTACCCGTACCTGTTGCATAGTTAGATGAAAGGGATATAAGGAGGCTACCTGGGAACCCGCTGAAACCGTCAACAGGCTAGAAGTGATCGATGAGTTCCATCACTGCTAGTCAAACAAACCAGGCCGTCTTCCCTAGTAATGAACACGCATTTCAGAGTGCTTCGCGGTAGTGGCTGGGAGCTGGTTTCACAGCTGCCGGACAGGTGGACTGGTCGGGTTAGAGTATTGGTTGTAATGGAAAGGAAGCAGTAACTAGCTGAGGTCTTGCATAATGGAACCTCATAGAAACAGATAGAAGATCGCAGCCACGCAGAGGGAAAGGGTTGGGATGTTTGGGATTTGTAAGCGGAGAATTTTCCTTAGTTATATAAAGGGATGTACCCTTCTTAGATTTACTTTCCTTATGCAACCTGGTAATTTCCTATCTATATCTCTACTTAGAAATTACAACTTTGTTTCTTTCTTGCATTACTGGAACCTCTGAACCCTGACCCTGATTCATGAGAACCTGTCCTTAAACCCCTTGAGTCTTGATACAAATACATCCTGTTTGTAACCTTACCCCTCTCTGTTATCTTGCCTACCGTAATGTGCCTTAGACTATCTGCCCTGAACGCTTCACAGACCCTTCCCATTACAGTCAGCAAACCATGTCTCAAACCCTAATACCTAAACTTTGGTGTCAGTACCAAAGCCCTATCCCAAGTGGTATGGCCACTGCAGTAGTCAATTTTAGTACTATTATTAACTTGCTGTCATTGACAGTAGCTACACGAGGCTGTGATATATGGTGGAAATTGGTCAAAGTAGCATATTGTCACAGCCACCAGATCAGGATATGATGGCATTGGGTATTTGGGTGTATACAACCTATCTGGGGGTACTATGGGTCATAGCCTAGCTATAGGTCAGATACTTTTAGAGTATCCCAGTTATTAAAAGGGCAACTACACAATCAGGATTACTCTAATTACTCTACAATTGTAATTGTACCTTTATAATACAATGTTGAATACGTCCATCATGTTTTGTAGATGAAAAATAGTTTGAGAAAAGTAGAGCAAGACAATGTGTATAATGCTGTACAAGGGGCTTCAAATCTAAATATCTTGATCAGAATAAATAATATAGCTAATCTGATACCTTGTAAAGCAATGGGGACATCTTATAATTCTTTGTTTTGTGTTACTTTTGTGATTTTACTACAGGAAAAGGTAAGCTATCAAAATCTGAGGGTCAGGAATATGACTTACATTTAGTAAATCAATCTTATCATTACTCTTCATACCACCACCACAATTGGAGCACTCCTGCTCTTCTGACTCACTATCACTGTCCTCAATAGCTACTGCAATCACACTTAACTTTCTATTTCTTTGCTCAATGAGCTTTACAAGCTTGACTGCTTGTCACTTCAAGGATATAGTTGTCTTTTTGGCATTACATGCTTTACACTTGCAGTAGAGATAGGCAAGTTTCCTTGATTCTAGAATGAGGCCTTCTTTAAGCTAATAGCAATCTAACTTAGTACTCTTACTTGCAGTGTGTTGTTGCCATAGCAGCTCCTGATTGATACTAAGTTCTGCTTTAGACTCCCAATAGAGTGAAAGAAGTTCATCAAAATATCGCTTTATTTGAAAAGCAGATTCTGTTTCCTAGACATCCACGACCTTTTTAACTAACTTATCAATATTACTGGAGTGCTCTGTTCTTCCAGGAACTGCTCTGGGTCCAGGTCGATGGTTTTTCAAAGCTGGTAGTACTGTGATCTTCTGGTAGAGATTTGAATCACTTAAGATTCAGTACCGATTGAAGGGGATAAGACTAGTTGCTCTACATATTGAGAGTATATTCTATTTTATGAAGGCCTTGAGTCTGGCCTTTTGCAACATGGGGTAGAAGTCCTCTTTGTATAGCTTTGAATATGGTTCTGCAGCTTGTATTATTTCATCTACTTGTTATTTATAATATGTGTTAAGGGGGGAGAACAATCTAACATCAAGGGGTTAAAGTATATGAGTAGAGTGTGGAGGGAGGCGGAGAAGGTGAATGTTCTTGCTCATTACAAATTCAATAAACTGGAAGTTCTCACAATATGAATTGTGACCATTAAGAACTAATATTCAATGTTGGCTTATTCCTTTTTAGGATCTTGTTCTTGGCTCAAATATATAAATTAACTATTCATATATAATTTGGTAATTGGTATATCCTGTTGATGAATGAGAGAAGAAGGCATCTTGCATTTTCCTCAAACTCAATATTATAATAGTGTCCCATAAGATGTAACCTTCTAGAAAAGATAATAAGTAGTTATAAAGCAATTCCTGCTACTGAAATTGCTTCAATATCCGTCACCCAACTGTGATCACCATTCTGAATAATCTTTGGGTTTCCTCTTATTATTTAACTGTTCACCTGGCCACCAGCAGAGAGCCCTAAAGCAAATCTCTTCTTATCTGAATTCCAAATATTCTTCTCTTTTATATACAACTTGCACTAAGTATTGTAGAACCTCTTGAGGTGGTACTCAAATGATTGAAGATCTGTAGCCAGTGCTTCTTGTTTGTCAAGAATCTTTCTAACCTTAGATGATAATATAGGATAACATAGCAAGAATCTCTCCAACCAGTTCTCTCCCTTGTTATCCATTATGTCTTGGTCTTTCAAAATAGCTCATACCATTTGGAGAATATAAGGGCAGTAGAGAGGAAAACCATAATCGTCCTATTGCTCAATCCACTTCATCAATGTATCCTCCTCTTCATTGCTGAGTAGTTGTTGAGTAAGATATAATTGAGTTGCTAGTCTTACTCATCCCTATTATACATAAGACAAACTGGCATAGCATAATAGCCATATCACATGGTTACTGGTAAAAGGTTATGTATTCGATCCCAGGGTCTGGTAGAGGTTTTGGAAAAAGAGATCATTTCTACCAATCTGTCACCCGTACCAAGCTCTCAATTATGCTATAACCTAAAGTTGCCATCTGAGAGATTTTCACTTGATCCTTAAGGGAGGATTCTCAGCTTTCCTGATAAGGTTGAAGAAATTGATCTGGTTAGTTGATTGTAGAGATAGATATATGCAAAGATCACTCAGTTGCATCAACTGATGAATGCCAACTGGGGACTGTTTGGCTACTGCTATAAGATTCTCTAGCTGCTGCACATATAGCAAGACCAAAGAGCAAGTCAGTGGATGGAGGAATGTGGAGGAAATCCTGAAGAGAGAACAATGCCCAAGAGATGATTGTTCATCTGCACCAATGGGCATGACAAGGTAGAGCCAGCAGAGAGCCTACCATGTAAGAAGTTGACCCTAAGTGTTATGAGGCCTAAATATCATTAATGCAATAAGAGAGGAGCATACTTCTAGTAGGTTGATGCAGAGGAATAACAAATCCAATTATATTAATAAGTCTGTCATCGGAGCTTATCACTCCATATGCTGAGAAAGAGCCAGTAACCACTTGCTATAGTGAAACTGTTTGAGTGACTATAGATAAGAGTGGACTATATGAGGAGAGGGATGAGGCACTCTTCCCACAGGCTGCAGGATCTAGAGCCAAGTGGGATAAAAGTTTTGAGTGTCTACGAAGTTTGCACTAGGGAAAAAGAAGAAAGAATGGAAGGATTAGATAGTCTGCGAATATCCTGATGTGGAATATAAATATCAAAGTACCTCTCATGCTTTTATTGACATCATTAGTGATAAAGAAGAGATATTATCAATATGTTTATTATCTAATACAACCTTTATACTTTTATCTATTCGGAAGCATAGTGAGCCTTCCTAGTATTCACTCTATCAAGCATCAGGCCCTAGTCAGAACTCACTTGTCCTTGGAGTCAGCTACTACCTAACAGTCCCTTATATCAGTTCTTTAGAGTGGTGTTTGAAATACCAAATTGTTGACTTTTCTTCAAAATTGAAAGTCCTGGGATTGATCAAAGTACCTCACATGTAGTGCCTATTCATACCTCCTGGTTGGTTTTCCTTTTAGGCATTTTGGAAGATGATTGGATATCTGATTGTAGAGATATGATTGAATGCAGAGAATTGAGTGTTTGTAGAATATGATTGAATAAAGTAGCATTAGTAAATCTAATAACTTGCCTTATACAGTTGAGATATCTGGCCAATAACTTGAGGAAGAATAGAGTACATTCTACCCATTGTGCTTATATTGAATAGCAATAGCAATTAAGTAGTATTTGAGCCTTTGTTGTTGACAATATATGTATTGTCTAAAATAGTCAATGGTTTCAATAGCAATGTCAAAAATGAATATATTGTAAATTTTATTATATTTGGTACATACTAGTTATATATGATAGCTCTATAGAGAGGATAACTATCATAGAAGTAATATTTATTGTTTTATTTATTCTTTTATACATGATCAATAAGTCAAATATGTGACCTATAGCTAGGTACTGACCCATAGCACCCCTGGATATGTTATATAGAACTACTTAAATACCATATGCTTTGACCTTTACAAAGTTCTAAAATAATATTAAGCTGCAAAATTGTATTTAGCTATAGACTAATATTTAGATTAGAAGTAACTATGTACTACAAAATTGTATGGAGCTACAATACAATATTGAGCCACAAAGTAACATTGAGCCACAAAGTGACATTGAGCAACAAGTTAATATTGAGCTTCAAATAGATAATGAGCTGTTGGGCACTCATAATAAGTGCTCCCAAAAACTAAGCCAGCGAAATTTCAGGAGTTGCTGCATCCTAGCACTACAACCTTAGTTCAAGTATCTAGATAAATGATAAAATAGAATATCAGCACAATCCTTTAGCTGTTCTCAAGTTACAATTCCTCCACTTTCAAATGCTATTGTCTTTCTAATTTATACAAATATTTTCCAATTTCCAATTTCATTTCCAAGCTGTACTTTGATAGTTGCCTAGTTCTGTTATTCTGTACTCTCATATTGGGTACATATAAATACACTCTCACTTATCTCTTAGGAAAAGGTGGAGAAAAGCTTCTTATATATATCTCTGTACCTTCTATCTATGAAAAGCTTTTACTATCATAACTCCAACTAGGTTGTAAAACCCTAATATAATAAAAAGATAGAGGACACACAACTTAGAACATCGTAAAAACAAATAAATAGACTTTTGCCTCCACAGTACTCTCAAGAGTAGAACTATAACTTTCTTTAAATCAAAGCCATTCAATTCAATAAAGCAAGAATCAAAGTACTAAAATATACTGTAATCAGAGGCTATTATTACTAATTAATTTTTTTCTTCCTTTTGTCATTCTTATCACCTGTTTATAATCTAGGTTAACAGCAATATTTTCTCCCAGTATTCCAAACTTCTATGTAAAAAAGAGGATAACCACTCCTACCCTGTACTATAGAGATACAGGGCACAAGTTTTATAGGTTCTAGGAGCAGGAATGTCCAACTTGCAGGGTTGAGGATACTAAATCAGGTATAGTGGTCAACAATAGAAGCCATAGTGGGCTGGTCGATGAGAAGTATTTCATATTTATTATCTATTTACAAGTACGATACATAGATATCTCACATTTTATCAAAAGGCCCTTGGCATCAATTACAGCCTGGCATCTTCCTAGCATATCTTCCACCAGCTATCTGAATTCATGCTCTCCAACAGTTCTCCAAGCTTCATTGACTGCATCCCTCAATCTATCCTGTGATATATTTTCTGAAAAATTATCTAGCAGATAATTTTTCATAATATGCCATACTCTTTCAATAGGGTTCAAGTACAGTGAGAAAGCTGGCCAGATGATAAGCATAATACCTCCTTCCTAAAGCTCGATTCTTGTATCTCTTGCAGCATGTCCAGATGCACCATCCTGCATAAGCTTCAGATAAATCCCATTATGGCTGTAACCGGTACGGGTACTAGGTTGTTTTATGTTTGGGTTCACAGTATCGTTTGATACTTGTATTATTTCGTGTGCTATTAGTTGATACACACATTGTTTTATGTTTGGTTTCATAGTATCATTTGATACTTGTATTGTTTCATGTGCTATTGGTTGATACACACATTGTTTTATGTTTGGTTTTACAGTATCGTTTGATACTTGAATTGTTTCGTGTGCTATTGGTTGATACATACATTGTTTTATGTTTGGTTTTACAGTATCGTTTGATACTTGAATTGTTTCGTATGCTATCGGTTAATACACACATTGTTTTGCAATATCACTCATACTGGAGATAAGCGATATACTGTATTTAAAGACCGCTGATTTCCGTGATGGGAACAGCAGACTTCGACTGACAGTATTCTTAATATACTTGGTTGAAAGGTTACTTCTTTGATCTCCCATTACACCTCTTTGAAGCCTCCTTTAGCAAGCAGCGCTCGCTTCTTGTTGATCAAGAAGCCATCTGCTCCTATCGTACCGCCTCGTGACTAGGGCCTGGCCCGAACACGTTACATTTTTTTAACCACAGCAAGTTGTTAAGAAACCTGCAGGGACCTGGTCTGATCAACGTACGAAAGTCCAACAGAGAAACTAGCATCGGGGAGCGGTAGAACCACAAAGGGTTCAGCTCCGCCAACACGACATGATTGAGTCACTGGAGACTTGAAGTGGGAAGCAGGTCCTACGAGAAGGCCTTACCAAGCAAAGGCAACCCAAGAAACCGAAAGGGCCAAAGAGCGATTTCTCGATGACAAAGCAGAACGACAACTAGTACGAGATTTGGCCAAGCAGACCTTTAGCGAATCGACTGACAAATTAGCAAAGGCAGCAACCAGCCTTCTCGGGCTATTTCCCCCCTGCCTCTGTAAAGGAAAGGGACCGGCGCAACCATCGAATAAAGACAGTGTACCTGTCGGGACACCTGTAAAGGAAGAAGACGACGAAGAAGTATCAGACCACTCGGTAGTAAGGCAGCCAACAGACGAATCCCCCAGCAACTCTTCAAAAAGCACGTCAGACGACAGCTCGAGCAACTGAGAGTCCGAACACAATGTGTTCGAAGGTGAATCTGCCGGACCGCCCTGCCCAGGGGCCGGGCGAACAGGACCTAAAGTCAAACTCCCACTGCCACCGACGTTCTCGGGTGAAAAGGACGACCTAAAACCTGAAGTATTTGACCGGTGGGTAATAACAACTTCTCAATACCTGGCCCTACACGGAGTGGACAAAACCAAGGAAGGAAGCGGAGCGTACTTTGGAAGCTTCTGTACCAGAAAAGCAGAGGAAGCATACCACCAAGCAATGAACCACTATAAGGGTGGGGATAAAATCCGAGGAACAACCCTGATAAAATACCTGAGAGAGAGGTTTCAATCCTTGCAAAACATGGAAGAACTATACAAAAGGTTCAAAGATATCCAGCAAGTATGAAATGGCAAGACAGAAAGAATAACCTTGGTCTTGACGGATCTCTTGATGTATCTTGGACGATTACCTATCAGGACGGTGTCCCAGTACATGCTGCGACAAAGATTGTACCAGGCAATACATCCCAAACTATGCCAGGAGGTAGAACCCATGGAAGAGGAGGGTGATTCCTTTGAAAAGATGGTCAAGCGGGCCGAACAGAAGGACGCTATCCTGTATGAAACAGGAGGTTACCAAACCCACATACCACAGCAGAAGAATAGCAAAGGATTATCATCACAGGATAATACAAAGAAGGATAGACCATACTGCCAGGATTCAAAGGACAAGAAGGACAAGGAACAGAAATGACGCGAGGAAGTCATGTGTTTCAAATGCGGGAAAAAGTGGCACTACTCAAAGGACTTCTATTCCAAAAAAGGAAAAGGAAAGGCCATGAAGCGAGAGGCTAGCACGAACGACATGGAAGCAACAGAATATGGTGAAGTGGAAATTAACTTAGTGGAAATGGAAAGCCTCCGAACGCAACCAACGTTAGCAATCAGGTCCTTTGATGCTCTTGTAGGAACGATTCACATAGAAGGCCACCCAGCAAAGGTACTATTCGACACAGGAACAATCGGCTGCGACATAATTAGCACTACCTTTATCTCTACCTATGGCATCCCTATGGAGCCTCTACCCCAACTGACAATAGTCAATATGGCTATGCAGGGATCCCGCTCTTCAAGCCACAAGAAATGTGGGCTGACCGTAGGAATCAGGAAAAAGAAGTGGACAAATCAGGAGATGTTGGTAGGGAACTTGGCAAATTACGACGCCTTGATTGGAATGCCATTCCTGAAAAGACATAATGCTCTTATCAGGTGTAGGGATACAGCAGTGGAATTTCCCGATGACAAACTACGTGTGTTATGCAAACCAACAAGCAGGGAATTCTGAGCCACTGTGTCAGACACCAACACAAAAACATTGTTGGAAGAATACAGCGATGTATTCCCAGACAAGGTCCCTGAAATGCTACCCACTGTGCGTAAGATTAGCCACCACATTCGGCTAAAAGATCCAACCGACCTACGAAACCAACCAACATACTCGATCTCAGAATCCTACAAGGAAAAACTCATGAACTGGATAAACAAGAAATTAGGAAGTAGAGTAATTGTACGACAGAAGGTTCCCGGAGCAGCACATATGTTTATACAACCCAAATGGGATGGAAGGATCCGCCCCCTGGTGGACCTGAAAGTGGGGAACAATAATACGATCATGGATAGTCTATCGATTCCAAACCAAGAGCAGATCCTTAAGGGAATAGGACGAGCGAAATTCAGTAGTAAGATCGACCTAAGAGACGCATATTTCCAAACACGAGTGGACAAGGACAGTGTTAAATTCAACTCATTCAAAACCCCGTTCGCAGGATTTGTGAGCAAAGTAATGCTACAAGGTGACATGAATGCACCAGCAACATTTACGCGGATGATGGAGGACCTCCGAAGCGAATATTTACATCACTTTGTATGGGTATACATTGATGATATTCTCATATTTTCAGACACATCAGAGGAACACAAGAAACACATACGCCAAGTATGTGATCGACTAAGAAAAGCAAAATTCTATACGAGCAAAAGGAAATCGCTACTTTTTGCGGACAAGCTGGAAGTATTAGGACACATGGTGGACAATGAGGGGATCTATGCCTCCTGCCAGAAAATATCATCCATTGCAGGATGGAAGACATGAAAAAACAAGAAGGAATTACAACGATTCCTAGTAATAGTGAATTATGTGGCCCAGTTTCTCCCACACTATGCAACGTTGACCACAGCATTAACTGACTTAACGGGAAACACCGAATTCGTGTGGACAACAACCCACCTGACTGCATTCAATATGGTCCCAAAGCAAATTATCAATCACGAAGTCATGCGACCAATAGACATACGAAGCAAGGAACCAATATGGTTGGTTACGGATGCCAGATATTTAGGAGTTGGAGCATGGGTGGGACAGGGACCCACTTATGAGACAGCGCGACCAGCCGCGCTACACAGCAGGAAGTTCAGCAACGCTCCGATGAACTATAGAACCACCAATAAAGAGGCCTTAGCAATAGTGGAAGCGCTTAATCGGTTCCACAATGTACTAATGGGAAATATCTTCACCATAGTTACCAACCACCAACCCTTAACACACCTGCGAAGGGCAAAGAACCATAGCAGAAAGGAAGTGAGATGGCTAAGTGCCTTGGGAAAATACGACGCGAAAATAGTCTACACACCAGGAACCAGGAACTATTTAGCTGATGCCCTTTCCCGGGTTTCCAAGGGAGAATCAGACTTGAACCCACTCTATGTCCACGATTATACGAAGAAATCGGATGACATCTCAGATAACACAGTCTATGAGCAAGAATCAAACACAATGTAGCCCACGCATGAGTTCTCCCCTACTTCCCCTCCGTTCTCCTATTCCGAGTACTCCAACGAGGCCCCTGTACCACCCGAAAGCCCCTGCTTGATCACTGCAGGAAACAATTGGGGTGACCGGTGTACCCTGCGAAGTACGCCACCGGAAGAACTCCAATATAGCGTATTACACTACTTACACTGTGATGTGGATAATTGCCCATATCACCAAACCGCAATCAAATTCACAAACAACCATCCCAGACGAGGGAGAAAATCGACCCCTCACTCGCTTAGTGAAGGACCAAGCCCTCCAAGTACAGAAATCGACCCGAGCCCTCCGGAGTCCCTCAAAATCAAGGACTGGGAATGGCAACAAACGATCGGCGGAAGACCAACAAGTGCGGGAGAAGGGCCATCCACACTTCCCCAGCCGACGCCCAGATCTTGTACGATACTGGTACTACTAAACCCAGAAGCCCAGGCATTCCAAATGGCGGAGCCTGAACCAATAGAGAACCTTACGGCCGAAACAATAGCGGCTTTCCAAATGCCAGGACCTGATAGCCCACCACCGATTAGACAAGCGGAATGGCTAGAAAGCCTTACCAAGGAGACGATAGTCTCAGTAATGCCCCTGACAATGACAGAATATCGGCGCGGGCTATACAATGTCTTGGAAGACAACGAGGAGGAAGACCTACCTGAGACAACCAGTGGAAGCCAGATAGAAGACGAACGCGATACCTTACAAACAGCCAATGAAATGATCGCAACGTTCTGAGCACACATGATAGCAGCATACCGAAAAGAACCAATTTGGAAAAAGGTCAATGAAAGTATGGACTTCACGGGAGACTTATCCTCTTAGAAGGTTGCAAACAGAATGCTATACGCAAAAACCAGATATGAGGAAGACTGCCTGTATATCCCGAAAGGTCCCGCATATGGAAATACGACCTTAAGAGAATATGTCATTAGTGAAATCCACAATAAAGCCCACCACAGTGTTGAACGATAGTTGCGGTACGCGACAGAGTACCCATTCTGGCCTGAAATGCGGAAGGACTTTAGAGCGTATGTAACCTAGTACCACACATGCCAGATAAATAAGGAGCCTACAAAATTGCCAGAAGGAAAGGCTCAGACAATTGCCCTACTGTCGGAAATCTTCGAATCATTAGCCATTGACTTTGAAGGACCCTTCCACAATTCATGCGGATACGATGCAATCCTGGTTGCGATGGATAGGTGTTTGGGATTCACATGGCTCATACCTACAACCAAGCAAGTAACAGCAATAACAACCTGGGAACTTCTACGCAACCAAATACTTACACCATATGGCTACCCAACATCTCTAGTAAGCGATACGGACCCACGGTTTGAGTCACATGTGTGGCAACAACACTGTCGAACGTTAGGCATTGAGCATATCAAGACAGCACCAGGCCATCATGAAACAAATGGACAAGTCGAAAGGAAAATTCGAGAATTGAAGACAGCCCTCCAAAACCTAGCCAACACAAGACAAAACAATTAGTTTGATACCAGACCCGAGACAGCAGTATACCTGAATGCAGGATAGTCAGAAACTCTCGGTGTGTCACCATATAAGGCTATTTTTGGAAAGAATTACCCACTACTTCCCCTAGCGAACTTCAAAAACTCCACAGTACCGGCTGCTGATGAATTGTTAAAGAGGCACCAAGCAATTCCAAACACGGCATTCAATGCGATTACATTGGCACCGTTTAGAAGTACCAGAACAGCAGCAAAATGACGCAGACACCATACACCGATAGAAAAGTGTAACCTATTACTGGTATACGGAGGTTTATTCGCCACAGAGTCAGCACATAGCAAGAAATTGCAACCGCGCTGGCGTGGACCATTCATGATAATCGCATACGATGAGCATACACAAAATTACACGGTAGAAATGGATGGCAGAATGTACAGAAACCGAGAAGCAACATTCCATGCATCTACCATGAAAAGATACCTCCCTAACGATGATATCCCCTTCCCTGGAAGGAGCCACGCGAAACCACTCCCGATTGTGGTTAACAAGAAACCGGGATAGGAAGTGGAAACCATACGAGACCATAGCAGACAGTATGACTGTGACAAATTCCTAGTGAAATGGGTGGGGTACCCGGAAACAGAGAATAGCTGAGAACCTCTTGAATGATTAGAAAATACGATGGAATTGGTTAACCAATGGTGGGAAGACAACAAACCAGACGACAAGTTACCCCTTACAATAAACTATGTAATGGTGGCATGGGGCCCAACACTGCCAGAAATCCAACACCTGCCCCCGGACACGGACCAAGGAATACAGGACAGATTCTGGCCAGCCCACTTTGAAAGTGATTTTGAAAGCAGTGAAGATGAAAACCGGGTAATGGAAAATGAAGCAGCATACCTAGCCCGGCTGGCCGAGGCTGAGTACTGGCAATAGCGAAAGGAAAAAACACAGCATCCAACAGCCTTGCGATGTCAAACTATGAGCAAGTACCTTGGAGACTGCGCCATCAGCTAATGGGACTGTTGGTGAACCCTGATATTATGCCTAGACGATACCTTACATACCGACTAGTCGTACATATCTGCAACAAATGCTTAGAAATAACAACAGAATCGATGGGACGAATGTGGGGAGGAACACTGTCAGATGTTTTCCGCTTCGGTAGTGGGTGCTACCTGAGCACAGAAAAATGTGATGGTTGCATGGAGATGGAAGAAACCGAAATTAAGTAGCACCCTCCTTCCCCTGAAGACCGAAGCAAGGCCGACACCTAAGCAAGGCCAAGACTTAAGAGAGGTCACCACCAAAACATAAATACCACCAACCGTCCCTCTAAACTACTGCAGAAAACAGACCACACTACCAGACCTGCAAACCTTTAACCTCTTACAAAACCTTTAACCTCTTACAAACCTTATCCTTACGCGAAAGAAACAAAAATGTCAAACTACGAAGAAGTCAGCATAAAAGGACGAGACCTCATTTTGGGATACCTGCTATGCCGGGAAATCATCCCACTAAGCGCATACTGGAAAATATTCTACATCGATCACTGCGAGGATTGTGGACGAATTGATGTCGTGACGGCGGAATGGCAGGACTGGATAGTACAGAACCTTGTGGACCTACCACACTACTGGGAGTCAGGTTGTTTTGTGCGCGGAGCGCCATGTGGGGAGTGTGTGGAAAGGTGGTTGGAGGGCGCGGAATGGATGTTGCAGGATGACATGAGATTGTTGCAGGATAGCGATGACGATGAGGGTGGGTCCTAAGCGGACTTTCAGGAGAATAGCGGATTTACCGGCTCTTAGGATTTCATTAGGTTGTTTTATTTGGTGAAATTGTTATTTTATTTTGGGAGTGTAACCGGTATGGGTACTAGGTTGTTTTATGTTTGGGTTCACAGTATCGTTTGATACTTGTATTGTTTCCTGTACTATCGGTTGATATACACATTGTTTTATGTTTGGTTTCACAGTATCGTTTAATACTTGAATTGTTTCGTGTGCTATTGGTTGATACACACATTGTTTTGCAATATTGCTCATACTGCAGATAAGCGATATGCTGTATTTAAAGACCACTGATTTCCACGATGGGAACAGCAGACTTCAACTGACAGTATTCTTAATATACTTGGTTGAACGGTTACTTCTTTGATCTCCTATTCCACCCCTTTGAAGCCTCCTTTAGCAAGCAGCGCTCGCTTCTTGTTGATCAAGAAGCCATCTGCTCCTATTGTACTGCCTCATGACTAGGGCCTGGCCCGAACACGTTACAATGGTAATATAGTTTTATATATACATGAATTATAGGAACTGTTTGTGCATAGTAGCTTTCTGCATTGATAGACCTCAAATCTTTTTCTCAAAATATACCTAGATCTTGCATGTCACCATAGAAACATCCTCAAAACATCCAGCCCTGCTTTCTTTGATGTTTTTCTACAATACATGTAGGATTTACTGTTCACCAGCCCTTCTAGTAACCTATTCTCTAGTATGCCACCCACCAGTAATCCATGTTTCATCTGTCCAGTGAATAGAGTTCCACTGCCCTTGTATTCAGTTAACATGCTCTTGTCCCCACTAAAGTCATATTTGTTGATTTCTTTCTAAAATTGAAGGTTTCCTCATTGCAAAACAATAGTGAAAACCTTTCTTCATCAAAGCAGTCCAGATAGCTTTGCTTCCCACACCCAAATCTAGCTCATTGCTTAGCTTCTGATAGGAGAGGCATCGGTTCCAGGATGACATACAGACATATGTAACAAGGTCTTCAATTTGTGCTTAGGTGAGAATAGATAGCCAGCTGAGTCTTTTAGTTAGAGTAGCCAGGCATCCTAGAGAGCAGGCATATTCAATCTGCTGGAGAGAGAACCCAGTCTTTTCCTGAATTTGCCCATACTTCCAGCCAATGGAGTAGAGAAGTCTGCAATCATGTCACTGATTACAGGTTAGGTGGTCACTGGAAGCCCTCATCTAGGGCACTGTCACTGAGGTAGCTAGCAGGGTAGCCAGTGGTTTGGGGGTGGCTGGTGGGGTGGCTGATATCTTGACCTTGGAAGAGGGAAAATGGTTCAACGGGGTGTAAAGCAGGCCGGTAGGGGGCAGAATAAAATCCATGATATTGAGAGACGGTATCTGTTGGATCATAAGAAGTAGATCTGTTAATGAACCTTTACCGGATAAAACATCATGAAAAAATTTCATCTTGCCAGACTGCCAAGCAACCATACCCAATCTGTCTTCAACCCCTGCTACAAGTAGCATACCCATGTTTGTGGAACCTACAAAACTTATGCCCTGTACCTCCGTATGAATTTGTAATCTACTCTTGTAACATGAAATAATATATGTTTGGGTAACTAGTAGAAGAGTAAATGAATTAGAAATAAAAAAATAAAAAATTATATATCTTTAGTTATATGTATCATATCATATTATCAACATAATTGTTGCGGTGACTCTTAGGCACTTTCGCCCTGTGCTGCCGGTCCCGCGATGTTAGAACTTCTGGAGGCAGGAAGTGTGACGGGCCTGGGTCAGGGTTATTACCGTACAATGCCCAGTTCCGGTATACGGTATGCATAGCTCTCAGTTCTTTCCATCACGAGCGGACATTTTATTGGCTCGCTTACATAACCGTAGCCAAATTTTGACCCAAGGGGGATTTAACACACGAAATCCTCGCATCCCCTGGGTAGACTTTCTGCTCATAATCCGTTCCCTTCAGTACCCTTTTCACCAACACCCTTTCTTTTTATTTCCCCCCACCGCAACCTCTACCCCCCCATTTTGAGATATCCTAACTTCTCCTTTACGCGTCGACAATCAACCATGGATATTGACGAGGCCGATGAGGTCGTTGTTCAATCGGTAATTCGTCTGCCGTCCCCTTCGCCACCTCCATTAAAGCGCAAGCGTTCCCCTAGTCCTAGGTCCCGATCACCCCGCCGCCGGCGTTCGCCTCCTCGTGGGCCATCTCGGTTTAGCTCTTCTTTCGGCGCTGCCGAACCCGGACGCGCCCGGGAGAGGGATCGTCAGCTCACTGATCGTCTCAGAAAGCTTGACGTTCGGGCGGAGAGGGCGGAGAGGGCGGAGAAGGAAATAGAGGAGAAACCGAAATTCGATGCAAAGGCAGAGTACGAGAAACTTTTGTCTATGAGGTCTGGCGGTACATATATCCCCCCCGCCCGGCTGCGAGCGCTCCAGGCGCAGATTACCGATAAGACGTCCAAGGAATATCAGCGGATGGCTTGGGAGGCTTTGAAGAAAAGTATCAACGGTTTGATCAATAAAGTTAATGTGTCTAATATCAAGCATATCGTCCCGGAACTTTTCGGCGAAAATCTTATCCGTGGAAGGGGTCTCTACTGTCGTTCAATTATGAAGGCACAAGCTGCTTCTCTGCCATTTACCTCTATCTATGCCGCCATGACTGCTATCGTCAACACGAAACTTCCACAGGTTGGAGAGTTACTCCTGAACCGGTTAGTGGTACAGTTTAGGAAGGCTTTCAAGAGGAACGATAAAGCTGTTTGCTTGAGCAGTACAACCTTTATTGCCCAGCTTTGTAATCAGCAGGTCGCAGATGAGATCTTAGCCATTGAGATACTCATGTTGCTTCTGAACAAACCTACGGACGATTCGGTGGAGATTGCTGTAGGGTTGATGCGGGAGATTGGGGCTCATTTGGAGGAAATGGCGCCAAGGGCAAACAATCTTGTTTTTGAGCAGTTCCGAACAATTCTTCACGAGGCTGGTATCGACAAACGTGTCCAGTACATGATTGAGGTGTTGTTTCAAGTTAGGAAGGAAAAATATAAGGATAATCCAATTGTGAAGGAAGAGCTTGATCTGGTAGAGGAGGAGGATCAGATCACCCACAAGACGGAGCTCGACGATGAGATTGATGTCCAGGATGGATTGAACGTTTTCAAATTTGATCCTGATTGGGAGGAGCATGAGGGATTGTACCGAAAGACCAAGGCTGAGATTTTAGGAGAGGGGAGTGATGACGGGAGTGATGATGAGGAGGGTGAGGATGAGAGTAGCGATGAGGAAGATGAAGAGAAGCAGGAAGACAAGAAAATGGAGATCCTGGATCAATCCAATACCAATCTTGTCAATCTCCGAAGAACCATCTACCTCACCATCATGTCTTCAATTGACTTCGAAGAGTGCTGCCACAAACTGATGAAGGTAGGTTAACTGTTGCTTCACTGTCAGCATTGGGTTAAAAAACTAACATGTTCGCTAGATTACTCTCCCTCCTGGCCTCGAAAATGAGCTTTGTTCAATGGTAATCGAGTGTTGTTCCCAAGAGCGAACTTACACCAAGTTTTATGGTCTCATCGGCGAGCGGTTTGCGAAATTAAATCGACTCTGGACCGGTTTGTTTGAGGAGTCGTTTGGAACGTACTACGATACTATCCATCGTTACGAAACCAACCGGCTTAGAAATATCGCACGCTTTTTCGGACATCAGCTCTCGACTGACGCATTGGGCTGGCATGTGCTTTCTGTTGTTCATATCAACGAGGAAGAGACTACGGCTTCTTCTCGTATCTTTATCAAAATTCTTTTCCAAGACTTGGCCGAAGCGATGGGGATGAAAAAATTGCAGGAACGGTTAAAGGACCCTTTCCTACAAGAGGCGTTCTCGGGGCTCTTCCCCAAAGACAATCCGCGAAATACACGGTTTTCGATCAATTACTTTACAAGTATTGGTATGGGTGGGTTTACTGAGGATATGAGAGAGCATTTAAAAACAATGTTCCACCGCCCGCTGCCATTGTTGTACCGCCTGCCCGATCAGAGACTGTCAGTTCGCGCTCGAGTTACTCCAGCCGCTCTAGAAGCTCGTCCTCTGGAGGGTCAAGGTCCCGGTCAAGGTCTAGATCTTTCTCCCGGTCGGTCTCGAGGTCGCCGTCAAGGGCGCAAGATGGAGGACGGAAGAGGGGCCGTAGTTATTCTAACTCCCGCGATTCTCGTAGCCGTAGCCGTAGTTACGATTCCTACTCTTCGCGGTCGAGATCCCGCTCTTATTCCCGCTCGCGTTCGCGCTCTAGGTCTCGTTCCAGCACCAGACCTGCGAAGAAGGCTCGGGGGCGTTCCTACACCCGTAGCATAACAGGCTCTAGGTCACCGTCTGGATCTCTGACTAGATCCCCCTCCAGCCGCAGATCAGTCTCGTACACCCCGCCTCCGCGTAAGAGCAGGAGAACAAGGTCGAGATCTAGGTCGTATTCTTCCGCGGGGAGCTATCGTCGTCGTCGTCGTCGAAGCGCCACTTATTCCTCACGAAACCGCAGTGGTTCCCGTTCACCGACACCCCCGAGAAAGTCAGACAGTTATAAGAGGTGGAGCTCACGCTCCCCTCCTACCCGCAGAGGTCGCGGTTACAGTCCGGACCGAAGTCGGAGTAGAAGCAGGGGCCACGGTGGGAAAGGAAGCCATTACGATGACTTCTCCATTAGGAATGGAAATAGGTTCAGAGGGCGGGAGAGGTACAGGGATGACGTGCGATCGAGAGTCGACGACGACGACGCCAGACGTGAAAGGTCCGTTGCGGCTAGTGGGGGCTATGGTAGAGGAGGAGGCGGAAGAGTTAGAGCTGCAGATTTCTTGTAATTCGGTCTCTTTCTTATTACACCTATCCTTTCAGGACGGATGAGGAGGAGGGTGCCATATCACTCACTCGCCATCAAAAAAAATTCTTGAAAATTGTATTTTTAGGGCCATTTCAATGACAGTCGCATAATCGAGAAAGTGGCGGGGGGAGGAAGAGAAGATGGAGCTACGATACTCAGAAGCTGAAATAATGTGTATTTCTCTTTTGTAGTGCAGACTTATTCCGACGCCCGATGGGCTATCTTATCGTGCAGATGATTTGCTCGCTAATTCATAGAGCATCTAGACGTAAGGACGCCGGGAACTGGCGTTTTATGCCTGGGTTTTGGGACCTTAGCACCTCTCTTTCTGTATACTCTGCGGATTGGTGGGCATATACTTATGCCCTTAAATGCCTTTTTTATTTCTCTTTCTCCTTTTAGCGCGAGTAGGCGGGGAGCGCCATGTGCATAGCATGTCATGTCTCGCTGTGGCCTGAAGTTGAAAAGAACGGCCCTCTTATAAAAACTGATAATTGAATCCCTGTTCGGCTGGTCAAAAAACTCGATTTTTCTGACTTTCACGTCATTTTTGTTACTGGTGAAGTGTTTTGATATTGTGCCTTTTTCCTTATAACTGAACTTTTAGGCCTCCTGATGGATCGTTTTCATCATAATTGTCAATAGGGTATTTGCTGTTTGAATATGGCTTGTTTTTCTTTTTGCACTTTGGTCAAGGAGCCTTGAGTGGTAGGGGTACAAATCTTTTTCTTCAAATACGGCATCTCTATTGTGGTGTCAGGCAGGGTCTTATTTTTATTTTTACAAGCGCTGGTGGGCGAGTAGACAGCGATGTCATATATCTGAATCCTTTTTCGCCAGTAGTGTTTAGTATAGAAGCTGCTTCTACGGAGTATGTGTTCTGGAGTCTACGTTGGGTTCGGTCTGAGTGCCGTGTCTGTGATGCAACCTTTCTGAATAATCTACATTGATTTTGAGTTTAACGCTTCGGGATGTTGATAAAAGGGGGGCTGACCGCAGTGAAAAAGGTTGGGTCGTGTATGATACGTTAAATACCGCGCTGGGACGATTCACTATTAATTTCTTAGTTTAATATGGGGGAAGGGCTTAAGCTGCGTCATGAGATGTCACTCGTTGAGTTGAGCGTTGCGTGCTCTGGGCAGAATGTTGTGGTGAAACAAGAGAGGGAGTGGCAAGGGTTCCGTGTTAGGCGTTATACGTGTGCATTTGAGTTCAACTGGGATTGTGATTATTGCGGTTATTGAAGGGGGGATTTTGTCTATATGCTTGATTATCTATGACTGTTGAATTCGGTTAAGAAAGATATCGTAGGTGCGCTGGCTGAAATGCCGACTGAAAAGAATTGGGTGGATACCACCATAGAGATGAGTGATAATAATATTATGATATTTTAGATCTCCCCACTCCCGCACATACAACTCCACCACGAAAGACCCTCGACTAATGAGACAACTGACGGGTTCCGGGACCTCAGAAAGCCTACAGTCGCATTCGGCCCGCCGAATAAGCAAGGAGGATATCTTCCTAATTAAGGAAAAGCGCCTTATCATTGAGGGGTTTGAGGTTGAGTGGGGGCTGGAGAGGAGGATAGGAGAGAGGATATAAAGGGTAGAAGGGAGTGCGGGGGTTGGGTGCGAGAGGATTGCCGTTGAACGGGGATTGGATGAGGTGGGTATGATGGATAGCTAGATAGAAGTTTGGGGGTTTTTTTTTCGAGCGTTTGGGTTGGGCATGGTATGGGGTGTGTTTGGGCTATGTATGATACTATACGATGAAAGGAGGGGAGGAAAGGAGGCATGGAGAGTAACTGTTAGGGTTTGGGCCAACTTAGTATGATTGGCTTTCGATGCCGGAATCCTCTTGAAGATATGCTCCGCCATTTGTAATAGTTTGCAAACTTCTTCTGGGTTATGATACCAAATATAGTGGACAGGAATTTAAGCTATGCTATGAGCTCACGCAAAAGCCCGAACTTGGCCGAGCCACCGTCGGGGAACGAGCAGCAGCCTGACACAACATAATATAAAGCGACCCCGCCTTGTGAGATTCCATGAGTAGGCATCCGTTGAGGGGGGAAGTTAAGTAGAGGTGACAAGTTGAGCCTAAATAGTTTCTGACCTGCATCTGAGAACTCTGAAAAATAAGCTTATAAGAGATATCTTTAGGCCATTGTCTGTATCTACTTCATAGTTGGTGGTTTTCTCATGGGTGATGGTAGGGTTTTATCCGGGCGCGCATGCTCCAGGTCAGTCGGGCATTAGCAAGCAGATCGATACCGGTGGAGTACACCGCCGATCATATCGCAACCGCTGCTAGGATACTTGTAGGATCAGGCTACCACTATTCCTATAGTAACTGCTTAGCGCAGTGTTCAGGATCTAGGGAAATTCGGCTCTATCATTAATGCAAGGGATGAAACGAGCGAGAAGTCAAATAACGGGGGTTTGGACGTTGATTTTTGAGCCTTGTCGTGCATCATTTAAAATATAGGTAGGTCAATCGCAATATTGAAGAAGCCGTAGCATTGAAAACCCAACTTTGCTTTAAGTACATCAAGTACGGTATAGCACCTTTCCCCTACGTACACTCACTGGTTCCACCTTCACCCGGCTGCGGTTATGGGTTTTTGGCTTTTGTTTCTGGAGCATGCGTTTTGGCTTCAATACACCCTCTCCTCCCTTCTCTTTTCTCCCATACCCCTTCGTGCCCCCCCCCCTTTTTAACTACTTAGTGATCCTCCTATAGATCTCTTTTTTGGCTGCCGAATTCCTTGATCTGGCGCACAATCATCCGGGGGTGTCTGCTCACTGATGATGAGAGACTAAAATCCCACATAGAGCTTCTCTTGCTCTTCTTTGGGGCCTCCCAAACCCTCCACACAGGGGCTCTCTTCGCAAGAAGTTTCTTTCGGCCTCTCTCTTTCTTCCTTCTCTTGTGCACAAGAGGAGAGCCACCCTTCCCGCACTTCTCCATAGTGTCAGGCTTCACCTCTTCCGCCTCTTTGTAATCACCATCGTCGTCCTCGCGTTTCACCCTTATATCAGGAGATTTCACACGTTCCTTCTCCCTACATATGACAGTATTCGTGCCAATAGCCAGGTGGGCAAAAGGGTCCGCGCCGTGGCCAAGCGTATCCCTGGTACTTACACCTTCACCTCCAGCATCTTCAAGAGACGCATTCTCGATGATCTGAGATCCTAGTGTGGTATCAGGATAACAACTTGGTTCGCTGCTAGATACCGGAAGACAAGGAAAGACGCGATCAAGGACAGCCTTCGTTTCAGTACTAATAGCTGACAATTCCCCTTCGGAGCTATCGTCTTGTTCCTTCTTCACCTCCTCGATGCCTACTACGCCCCCAGAGCTCTCGGTTTCCACTCTGACGATTTTCTTCATCAGGGTGTCTATTGTGGATTGCATTTTCATGATCTTTTGATCACGAGCTTTCTCGCGTTTGATTAGCTTTTTTACTTGACCGGCGAGGTGGAGAAGTGCCATGCGGTCTTCGTTTGGCCGTTCCTGATCAATGCGGAGCGGTGAGGCGGTTGGTGTGTGGTGGTTGCTGATAGGCAGCTGGGGGTGCTTGTTGGTGAAATCTTCCATCTTGCTGGTGCCTTGGAATATGTATTGGTGAATTGTTTATGAAGTGAGAGGGGGGTTGGAATACCTACGGTGGGATTGTGGTATGGTTATGTTATGTATTTGGGGCTGTGAAGGTGGCTGTAGCCACCGGGATAATTAGTTACAAGAGCAGAAGAAAGATTTTTTTTTTTGAATTGTAGCACTGGAGGGAGTGAGAAGGGGAGGTGCTCTGGGACGGGGTACATACCACTGGGGGGGGAGGAAGTAGAGGGAGGAAAAGAAGAGAAGATGAAGTTTTTTCTCGCGTTATGTAGACAGAGAGGTTGTATGGGGGTGCTGAACTGCTTGAGGGTTGGGGCTCCGGTGAAAGTGTGCTGAGGGTTTGAACCCCCCAAAGTTTTTCGGTGCACGGTCGACGACGAAAGGTTGTTGGACTTAGAGCAAGGCTGCGGTTGCGCCCGGGGGCTCAGATCCAATCCAATCCATTCCGCCCTGGAAAACAACCTGTGCTCTGTCCTTCCAAGTGACAGCTATCGGTAGAATCACCTCTTGTCACTCGCACATCATGCAGGGTTGACTTGCAAGGTGCTGACTCAGAAGCTTTAGTGCGATCGGCGCTCACATGGCGACGCCTTGAACAAACCCATTTCAATCAACTATCATACATTTTCACAATCATGCCACCAAACAATAGTTAGAATTTGAGAAAGCACTTTTTTTTTTTGAAAGATAAAGGCTCCTCCTGAAAATATGGGGTATTTAGACAACCCCGGGGCCATGGTTTGGGATTTTTACTTGGAAATTCACAAAGTATCATATCATATAATGGGTACAGAGGGTTCCGACACCCTGAACCCATTTATGATATATGCTTGTCGGTTGTCACAGCTGTTGTTGAAGGTCGAGGGGGTTACAGCTGCCCACAGGGTTAAGGAAAATCAACTCTTTTTGTTTGGGAAGGTGGTGTATAATAGTATCATACTCGTCAGCAGTCACAGTTTGTCACTCGAGAATGACGAGGCGTTCAACGTTGGAAGTTGCTTCGGTGCGATGGAATTTGTCATACAGGTCCTGCTACCTGTGGTACTACTTCGGACATGAAGAAATAAATAGGGTCATGTTGATGGATATAGACGCCGCTTATGGTATAAGCAGGATAGTCCCTTGCGCACTATCAAGCAAGAGAGTGGGGGAAGACAAGAGATTTAGAAACACCGCTCTCTACACTCTGCCTGTACTGGTCCACATAACTTCCCACCCCACTTCACCCGGTCCCCAACGCCCGGCGTCCGGACCCAAACACTGTGCTTTATGACACTAACCCGATGCTTAACTAATATAATTCTTGCCAGTGTCATTGATTGTTAAGAATTTATCGGGTTATGTGTTTTTGCTTTGGATGAACAGTGGAGGTATCTGGAGATGCCTAGAGCAGTGGAGGGAACGGAAGGGGAATAAAAGATGCAGGAGCCGTTGTATGTCACAGAGTGCTAATACTTGGCGAGGTGTAACGGAAATCGATGCGGCTCTATAAGTCTACCATAGTTTACGAACCCATTTTCCAACCAGCACCACGGCTCATGGGACTTGCAGGACTCAAGTCACAAGAATGGCGAAAACTTTTAATTTAGGTTATTCTCCAAACACATGATCAACGGGAAAAAATCTGCATAGACCGCAGTTGTGAACACATTTTCTAATCCCACATCAACCTATCTCCTCCCCTTCCTCCCAAGACGTTTTCCAACCCTCCCCTCACGAACATTCCTCACACCAAGCCCCTTTCGCCCACTCATCTCCTTCCTTGCATTCTTCCACCCTCCACTCCTACCTCCTGAAGAATAAGTACCCTTCCCGCTCTTCTTGTCAACTTCTATTTTTTCATTCCCATAATCACTATCACCTTCACTGCCGCCGGCACCGTCGTGTCTCCCTTTCTTGTTAGAATACTTAACACGCCCTCGCTGGCCACGCACGAACGCGTCCTTGCCGGCAACCGCTTGAACGTATGCGTTCACGCCATCAGCGTGCATAAGCCCGGCACTCATATCTACATCTTCCTCATTCCGCTCTGTATCGCCATTGTCCCCCCCACCAATGATGAGTTTTCCATCGCTGTTAGTCTCCGCCTTCGTTGTAACAGAATTCCTCGAATTCCCAATCTGGGGGCGCTGCGGTCGGGTAGAAGAAATATTTGCCATAGATTTCCTGTCGAGCAAGTCGAGCGGTTCGTCTTCTTCCTCGTGGATGTATGCTTCGCTAGATTTGCTACCGTGTTTGCTCTTCCGACGGGGGATGCAATCGGCTTCGGCATCTGAACCGCATGACATGTTGGAGTCGGAGTCATAGATTGCTGCTTCGAATTCTGAGGCAAACTTACTCCGGAGTTTTGCCGTTGGCGCAGTGTCTGCTTCCTCCTCGTGACCACCTTCACCGCCGTTGGAGGCGGCATCTTTATGTCTCTTCCTCCGTTCTCGCGTCTTCTGAATGTTAATTACCAGTTTCTTATCCGCCTCCGGAACATGCTTTTCGACAGTCTCATAGCCAAAGCGCCGGATCATGCGTTCTATAATGTGCTTGACCTTTGCTTTGAAATGTGCTTTGTGTTCGTGGCTCCAGATCATCAAGTTCGGGACCAAGGTGTTGAACCTGGGCAGCATAGTCTCTTTGGGGAGTGAGATTATGCACACCTTTACAAAGCCTAGGGCCGAGCGTACGGTTTCACGGTTCTTGCTAGTAAGGAAGATGTCTAAGGTTGTTATCATTTCTGAGATAAGGGATTTGCTTATATCATCTTTGGGTTGTTAGTACACCGTACTTGAGCTATGGGGAGGGATGGGTATAACCTTTGAAATGGTATAAAATGCGAGTAAGAGCGGTGATACTCGCGCTAATCATGTGTGGTGTGCTGCCCGCAAGGCCAGCGGAGACCATGGTGACATATTCATCGAGTGTTGCGGCGATACTCGGGGTGTCCGGGGGCATGTGGGTTACTTTGCTGTTTATCACTGTGCCCCCAGATTTCATCTTCTCGCCCATGAGGACTAGCAGGTCGAAGGCTGCTGTGCGGGCTTTTTCGTTGACTTCCTTTGCAGAGATGACTACTTCGGGGAGGATTGATGGAATGAAGTGCAGGTCCGTGGTTGGGAGGAATTCAACAAGCCGGGAGAGGGCTATTAAGCGGTCCTATTGTATAGTGAATAAATGTCCTAATTGGTAGGAAATGAGGGAGATCTACTCTTCTAGCAGGGGTGGTAACTTTCTCCGCACCTTCTATTAGGAGATTTTGCAGATTCTCGGACTTCTCAATCAATGATTGCTTGCCAGACTCAGCCTCTGCTAGTTTTGGTATGACCTTGTACGCCTTTTTCTGCAACTGCGGATCTTCACTTTGACCCACCGTCGCAGAAAATATAGTGAAAAGTGTTTGGTGACTCTGAGACGGGAGATATGGTGTGATGGTGATGATCAGATCCATGAGGGTATGAGCCATCGGCGGCATTCTGGTATTCCCGGCAACTTCTGTCTCATTCTTCTTGAGGGGTTCAGCAAGGGTTGCCTCGAGCATTGAAGTAACCTTTTGGAACGTTGCCGTGAGTTCTGCGTCAGGAGTGATGCTCATGAAAGAGTCGAGGCACTTAAGTATGAAACCGCGATATTGAGGCAACGTGGTACTATAAACATTGAACAAAACCGCCAGCATGTTCCCAGAAAAGGATGCAAGATGAGCAATATTCTTCTTCGCAACAGCCTTTGAAACCCGGCGCTGAGCTACCAGATTCTCATCATCATCTTCAAGAGGAACCTCCAGAACGGCCTTATTAGAGTCAACGAGCCGCTGCAAAGCTTTACAAATGTCTGACCGAAGATCAACTTTCTGATAGAGCACATTAGCAATTAATTCCGCGAACGACTGATCAAAGTCCGCTGTAAGGTCCAACGGTAAATCACAATACCCCGGCAAAAGCGCCCAAATCTGCCCCACCAGTGTTTCAAAAATCTTAACCTCAACAGTCTTTTCCTTCTCCTCACCAAAATCCACCACTTTCTGGAACAAGGTCTCGCTAAGAGGGACGAATTCCTTCCTAAAGTGCCGGAGCTTAGCGTTTCCAACCCACTCTCTCAGAATTGGTAACATCCAAGCACGGCCAGGGGTTCCAGGTGCGGGTTTGATCAGGTTAAGTGGGAGGATGGAGAGGATGGTGTCCGGTCCCACGGCACGGATTGCTCGACCGAGAACTTCGTCCGTTTCTTTCTTTCCTTGGAATTCTTCATTTGAGCGGAGACTGCCGATGACTTTAATGGCTTCGTCAAGGAGTGGGGTTGAGCGCCAGCGAAGCTTGTCGAAGAGGGTATTGAGAATGTCGAAGACTTGGCTCCAGGCCCCCTGGAAGCGGACGCTAAGTAGGTCGGTTGTGACGGCGGTGATCTTTCTAAAGATGCTCTCAGTGGATCTTGTGATGTCGAAGAGGGAGCTGTCTGGAATACAAGAGGTCGCAAGGGAGATTAAGCATTGCGCTGCCGAGGTTCGGATGTTGTACGCTTGGGAATCCAAGAATGTAGCGATTGTTTCGAAAAGGGACGGCAGTGCCACAAATGCCTCGCCCCCTGATACTTGAGCGTATACTTCGTATCCTCTTGCGATGACTGCCAACCATGATGGTAGCAATTGTGAATCGTTTTGTGAAGGTCTTAGTTCAGAAATAACTTCAATCACTCTTGGTAGCTTTGCACTGGCCATGCCATCTGCTATACCGGCAAACATGTCTTCAAATACTTCGAACGCCGCCCTCATTATGTATTCATTGGGGCTCTTTGAAACGCCTAATAGCACCTCGCACAATCCCTCAATCTTCTTACTCGGCCAACCCCCAGCGCCCGCAACAGCCTTAATCAGCTGAAGTGAATGTATAACCCTCGGATCATGTTCCCCATTCTTTCTCCTCTGTCCTTCATTCGCCTTCGCCATATCTGCCACACTCTGCAGCGTAATTGTAGCGCACATTTCTGCCGCAGGATGATCTAAACTCGGACTTGGCGGAGAGTTCTTCAAAATTTTTGTGATGGCCTCATGCGCCCTCTTCCGTACTTTCGGTCGATTGTCAAGCCCCAAGTTCAGTAACCCCACCAGCGCCCTCCGAGGCCCAATGTCCCGCTGGGGAATAGCCCACGCGGGTCCATCTTGGGCGACCAGTAAACTCTCTAAACATCCGATACTACCCCTTAGCAATGGCGCATCGGTGTCAGGGGCTGTAAGTGCAGGTACGAGATGCGAGAGGATCTGTTGAAACCTGGATCGAAGTAAAGGCAGAGGTGCGAATGGCGTGACAAGATCCAACAAGTAGACCGTCGACGCCGCAAGGTCTTTATTCAATACCGCAGACGTAGATGCTGCCTGTTGCAGTAACGAAAGTAACGCAGCGAAGTACGCTGTGGGTGTGAATTCTGTCTTTTGCTCTCGCAGAGTGCCTTCAACGGCGGAGAGAACCACTGCTACCTACAGCCACACCAAATTCGTCATTTAGTATAAGAATTCATGGGGGATCAATCGAAATATGGGCCATGATAACGGACCTGCTGCTGGTTTTGGAGGTGTGGAGAGCGAATTTTTTCTAATTTCGCCTCTAATGACATTTTTGCTGGTTGTTTGTGAAGAGTGTGGACGAAATTCTTGAAAAAAAAAATTCTTGGGATCAATTGACAGATAAGATAGTCAAGGTCGGGTAACTACCCAATTGGGGTTTAGCGTGGACCAAAGACTCGGTAGAAATGATTGGGGCAACAGAACGTACTGTACTTGTTACAGGCAAGAAGTGATCGAAAACTGGGGCGCTGTCTGACTACTGTAAGGTAGTTATGCTTATATAGGCGAAGACATCCCGAATAGTTTGAATAAAAAGTTTTTAAAAAAAAAAAAAAAAACAAAGTGATCGAAAACAGGGGTTCGGAAAATATATGGTAAAAAATCCGTGCGCGCCACAAACTCAACCCTCGTATTTTCGGTCACTTCTTGTCTGTAACGAGTACTTGAGTACTCGCAATGTGGAAGCATTTTTAGAAAAGACTGGGTCCGCAGGAGGTTGCATATGACCTGCATGACCGGGTTGAGCCAATAAGTGAAGGCAATGTTCATGATTTTTTTTTCAATAATACTACTCAAAATACATAGGGTTTAAAATACAGTATTAAGGCTATGAAAGCTGTCTATAGATAAAGTATACTTAGAAACTAGAAATTAAAACCATTACCACCCTTATCCCCAATACAGGCTTTTATGCAGGTAGACATTCAAGTTAATGTTACAAATGGTAACAGGGGAGAAAGGTTTCTTACGTTATGGAAGACTCAAACCAGAATGTTGGGAGGACTGAGTAAGGCTAACTGGTAAGGCTTACCGGCAAGGCAGATTGGTTAGGCTTTCACACCATGACTCACATTATGGTCATAGGGTCTCGCACAACTCACAGTTGTGAGTCGCTAGTATGTTGTGATTGGTTAATGCATTTGGACAACTCCCAATTGTGAGGCTACATGATGTAATAACTTTCGCACATGACTCGATTAGCGAGTCATGGGTCTCATGCATGTAACGCACTTAGTGTATATGACTATGGCAGATGACTCTGGAGTATGAGTCACAGGGTTAGGGTTGACATGAAGAGCAAGTATAAAAGAGAATACTAAGACCCAGGAGGATGAGCTCTTCACGCTATCATCTTTGTATCTTCTTACCTATAACTTTATCACTGTACTCTTCACCTACGTGGCACTTCTGCGCACCTACCCTTACAAGCAAGTCATCAGATAGAAGCCTTGGGTGCTCAGCTATCTGACTCAGAAAAAGATATGTAGTCTTGAGTATTCAAGGCTAAGGTATCATCGCCTATATGAGAAAAGCACTGACTGGTAGGAATTATTACAGTTAACTCAATATGCTGGCTGATACACTCAACTGGGTAGTTGTTCTAGACCTATGATACCATGACTATAATAAAGATATATTAGTAGAAGGATCACTGAATTAGCAATAGGAGGGTAAGAAAGAAGTCAGACCTAGTTGATAACCTGGTGGATCCTAGCAGCTGTCATTCTAGGTCTAATTTAAGCTTTCAGAAGGTCTTTCATCTCGCACCAGATGGTTTCAATAGGGTTTAGATCAGGTGAGTTGACCAGCCAGATGAGTTTGTATAGATCTAGCTACTCCGAAAATGAAATCTGGTAATGATGGATATAAGCAGGAGTGTTATGCTCTATAATTAAAATATCTAGTGACCATACTTTCACTACTATTGCAAATGGATATAGATGAGGTATCAGAATCCTTTCTCTGTAAATATACTAGTCAATTCCACCCTTCCAGTCCTTCTTTCTCACCTTTAATTCTCCTGGACCTTGAGGATGCTCAAAGCCCATATAAGTAAACTACTCAATCTTCCTAAGCTCTACATTATACTCTTCCTGTAAGTGAAGGACAGCTGCCCACTTCTGTTCTTCAATCTTATAAGATATAGTAGATATATAGTATAGAAGCTTAGATCCTAACAAAATTAAACACTATAGACAATTAAATAAGTAGTTAGAGTAGACCAATAGCTTGCTTTCTATATAGAATTGCCTTCCGGAACATCACTGTTGCACCTTGTGCAAACTTTCTATTCAGGTTCTGAGAAATATAGGCTTCCCCAGTACAGCATAACACTCCTCTAGTTTGGAAGCAACACAATGCTCGTGTCACAAAGTAGGACTTATCGGTAAAGATGACTTCCTTCCAGTTGGTATGATAGTACTCAAGGCAGTAGGCTAGGCATGCTGCTCACTGTGGAGGAGAAAAAGAAGACTTTTCAGTGGTCTTTCTTCAATAGATTCTATTCTTTCACAAAACTTTCTGCACTGTTTATCTACTAATATCTAAACTAGCTAGCAAACCTATTAGCACAATTTTAAAGTATAAAAATTATTCTTACCTGCTACTGCTAGCTTTCCATATGTCAGCCTGCAATGACCCTTATCAGAAAGTATTACCTTAACTAAATGGTCCTTTTCAGCTTATATTACACACTGCTGAGAATCTTTTAAGGCATTTGGCTTGGGGTCAAGATTCTCTGTAGTACAGAGATCAGAGTTTCCACTAATGTCTGCCCAGCTTTTTACCTCTTGGATTATATTAAAGTAAGTACTAATAAAAATTCCTGTTTTTTCTGAAATCTCTTTCAATTTTATTCTTCTCATCTTATTTCTTCTCAACCTGCTATATTCTAACACTTGACCCTGCTTGGCCATTGAGGTTGTAATGCTTCATAGGGTATAGATATTATTCAGCATTTTTCTCGCTTTTTTTTTGTGAATATTAAAGTTGATTGAATATAAATTTGATAATAATAAAGTATAGGATATAGAGCTCGCTCATTAAGTATGATGAGATTATTCCTGAAACTACCTCTAACTTGTCATCATTTCATTAGCTCAACCCAGTCATGCAGGTCATATGCAACTTCCTGTGGACCTAGTCTTTTCTAAAAATACTTCAATATTGTGAGTACAGTTTATGAACTCTAAAGCCTGCACAAGGCTGAAAGAAAATTCTTATCATATCTGGCTTAGCAAATTCCTGTGCCAAGACTTTCTTAAAAAATTCTCAAGATTAGGGAATAGGATAGTTATATTTATAGAATATCATAGTATATCTTATAATATAAAATAGAATATCATAAAATCTAATACAAAAGTATAATCTTAGGCCCTATTTGGCACACTATTTTTATAGCATAAAAGTGACTTTTATAGTATAAATAATGGAAACTTAAATTTTTTATATAGGGGTCTATTTCGTACATACAAAAATATCATGATATATTTTTATTTTCTTAATATATTTTTATAGTATAAATCTGAGAAAAAATTATATAGGTTTAGGGCTAGAAAAGAAAACCCTTAACTATGCCATTGTAATAAGACTATGTAATAAACTACTTGTATAATTTTCAAAGAATATCCTCGCCTGACTCAAGCAAAACTACCTTACAATAGCCGGACAGCGCCTCAGTGTTCGGTCTCTTTTTTTTTTAAACACTTTTTATTCAATTTCTTAGGGTTGTCCTCGCCTATCTAAGCAAAGTTACCTTTCAGTAACCAGACAGCGTCCCAAATGTTCAGCCTCTCTCCTTTTTTTTTTTTAATAAACTTTTTATTCAATTCATTGAGGATGTTGTCGCCTGTATGTTCGGCCTCTTTTTTTTTTTTTTTTTTAAAAAAAAAAAAAAAAAAAAAGAATGAAAAAACAAA
>PYWC01000010.1:2639059-2682588 GCA_003182015.1 Tuber magnatum | reverse complement strand
ATTCAAACTATTCGGGATGTCTTCGCCTATATAAGCATAACTACCTTACAGTAGTCAGACAGCGCCCCATTATTCGGCCTCTTTAGGCCTGAAACTTGTACTTTGTTTGGACGATTACCCGGCTGGGGGTGTCGTTCCCAACTTTACGCGTTCCCAAGGCAGCATTAGAACCGCTTTGCAACACGTCTCGCAGTTCCGGAGTCCAGAAAGCTCCTGGTCTCAAAACAATTGAAGCTTCATTCCCGAAGACTTCACTCTGACACAAACCACAAACCAACAATTCCAACTATGCGTTCTCTCAAAAATTGGGGTGCTCTTTTGCTACCATTGGCCTCCCTGTTTTCTCTCACTCTATGCTCTAGTATAGATTCCACTCCTGTCCTGCCGAAGGATTTCACTCCTCCGCAGGTCTTTAAGAATTCAAATCTTTTGCGGACGATCGACATTACGAAGCCTTATGTCCGCGAGACTATTGCTATGGTCATTGACAATATCTCCAAGGAGCCTCAGGTCGAGTATTACGTTCCTATTACGAAGGGAATTTTAGATAATATTAGTTACCTTGAGGCTAGGGGTGAAGATGGGCCGCATATTGTCAGCCCTGTCGTGTTCAACCCCGAAAGGTTTGTTTTCTAGTTGGTATGAATTCGCGATAGGCGATTTCGAGATTGACTTTTATTCCCTAGCGAGATACAGTACTACAGGGTCCTCTTCAACGCACCTCTTTCTGCTGGCAAGTCGACAAAGCTATGGATTACTCTTGCTCAGACCGATTGTCTTATTCCTGTTCCCGCCCTTATCGGTCAAAACGACAAGCAATTTCTCCAGTGGACAGGTTCCCAGTACGCCGCCTCAGCCTACGTTACCGAGAAACAAAAGACGAAAATCAAGTTCCCTAACAACGAAGTGCCGAATTTTACAGTCTTAGAGAAGAACGGCGAGAGCGATGACCCTACTGGGGCGGGAAGCTGGTACACATATGGACCTTACAAGACTGTTAATCCGGCCCAGGAGGGGGGGAAGGCTATTACCCTCCGATTTGAGTACACAAATCCGGTAATTAAAATGGTCAAAATGGAAAGACACATTGAAGTCAGCCATTGGGGTGGTAACATTGGCTTTGAGGAGCGCTACTGGATGACTAACTTGGGAGCAAAGTGAGTTATCCGAGAACTGGCTATTATGAGCATTCCTGATGGTACTGTCACTAGACTTAAGGATACTTTCTCCCGCGTGCAATGGGCATCAACCAGCTACTACAACCCCCCCACCAGTGCCATCAAGCAGTTAACCTTCCCTCTCATCCCTGGGGCACAGGATGCCTATTTCACAGATGAGATTGGCAATGTTTCCACCTCACGCTTCCGCAGCAATACTCGTGAAGCCCATCTTGAGCTCAAGCCCCGCTACCCTGTGTTTGGGGAGTGGAACTACTCCTTTGTTGTAGGATGGAACTACGACATCGAGAACTTCTTGAGGGTTAGTCAGGATGGGGAGAGTTACGTCCTCAAGGTTCCTTTCTTGGAAGGTCCCAAGGATAGCGTTACTTATGGCGAGATGGAAGTTACTGTTGTCCTTCCCGAAGGTGCTACGTATGTACCTCTGGCCCGTCTTATGGTCTGCCAACTCTGACAGAAAGTACGTTGAGTGATGTTAAATACTCTCCTCCTATCCCTCTCGTTAGCGAAGAGGAATACCTCCATCACACCTTTATGGATACTCTCGGCCGTACAGCCATCAAAATGAAGGCTGTCAATGTTGTAGATGAACAGCACAAGAAGGAGCTAATCGTGAGACCCCCTACTTCCTATCGTGACCATACACTCATACTAAGCCGTTCCGGCATAGGTAACCTATCGCTACCCAACCATGGCGCTCTACAGAAAACCATTTGTTATCTTCACTAGTATTCTAACCCTTTTCACTTTCTCCTGGCTTGTTAGCAAAATTGATCTTAAGATAGGGAAATAAAAACCGGGGGTTTTGGTTGTGTGTATATATATATTCTTTCTTTCTTTCTTTTTATTTGATAAAAACTCTAAGAATATTTGAATACCCCCCTTTCCAGTAAAAATCAATGTTTGGGCAGGGAGGGAGTGGGGTAGGATGGCGTGGAGACGGGATTGGCCCGGGAAATGAGAACGAAAGTGTGTTGTTTTACTGGAATAAAGCTTTGTTATCGCTCTATGGATGTATTGAGGTGGATTGAATCGAGGGAAATGGATTTGGCTGACCCCTGAAAAAAATTGTGCGCACTCCGGGGGAGATAGCGTAAGAAGTGAAATCTCTTCAGTATCATACCAGTGCAAGTTCATGCACCTTTCAGTGCGTTTGACTGATGTTGATCGGTAGTACCGATGCCAGAATTGGTTTCTGAATGTTTTCTCTCACTTCTCAGTCACATGTGGTGATTGTGGGGATTATACTTTGTTTGGCCGACAAGCCCGACGAAAACGCTGACATCGGAAGAGCTCTGCCCTAGGAGTACGGTATAGTACAATTTGCAGAGGATGTCCCTGAATTATGTGTGTGTGAAATTATTCTCCTTCCTTCTAGTAAGCTGGCGAGTTGCTCTGGTTTCCTACTGGTTCACCGCCGTGCCCGGGTGTCATATTTATCACATACCGGTATTGCCTGGCCAATTACAAGGGTTGGGTATAAAATGATAGTGCGAGTACAGCACGGTGCATAATTATAAATTTTAGTTGCAGTGGGGCATTAAAAAAACGTGGTTCTGAGAGGACCTCTATTTCCTATTATCTCAGTCAACTTTGAACAAATATAATTAATGGATTAGATGCCTGACTCCCAATCTAACATCATGTATTTATTGAAAAAAAAAAAAAAAAATGATTTCAAGGCCCATATGAAACAATAGAGTTTCTGTTTTCATTGTAGAATATTACTACTTTTAAACAAAATCAGGATTTGTGATTATTACCTATTAAATTGTTACGCCCAACATTGGAACCTAGTAATTAAGTGTAGTATTATATAATATATCAAGTAATATAAGAAAGCCAATAGCTTCAAAATTACAGTTGCTCATAGCTCTTCATATATAACTTGAATAAGGTATATCTTTAAAGAGTATTCAAGTTTTATCGGATTAAGATCATAGTAGAAAACAAAGAACTAACATTTTCCATTTAGAAGATAGCTTCAATATACTAAATATCTTCAAAGTAGAGATATCAGTATTAGATCTTAAAACTGAGCTGGATAAATCTAGATTTGACACTTAATAGATATAAGATGTATTTTCTATCTTAGATAGTTTGTACTAGTTAAGTAATAGATAGATATTTAATTTGTTAACTTGAGCGGGCAAAAACTTTCTAAAGTAACTTGGACTAGTCTGAACTATATTTAACTCAATAGAAAGGTTATCATATTATTATTATGAATCTGTATCTTCCCATTTTCGCCAAAAGAGATAAAAAAGTATTATTCTTTCTATGATACTTAAACAATTGAAATTTTTAACAAAGACAAAAAAAACAAGAGAGCTTAGGGCCAGTTTGGCACGACTGCAAACCATGGTCGTGAAACCGTGGTTACCAAACCGACCGATGATAATGCTTAGATAGTAGTTTTGGGGCCCGTCATTGGTCAATTTGCCCAATATGGTTTCACGACCATGGTTTGCCGTCGTGCCAAACGGGCCCTAGTCAACGGAATCTCCTCAGATTAAGTTGAGAGACCGGCCATATAAGCGACAGCTTCAAATCCACGTGACACTGAAGAGCAGATTAGCCCCACATCTTGGTCAAATGAAGGAAAAATACCTCCACCTCGCTCCTTTCACCGTCCCTAGCGGCAGGAGGGAATTATTGCAAACACTGGGTTCCGACGCCTGAAAAAAATCCTGCCTTAGGGGCAAGATATCTCCTTTAGCGATTGCAACCGGCCCACTTCTAAGCGAATTATCACAAGAGGAAGACCATTTAAAGAAACCATTGCACCTTTTGCTCCCTTCGTTTTCAGCCCCCGCAGAAATCAACATTAGAAAGGAAAAAAATAGTGTCCCCCGCACCCCCCAAGTGGAACAAACGGCAATCATGAGCAGTGATAACAGCTCCATTGTTACCACGGTGCAGATTCTTGGAAAGGATACTATTAGGGTCGGCTACGACCTCACGGACACGATCACAGCAGATGTGCTACAGAACTTGACTTCGTCAACGTATGTCCTAATAACCGACACAAACCTCGCACCTCTCTACCTCTCCGCCTTCGAATCCTCTTTCAATAAAAATGCACCCAAGTACTCCCCCGAGGCCCGTCTCCTCTCCTACGTCATCCCGCCAGGGGAATACTCAAAGTCTCGTTCTACGAAAGCCGAGGTGGAAGACTGGATGCTCTCGGAGAAATGTACCCGTGACACAGTGGTCATCGCACTTGGGGGGGGCGTCATTGGAGATATGATTGGGTATGTGGCTGCAACATTCATGCGTGGGGTTAGATTCATTCAGGTGCCAACCACACTGTTGGCTATGGTGGATTCTTCAATTGGCGGGAAGATGGCGATTGATTCGCCGCATGGGAAGAATTTGATTGGGGCTTTTTGGCAACCAGAGAGAATTTTCATTGATATGAAGTTCTTGGAGACTTTGCCGGAGAGGGAGTTTGTCAATGGGATGGCAGAGGTTGTAAAGGTGAGCGGGTTGGAATAGGTGGGGGTGTAGAGAGGCTAGTAACTAATGGAGGTGATAGACAGCTGCTATCTGGGATGAAGCCGAGTTTGCTAGATTGGAACAGAATGCCGAGTTGATACTTGAGACGGTCAAAGCTAAGAGCACGGAGAGTGGTCTGTTGCCCCTCGGCTATGGCTTAGATAGGTTTCACTCACAGTTTATAGGCAAAGCTCAGATCGGAAACGTTCAGAATGTGTTCAAAAATGTCATCCTGGGCTCTGTACGTGTCAAGGCACATGTGGTATCAGCAGACGAGCGCGAGGGAGGATTACGAAACTTACTCAACTTCGGTCACTCTATCGGGCATGCTATTGAAGCTATCCTATTTCCACAAATGCTTCACGGAGAGTGTGTAGCAATTGGAATGATAAAAGAGGCTGAGCTCGCTCGACACTTGGGCGTTTGCAAACCCGGCGCTGTCGCAAGGTTATCCAAGTGCTTGACCAGCTATGGCCTCCCGACCTCTCTCGAAGACAAACGTGTCAAGAAGCTTACTGCCGGAAAGCATTGTGAGGTTGAGAGAATGCTCTCAATTATGGGTGTTGACAAGAAGAATGACGGGCGTAAGAAGAAAATAGTCCTCCTCGCTGCAATTGGTAGAACATATGAGAAGAAGGCATCTGTCGTTTATGACGACTCTATCCGGGTTATTCTCTCGCCAAGTGTCATCGTTCATTCGCAGAGATCTGGTGTTCCGGAACTGGAAGTTATTCCGCCGGGATCAAAATCTATATCCAATCGCGCGCTTGTCCTAGCGGCGTTGGGTTCTGGAATTTGCCGTGTCAAGAATCTTCTCCACTCTGATGACACCGAGCATATGCTTACGGCCCTTCATAAGTTGGACGGAATTCAGTATTCTTGGGAAGAGGACGGCGACGTTCTCGTGGTAAATGGAAATGGTGGTAAGCTTCGTGCTTGCGGGGACGAGCTGTATCTCGGCAATGCTGGAACCGCAGCACGTTTTCTAACTTCCGTCGCTACTCTGGTGTCCCCTTTGGGCGAACATGATTCTACGGTTCTCACAGGAAATGCCCGTATGAAGCAACGACCGATTGGATCTCTTGTCGACGCCCTTCGCTCAAACGGGAGCACTGTTGAATACCTTGAGAGCCAAGGCAGTCTCCCAGTTCGTGTTCCTTCAACATCGGGACTCAGGGGAGGAAGAATTGAGCTCGAAGCGAAGGTATCTTCTCAGTATGTGTCATCAATTTTGATGTGCGCACCGTATGCTCGTGAGCCGGTTACTTTGTCGCTTGTCGGCGGAAAGCCGATTTCTCAGCTCTATATCGATATGACTATTGCTATGATGGCTTCTTTCGGGATTGAAGTCACAAAGTCGGCCACTGAGGAGTATACTTATCACATCCCTCAAGGGTTTTACAGGAACCCGGCAGAGTATGTTGTCGAGAGTGACGCTAGCTCTGCTACTTATCCTCTTGCTATCGCGGCTGTCACTGGGAATACCGTTACTGTACCGAATATTGGTAAGAAGTCTCTCCAGGGAGACGCCCGCTTTGCCGTGGATGTTCTCAGACCAATGGGATGCATTGTTGAGCAGTCGGACTATTCGACTACCGTCCGAGGCCCACCAAGGGGCCAGCTGAAGCCGCTACCACATGTTGACATGGAGCCCATGACTGATGCTTTCTTGACTGCATCAGTTCTCGCGGCTGTCGCCAATGGCACGGAGAGGACTTTTATCACCGGTATTGCCAATCAACGTGTGAAAGAATGCAACCGGATTGCCGCCATGGTTCACGAACTTGGGAAATTCGGCGTCTCCGCCGGCGAGCTGGAAGACGGCATCTGGATCCAAGGAATAGACTACAACTCACTAAAAACACCCGGAGGAGTTCACTGTTATGACGACCATCGGGTCGCTATGAGTTTCTCGGTTCTGGCACTAATTGTACCGAATCCAGTCATTCTCCGAGACAGAAGGTGCGTTGAGAAGACATGGCCCGGTTGGTGGGATGTGCTGTCTACCTCTTTTAACGTTCGCCTGGGCGGTGTCGAGTTTCTAGAGGAACCGCAAGTCAGGGAGGCGTCGGTAAAGAGGGGCTCTAATCGCACGATTGTCATTATCGGAATGAGAGGTGCTGGTAAGACAACTATGGGCACCCGGGCTGCTAAGATCCTGAACTGTCCGGTCCTGGATTTGGATACCGTCCTTGAGGAGGAGCAGAAGACTGCACTGCCGGCGATCATCAAAGAACACGGCTGGGATGGATTCCGGAAACTGGAATTGGAGCTTCTACAGAGACACCTTAAGGCTCACCCTGACAATTATATTTTCGCCTGCGGAGGAGGTATAGTGGAAACGCCCATTGCAAGGGACCTTCTGAAGCAGTACTGTTCTACTGGGGGAATTGTCGTCCATGTCCACCGTAATATAGAAAGGGTCATGGAGTTCCTTAACATCGACAAGACCAGGCCCGCATACGTGGAGGATATGGTTGGTGTTTGGAATCGCCGCAAACCTTGGTATACTGAATGCAGTAATTACCAATACTACAGCCCGATCGTCTCCGAGGGTGATCTGGCTATCGCGCAGGCGGACTTTTCCAGGTTCCTCGCAATCATTACTGGCAATTCAGATTACCACGAGAGGCTTCTTAAGAAGCCAAGATCATTCTTTGTTTCTTTGACCTATCCTAACTTGGAAGAGGCGACGGGTGCTGTCAGCGCTGTTACTATCGGCTCGGATGCGGTCGAGGTGAGGACAGACTTGCTAATTGACCCTACGGATCCGAATGGGGTTGCAACTCCGGCATTTGTATCTGAGCAGCTAGCTGTCTTAAGGGGCAAAACCCAACTCCCGGTCGTTTTCACTGTCAGGACTAAGAGTCAGGGCGGAAAGTTCCCCGATGAAGATCACGAGCGTGCTTTGGAGCTCTACCGGACTGCCCTCAGAATGGGGTTGGAGTATATTGATCTTGAGATTACATGGCCCGTTGCACTACTTGAGAAGGTTAGTTCAGGGAAGGGTTACAGCAAGATTATCGCCTCACATCACGATCTTGGTGGAGACCTCCGCTGGAGTAACGCATCTTGGATTTCTAGATTCAACACTACTCTCAAATACGGGGATGTGATCAAACTCATCGGCCAGGCAAAGAGCATACAAGACAACTACGACCTGGAGAACTTTAGGAAATATGCCGCCACCCACGAAACCCGCATGATAGCGCTAAACATGGGCGAAAAGGGCAAGCTCAGTAGAATCCTAAATACCTTCTTGACCCCCGTCACCCACCCGGCGCTCCCATTCAAGGCGGCGCCAGGTCAATTGTCAATAGTAGAGATCCACCAAGCTCTCTCCCTAATGGGTATGCTCGAAGCAAAGAAGTTTTACCTTTTCGGCACACCAATCTCCCACTCCCGCAGTCCACCGCTTCACAACACCCTATTTCAGTCCCTTGGCCTGCCGCATACCTACCGGCTCCTCGAGTCTACTGACGTCTCTGCCACCAGAGAGATCCTGAATAGCGAGGACTTTGGAGGGGCATCTGTCACGATCCCTCATAAAGTCTCTATAATCCCCCTTCTGTCCTCCATCTCTGCCCATGCTCGAGTTATTGGCGCGGTAAACACCGTCATCCCGGTTACCGCAGAAGACGGAACCCGCAGGCTTACAGGGGACAACTTTGACTGGGCCGGTATCCAAAACTCCCTTCGCATTGGCGGCGCCTCCGAACCGGAGGGCCCCTCCACAGAAACGGCGTTGGTAATCGGTGCCGGTGGAACCTCCCGCGCAGCGGTCTACGCTCTTCACATGATGGGCTATCGCAAGATATACGTTGTCAACCGCTCTCCCGAGAATCTCAAATCTCTAGTAGAGGCGTTCCCGAGAGAATACAACCTCGTGGCTATAAGCTCCCTCGCCGAGGCCAAGAGTGTGGAAGTCAAACCTATCACCGCGGTTTGTACCGTTCCAGCGGATAAACCTATTGACGATGCACTCAAGGTTATACTCCAGGAATTGCTCGCACCCGGAGCATGCGCGAAGGTTCTGGCAGATATGGCCTATAAACCGAGGGTCACTGAGGTTATGACCTTGGCGGAGGGGGCTGGGTGGAAGGTTGTTCCTGGGTTAGAGGCGTTGGTTGGGCAGGGAGTTAAACAATTTGAGGTTTGTGTCCTCTTCCCTTTGCTGGGCTGGGCTGCCACTAACGATTGGGTAGGTTTTCACTGGGGGGATTGTGCCAGATTATGGAGTGGCGAGAGCGGCGGTTCTTGGGGAGTAGGTGGCCCCGATCCCGAAAACGTGCACCAGCACCGTAGCATTGGGCGCGATGGGGTTCAACGGGATATTCGTTATATTATGGAAATTTGAGCTGCGGAAGTGATCGTGAGATTGTGCGTGTGCTAATTTAAGGTGGTATCATATGTGGGGACCTGTCCTGCGTCGTGAACATAATGTATCGGGTTGGGTTTGTCGTAGAACATTCATTAGTATATTTTAGAAACCAGAACCACAAACACTCATAAGCGCACCTCCCAAAGCACCGCCGCCATTCTAATAGTAACAGCTTTGGTGCCAAGAAATTGAACCGTTCTCATACCCACGCCGCTATTCCCACCTCGACTCTTCTACCCCCAGCCCTTCTATACCCCCATCTCACTATTTCCCCCTACCATCCTTCGTATGTCGTGCTACGCAAATCCCTAGGGTGCTCACCCTGGGTAGGATGAATGAGAACCTATGACCATCACAACATCCCGCCAGAGCACCCTTCCTTACGCAGTCGGGATATTCGGAAGTCCAAGATGACCTTTCCCTTGGCACTTCCACGTCCCTACCCATCCCTACTTTCCCTTATTTCTTTTGTTGAGTTGGAGCTCGGGAATAAGTAATCCCCCGACACAAGCCAGCTTTTCCCCATCCAAGTATGTCCCGAGCGATACGAACATGGGGGTAAAGCAAGCCACGACCAGCACAAAACATATCGCAGGGGGAAGGGAGGGGGAGGGCATGGGGGAAGAGGTGTGGGGCTGCGAGGTGCATACCCACAACTAGTTAACTTATATGATAATAATATCATATAGTGCAAATGGGCTCAAACCGGGTCGTCAAAACCAGCAAAACCCGATATCTATCTAGTCAATGACAACAACAAATTTAAAAAAAAAGTAGTACTCAAAGAAAGCTACTTCTGAGAAGAACAAACAAGTGCTACTCTCTTCTTAATTATGGTTCGTGCCATTCAAATCATGCACCAGGCTGAAATAATATGTTACAAGTGGCTGTACCTCTTTTGATGCCAAGCCCCGAATTCTCGATAGGATTATGGTAAAGGGTTTAAATAATAATATATTATAAATATATTTAAAGATGAATAATATGAGATTATTATACTAAGAAAAATACTAGGTTAAACCCTATTCCCTGAAGAATAGTTCTCTGATTACTAAGCATTTAAACTGTGGCTGAAATAACATCTTTCTCTTTTTCTCCTCAAAAGTCCAACTCTTCAAATTTGTAAGGCTCTCCAACCAAGAACAAAAAAAATAAAAAGAACCTTCACAATTATTCTCTATTCCTTTCTCTTCAACTCTGAGGTTTTTCTTTTCAAATAATGCTACTTGTTGTGGAGCCTTGTCAATTTAAAAGTTATCAACTTTCTGGTACAGGTTTTAAATGGCATGCACTATTGGTGTTGCAAGCAAGAGGAGAAAGATATCAAAAAGTGAAAATTTTGGTGAGAGAGGAACAAGTGATAAAATATACCTAGCACTATGCTGAAAAATTCTGTAGATAATTGTGAGTGAGATATTATAATAACAAGTAATAAAAAAGAAACATGAGTCCAACATATGAGAGAATTCACCAATAACTTTTACTGAAAGCCACATTTACTACAATAATAATACTACTGCTAGCTTGAAATTGAAAATGTTTACATGCAATTGGAGCCCAAAAGAGACAAATCAATAAAATCCATTATCTACAACAATCCAGCAATTCAGTTTCTCTTAACAAAAGTAGAGACAATAGTCAACTACATTATAGAGAGCTAGAAGAGGTGTTTGTATCAATGGTATAAGATGAATATAGTATAGTTGTAGGAAATTCTAGTTCAAAGGAGAAAGATCAAAATCAAAAAAAAAGGACAATCAAGAAGTACTTTATGGTGAAGAGTACAAAAATAGAAGGAGAAACAAAAATTACAGTAAGTTCAATAGGAGAGAAATAATAAAGTGGAGAATACTTGGGAAGATATAGAGAAACAGGTAGAGGAGAAGTAGTTAAGAGTCATAAAAGAGGTTAGAGCAACTGTTCTACAAAAAAGTATTTTTATTTTTATATTATATATATTAATTTAACTTTAAGTATATTATACTAACAGTACTTATAATATACTAGGAGTGGTTGATATATGAAGAGCTCTAAGATATAAAACGCAAATCTCTAGTAATATTCAAGATCTACAATGATACTATCGAGTACTTCAGTTCATGAACTAGTAGTTAAAGTATTCAGATATGCTATGCAAGAGTGTAGCTCTAAATACTGCAATACATTGGGGCAGAAGTAAGTATATAGCAGAAAGCATTATTCAGTCTAAGAAGAGTTAGGTTATATATCAAATAATTAGATTAAGCTAATTTAGAAAGTATATAAAGTTACAAAGTATTCTGAATAATGAAAGCATATTGATGGCACTGCATAAGTATATAGAAAATGCTGGAAAAAGTAAGTATTTATACTCTATTCTTTTTTTTAATAATTATTAGCTTAATTAAGTTCCTTGAAAAATGTTACATATTTCTGGACCGGGTCTTGCAAAAGCTGTTACAGATTATTGGAAAACTCAAACAAGTCATTATAATACTGGGTTGTGTATATTGTGTATTTATTGAGTACTAATTGATAAATATACAAAAAGAAAAAGAAGATTAACTGTATTATCAGTAGTGCAATAGTTAAAAAAGCTAGGCTTTATTGAAGGGAAATAAGAGAGAGTATATATATTGGTAGTTATGAGAAATCAGATGTGATTTTCGACTGTCAAGAGTTCTTTCTTGCTCAGTGGACAAAGATAGAAGAACAAATACTGCAATAGTAGGCTGAAGGAGTTTTGACCAATACTCTATTACTGGTAGAAAAATCTCTTTTGATTCTAGTAACTTATAATAAATATACCTTTCATTTCAATAATAGTATATATTATTATTCAATTTATAAGAATAAGCATATAATTCGAAAAGGTCTAGAGGTTAGGGTCTAATGGTTTCTAATTTAATCCTCTTTTGCAATCGTCTTGAAATTCCTCCTATAATTTCTCTTCCTCTATAACTAGAAAGTTGAACTATTGAACCAATATCTGGTCTGAAAATCAGTCTCTATCATATAATAGAATATATAAAAGTTAGTAAAAGATCATAATGGGAAGGTGAAAATCTTCTAAACTAGTTACTTAATATTGCAATTCCAATATTTGAATCAATATTTCCAAAAGCTCAGAAACCTTTTCTCTTCAATCACATAATCTCTCATATATCCTATACAACAGATACCTGCCAGTCATCTTATATAACTATAGATCTACATTTGAAACAAGCTCATTACAGAGATGGGTGGTTCTATGAGCCAAATAGAATTACTTTATATGCTTAGAAAATGAGTTTTGACTTGGATGGTTTCTCTATACCTGAGAAATAGAGAGGTATGTAAAAGAGATATAGAAGAGTTCTACAAGAGTGTGGTCTTTGGTCTTAGAAAGAATTAAGGCATGACTGTAAAAGCAGAAAATATAAGAAAGATCAAAGTCATAGTGGTAAATCTTGCTGTACTAGGAGACTACTATCAGTGCAGCTAGACTTTCTAGAACAAAAGTCTCCCCTATAGAATTAGATTGAAATGAGATATCACCTTAGTCTCTTTTATCTAAAATGCCATAGTGAGCTTAATTGAATTGAATATAGATAGGGAAGAGCAAAGTGGATTCCACAAAAGAATTGTTAATACAATTGGTCTTCACTAATTAGAACGGTTTCAAAGGCTTTTTTAGGAAGTACCATTTCTTTTACATCTCAAGTTCTAGTTAAAGAGTACTTGTATACTGGATATCTATTTTGTAGAATTACAATATTAGACTGATTAATTTACTAAAGTGGTATATAAAAGTGACCATCAAGTTTCTTTAGCTCAAGTATCTTGCTAGGAACCTATTTTACTAGATACAAGATAGATAATTCAAATAATATTAAATATTGAGTATTCTTAATATTACTATTCAGTGTACTATATTGCTGTTCACTATGTTTTGTGCCACAAAAACTGGTATAAACTAGTGAGCACGGGTAGGTTGGAATAAAGTTACAGCTGGTATGAACATATATTCTGGTAACCTAAGACACCAATTAATAATAATTCAAATAATGATCAAGAAGTTGATTTCAATAACAAATAACTCTTCCCAGAGGTAAGAGCTCATATTCGTGACTGAAATAGATATTTATGACTCAACTAATAAGTACAAAGCTTTAGAGATATGAGAAATAAGCTGTACAGCATAAGCACTTACTGAGTCTTCTAAGATATCTTTTTCTTTTTTTTAACTCTGACAGTTCTAATAGAACATTTGAAGTTCAATACTAGCAATTCTACACTCCACCAATTGACTGAATAGATAATCAGATTCTTGCTAAACTTTAACCACTGGTATCTGATGAAAAGGCTCAGAAATCAACTGATTGGCCAGGTCCAACATTCAAGTCAGTAATAACAAAGCCCCAAAAGAAGAAAGGTATCCAATCATGTAAAGAGGTCTACCAGTTATATACATAAGAGTTCAAGCTATAAGTTCTCTCTTTTGCACTTAATTACCAAATCCATCTTGGCCCAACAACCGATTGGAGCCCAACAGAACATGAGATTTCAACTCCATTTTTGGTTTCTCATACAATCTTGCATAATTGGATAAAGCACAATACAATAGAAGCTATTGTAAATACTCCTAAGAGTACCTGGACAAACTAAAGAGCTAGGGGTCAATGGTCAAAGATGGATGAGAAGTTATATAAATGTTATTATATTCGCCAAATTGAGGAGAAAGCTGTGAGATTTACTTCGTTTTAACTAAAAGCTGAAAAGTGTTTTCAGTTATTCTATCCATCAGTGGTAAGCATATTTGTTTTTACAAATTGCTAGTTCATTGGATTCTTCTTCAGATATGCAATTTCTCTCTGTCTTCCAATCAACATATCATAGAGCCTTCCTCTAGACTATATTAACTTATATTTCAATGTCATGCTATTTGCAGGATGTAATATACAACTCAGGCCTGGTGCCAATAATAAAATACTAGTATATTAGCAAAGAAATACTATACGTCTAGTGTGTCACTGTTGCATTCTAACAGATACGACATTGAGTCTGCATTCTCTGTATTCTGTGTATTCTGACATCAAGTGCAATGCCCACCAACACCAGGGGCATCTAGTACTACCTGGCCAAACTTGATTGCATCTTGATATGACATTGTATCTGATCCATACTCCACCAATACCCAGCCCACATCTGAGTTATTCTCTATAGTACTTTCTTATTCCAATACCCATACCTCCATCTTGATCCTCACTAGCGACCTGTCTCTGGGTACTATAACTGCTTCTCACAGGAGGGCATCTAGCACAGTCTCCCTATACGCAGTGTCTTTCAAGAGATTTTGTCTAAGTGCTACTAGCAAACTAGTCCTTATCGAGGCAAGCTATATAACACTAATTTCAATTATATATATGAGCTGATTCTATTTTTGGCACTTCATGAAAGAAAAAGCAAAAGAAACTTACATTCCACTCTGAATCTAAGGGATAGCTATGGTCTGATTGCAGTACTAGTACTTTGTTGTAATCTCATCACAACTCCGCATCCACCAGCACTGGCATATAGCAACTCTACAACTTGCTAATAAATACCTATCCACCCTACAACTACCCAACTATACATATAGATTCTACTAAAACTAATTGGTATTTCTGTTTTCTTATTGAATTCTATAAGATATGCCCAGATCCATTTACTACAACTTGAATTCTTTTTTCCAGCAAGGTTGTGGAGAGGTTCTGACTATGTACTGACTTTGATGCCAGATCTCTCAGGTGTCCCTCTACTCCAGCCCTCCATACTTTGCAGCATAGATCTACTCAATGCCAATTTTCCAACGGGCTTAAGAACATCTTATTGTGATCTGCATTGGTAGAGGTATAGCCTATTGCAAAAGTGGTTATCCCCAGTGAGGTTCTGAAGAGGTTCTGACTATATACTAATTTTGATGTCAGATATCTCGGGCGACCTTAGTCTGCAGCTCTCCATACTTGGTAGCATAGATCTACTCGATACCAGCTTTTGAACAGTCTATAGAACAACTACCCACAACTATTATTGGTAGAGATACAGTCGATTATGAAGTAGTATTAACATTGACAATGTGTTGATTTTGACACCAGATTCCTTGGGCATCCTTTGGATATGGTACTCCATACACTACAAAATAGATCTACTCGACGCCAGCTTTTGAATGGTCTAAAGAGTGTCTACCTGTGACTAGTATTGGTAGAGATAAAGCCTATTATAGAAGTAGTATTTATATTAGTAATATGCCAATTTGATACTGGATTCCTTAAGCATCCTTTTGATGCAGTACTCCATACACCACAGAATAGATCTACTCAATATCAGCTTTTGGGCAGTTTAAAAAATGTCTACCCACAACCATTATTGGTAGAGATACAGCTGATTATGGCAGTAGTATTTACATTTGCAATGTGCTGAGTTTGATGCCAGATTTCTTAGACATCTTTTAGATGTGGTACTCTATACTTTACATCATAGATGTACTCGATACTTGAATTTCAATAATCTACAGAATGTCTACTCACTACCATTATTGGTGGAGCTACAGGTTATTATAAATGGAGTCTCTCTTGTAAAGGTTCTGGTAAGGTTCGCACTATGTGCTGACTTTGATGCCAGATTTATTGGGCCTCCTTTTGATTTGGTACTCTATACTCTACAGGATAGATCTGTCGGCGCCAGCTTTCCAATGGTCTAAAGCATATCTACCTGCCTATATTATTGGTGGAGTTACAGGCTGTTATGAATAGGGTCTTTTCTGGTAGGATTCTGACTTTGTAAGAGTTCAAGTTTGCAGGTACTGCCACTAGTAGAAGGGGTTTAATGAAGGTATTACTATGTATAATAGTGTTTTAATAAATTATACTATCTACTACTTTATAAACTTTAATTCAATTGAGACCTAAGTTACAAGATATGACAGGAGAGACCCTTCAGGAACATGTAATTTCGGAAGCTTTGGTAGAGCTTATGGCTGAGCCCAGATACTACTCAGATTGGACATTATGTTCTGATTGTGTCCTGACAATGTAGTATTGTACTTGGTTGTACCCTAAAAATTCTGTGTCAACTCTATTATGCCTTGATACTACTAAAATTCAACATGGCATCCTGAGTCCCAATCAGCATTCTGTATGTTCTGTGTGTCAGGTGCTCTGGTTGCTCAGGGTGTAAGCCCAGATTTATGCTGATATAGTAAGTCACTATCTACTAAGTAGTATATGCAATATGAATGAAACTCTAATGTTATTCAAGTTCTTAGATGGCCAGACATATCCAGTTCAGAGTAACTATACAGTTTAAGTGTGAAGTAAAAAAAGTGGATGTAAGAAGTAACAGGCTACAGTTATCTTATACATCTTTACTAATAGAGAAATGTGGGTAAAACCTTTACTATTCTTCAAAGGTACTAAAACACTTACCCACTCTCATAACCAGTAACACTGAGCTACTGAGCTTGCCTGATACGATTCTTGTATAGTTGTATACTTTAATCTAAATGCATATGTAAATGAGAGTATGCTAGTTAATCAAATTACAACTATGCTTATTCCAGCAATTCCAGTTAGCTATCCTAGCATGCTTGCTCTTGATATAACCAAGTTTCATAAAACAGATACCGTTCTTAGAACTCTATACTTACACGATATTGTTCCAGTCATGATACTAGCTGGATGTACTGGCCTCGTTCAACTGTTAGATATGTCTATAAACAAACCTCTAAAGGATATTCTGCGCAACTTGGTTGAAGATGCTATAGAATCATTTGAGCAACAGACTGGAGATGATTTATACAAGAGCTAGAAGAGCAGCATGATGGAAGAACGCCAAGTCTTAATTTAGCACTATTTAGTACAAGGGTGGCATGCCTTCTGTATCACAAATCGTGAGATTATTGTTTCTTCCTTTAGAAAAGTGGGCTTATTACTACTGATTGATAGCTCTTGTGACTCTGAACTTTCAATTAAGAGCTTTTCTCCAGAACAATTGGTTATTGAAAATTGCAGGTTACTAGAAGCCCCTTGGGCTACCGGTGAGAATAACTTTAGAGACCCAGCAGATCAAGATACAGTTTTAGCTCCCAAGTTGGACTGTTTATTTCCTGAGAGCGATAATGAGGATAAAATTGAATTTGTAGATAGGGATTAATAAGCTCATGTCTTGATATTGTCTTAGATAGCAACACATCAGGCAAACGCTGCCACACTTTCTATATGTACTGAGCATTATATCTAATTAGTGTGATCTTTTCTATCTAATCCGCATGCAATCAGATCCTACATGCATAGTATTTGTGAGCATAAGCATGTGATGCAATACACACACCACTTGCTTGCTTTATCCGAACCCCCCTGGTGCCCGACAGTCAGGCATCGCTGGCCCTGGCAGCGGGGTGAAAGCAAGCAAGAAAGAATAAGTGGCCAAGCTGCCACCCAGCAAAATACTTTTACCCAGCAAAATGCTTTCAGCCAGTAAACGCGTTCCTTGAGTGGAGGTCGAGGGGCCATGGGAGTAATTTAATGTACAAGCACTGGTTGGTTCATACCTGTCCTGTTGTGACGTTTGTGAAATAGACTAGGCTTGCATAGAGGCGCACAGGGGTGCCTAGGTCTGTGCTGAATCTGAATAGGCTTAGTAGAGTAATTAGTGTAAATTAGAAAAAAACTACAATAGGGGGAATCAGAAAGTATACATTACGTCCAAGTGACCATACGAAGATTCAGAATACCTGGGAGATCCAACTGCGGCAAAATGTCAATACCCTGAGGGAAAACAACTTCGATGGCCAAGTGGGGGCAGATTGTTGGGTATTCAATACTAGAAGGATCACAAAAAATGGGTTTAAAGGACCTTTCTGAGAAAGCTGGGGTGCTAATAAGTACCTGTTCCAACTTTATCTGAACAGCGCGCCAACGGGCAAGTGAAAATCCGAACTCTGATCTCTGCGTAGATGAGAATCTTGCCCCACTGCCAAATTCTGTGAAAGGTTCCAACGAGGCCCTTACACAGACACAGAAGGAACATTTGGTAGAGGTAACTCTACAGGATGCAGAGCACTGCCGAATAACCTTTGCACAGTTAGCAGAAGAAGGTAGTTTTTTTTTTCCTTCTTACCCTAAAAGTAAACAAGTGTAACTAATAATGAAAAATATTAATTCAAAAAAAAAGTACAACTTAATGTGAGCAGGCAAACAGTTTCAAAAGCACTTCATAAAAATAAAATCTACCACCACAAGCCAGTTAGCAAACCAACTCTTAGTCCAGCACAAAAGGCAAGACAACTTGCCTTTTGTTATCAATACCAGAATTATGATTGGAGGAACATCATCTTTACTGATGAATCCTGTTTTGAAACGGGAAATCTCCGGTCACGCCGAGCTTGAGGAGTGTTATGTCATGTAGAAGAGGTCTATAGGCCACCAAACATCAACAGAAAGTTTGCTCAAGGAGCTACAGTTATGTTTTGGGGTGCAATTCTTTATTCAAAAGCTGGTATATACAAGTATCATTTTTATAAATTTATCTAGTTGTTTATTATTATAATGTTATTATTTATATAATTTTATTTTTACTATGTACATAATATTTAATACCAATAATTAATTAATAACATAATATAAGGTTATCAACTTGCATTTCTTATGTACACTACACCATATGAAACTGCAAATTAATGGAAGGAAGCAGAGCTTACTCTGAAAAGAGAGTATAAGGTTGAGCTGATGGCAAATGCAAATGCCAGCTTATTAGGATTAGAACTTCCATTTCCAAATCATGAGTTGAAAACCTGAAAGGTAGATCAGAAGAGTGGTATTGATTGGTTTATTTACCGAGTGCATATCCTTAATCCCCTTCTTTATCCATTTACTTGGCAGGCTACAATGGAGTTTCCGGAGAGGAATATCATGATAATGGAAGACAATGCTCCATTTCATATCCACCATTATCACGATAATTCTCGCATACAGCTTGGATTTAGTAAACTTGTATGGCCAGCAAATTCGCCTGATCTAAATCTGATTGAAACAATCTGGATGGAATTAAAAGATATTCTACGAGAAAAAATAGGCATCTGAATGACTGCTAGACAGATTCGGCTCGTTCTTGAAGAGGTATAATTGAACTTAAGTTTTCATTTTTTATATTTTTATCTAATTACATTTTAGGCATAGAAGAACTACCTAGAAGAATGTATCAACCATCATATCGAGTCCATGCCTGAACAGATCCGAGCCTGTATTCAGGATAAGGGAGGAAACAATTTTCATTTCTAATGTTTTATTATCAGTTTCAGTTTCAGTTTATTTTTTATTTTTTTATTTTAAACTTTTGACTGTTTGTTTATTTGCTTGGATATGATATATACTCATTTATTCTTATTGTGTTGCTAGTGATGCCAACCTAACTGCTTTTGGATTTCTTATGTGACTATATGCACCCCTGTGCACCTCCATGTAAGCCTAGTCCATTTCACAAATGTCATGACAGGACAGGTACAAGTTTATAAGATATTGGACTCTACAGCACTATACCATGGTGTCTTGGCAAGTGTTGGCAGGTCTTGGTGCGGCTCCGATCGGTTGCCTCGGAATTCCTGTTCCACCCGAGGACCCACTTTTAGGCACTTTGCACCGTACCTCCCCCAGATGTTGCTTGCCGGCCCATCGGGAGGTTGTGAGTGGGTGTCCGATATTCTCTCACGCATCTTGCTACCTAATCTAGCGGCGTTGCTAGTAGAGTAAGGCGGAGGTGTGAGCACTGGCATTTTCCGGCGGGATAACCTTTTCTCAATATCTAAACTACAGTAATGCAAGAATTGGGATCCCGATACCCACCACTCTCTAGCCGTTAGCTGGTGAGAGTGTCTGCACCGGGGTGGCTGTTTCTGGGGCGGAAATGTGCCAGAAATCGAATCCCAGACGAAAGCCGACTTGTGCTCCATTAGAACGATGAGGATGAGTATTTCCTAGCCCCCACAGGAGTAACCACGGGAGTAAGGGGGTTGTGCGCGGCAATTCTAGGGGGAGGAAGTTAACTTAGCAGCTCTAATTACTCTACGGGACCGGAAGTGCGTTTTGATAGCAGCTTGGAATGGACAGTGCGGAGAGAACCGTCGATAGCGGGGTGGCATTTGTTGAAAACCAGAGATAGATATCAACAAGTAGAGGAGGAACTGTGGCAGAAGAATTGCTTGATTAACTATGATGCTCGGGGGCATGGCTATATACCCGAGTACCCCTATTGTTGGTGTTCATATCCAGAATACCACAGACCTCTTGACACTAGTTTACTAGCTCAACCACCAAGTATCGTGAACCTCCATGATGCTAGTATCAATACAGTATGATATCCGCATATTCCAACACTCCCACTCTTATTGATATCTCTTAGAAAAATAAAAGATATGAAAGGAAAGAGAATTAGGAAACCATAACACTCTTCATAGCATCTTTCCAGTAAGAAACCTCATCCACGTCCTTGTAGACACTACCCGGTGGGAGGATGGGAAAAAGGTCCGCTCTGTAGTACATACCCCATATAATATTAAAGAAAAACAAAAGAGAAAGAAAAAGGTACTTGGTAAAGAAATCCTTCTTCAATTACCCCCTTAAGCCCATTCCTTTGACATGTCACTGATGAGCATCTCTCGGTAATGCCTTTGTCATGATGTTGGCAGTCATGTCTGCGGTTAGTATGTATCTGAGCAGGATATGTCTACCTGCTATCATGTCCTTGACATGATGGTGCTGTATATCAAGGTGTTTTGTTCCCTTGTTGAGTCTGCCATTACTCGCAATATGGATAGTGCACTGGTTGTCTACATAGATCACGAGTGGAGTGGTAGAGCTGAGTGTTATGCGAACAGTAGTATCTGATAGGAGAAGCGAGATAGAAGGTGAAGGGGAATGAGCGCGATTTGGGCCAGTGTCAGTCACTAGAGAATCAGTAATAAACTGTTCAAGTAGCCTCTGAAAGAAGAGTCCATCCTTCACAGCATCTGAGCATCCAATGTATTTGGCTTCAGTACTGGACAGGGCAACCATAGTTTGTTTCTATGCCCTCCAAGCTACTGCTGTGCCTGCTACCATAAAGAGGTAACCTGAGGTTGACTTCCAGTCCCCAAGTCACCTGCTCAGTTGGAGTCTGAAAAGCTAGTGAGAAGTGACGAGACTTTATCCTCAGATTTTGGGAAAGTATTTGATGCTGTATAAAGAGGTCTAAGTGATTTGGTTTGCTGAATGTATTGAAGAACTCGCTTTGCTTGTAGGAGGTGCTGAACTGTTGGTGAAGAATTAAATTTACTAAGGACTGAGATTGTGTAGGCAAGGTCAGGTCGGGTTGCAGTCATGAGATACATTAGACTGCCCATAAGAGACTGGTATTCAATATGTTGAGTACTATCACAAGCATGATCTAGTTCTTTGTCCACCTTGGGTAGGCTTGACTCTGGAGATTGAGTCTTGCGAATGGTCTTTTCTTTTCCAATAGTATTGATTAGTGTTAAAGTACCATTGCAGGCTTCCATTTCAAAGTGCTTCAATACCGATATCACGAATCGTTCTTGACTAAGGTAAATAGAGGTAGGATTCAGTGGTACATGGTTGGAGGAGAGGTTTTGCTGATCGATTCAAATATTAAGAAACTATTGTGCCGGGCTGAGATCGGTTATACAATATCTCCCAGTGAGAAGCTCTTTTAAATGGTTTATGACGTTCCGGTTGGAGGATACTGGGAGAAGATCATCCACATAGAGTAGGATATATGCATGGTTTCCTGATCCCATCATGTTACATGATGTATAGCGACTCAAATCGTATAGGAATCTTCTAAAACCAAGTGAGCATAGAAAGGTATTAATATGCGCATTCCACAGATGTGGAGTTTCTTTCAATCCATAGAGGGCTTTCTTCAGTTTACAGGCAGTCCGTAAGGCACCTTTACCAGGTTGAATACCTCTAGTAGTCTTCAGACCTTCCAGTAGTTTCATGTAGGTGTTTCCTTCTACTGGAGGGTTCAAGAATACCATGACAATATCCATATGATCCATCTCCCATCTGTGGATGCCAGTTATGGCTGTTAGTATTCGGAATGTAGCCAGTTTTGCCATAGGAGCATAGGTTTCACCATAGTCTACCTGCTCATATCCTTGAATCACTAGCCTTGCCTTATATCTCTTCATTCCACCAAAGTTCGTTTTGGTCCAAAAGATCCACATATTGACTATTGCCTTGATCTCTTGTGAGGGCTCAACTAAATCCCAACTCTAAGTCGTTTCCAGAGAGCCAAGCTGCTCCCGAATGGCATTCTCCCATGATTTGCATTCTTGTGAGCTACAGCTTCCCGGTAGCTAGTCGGGTTACTCTCCTCTGTGCTCGTCGTTCGCGCTGCATTTCCACATACAATACCGCCTAACCTTGATGACCGTTATAGCCAGTTTCCTGCGGCTTTCTTGTCTGCATCCTCAGCGAAGGTCTCACCTGTACTCCAGAAGGTACTTTGGTCTGCTATTTAGATTTCCCTTAGGCTCAGGTATTCGGTACCATACTTACAGAGGGGGCAGACTTGTTAGAAACAGACGTGGGTTCCACATATATGGTTTGGGGTGTGTGGCTGGCTTTTGGGAGAGATATTGGGCCAGTAGTAGCCACTTCTTCTGTTGAGACAGGGTGTCCAGTAGGTACTACTTCATTGTGGATACCTAAAACTCATCACGGTTCCTGCATTTGTTCATACTCTGGACCCAGTAGTGTGTTGAGAACTTCTGTTGGTGGTAATTCAGAGAGTTTCTTTGCCAGCCACCCAGAGCTCATTAAAATGCATGTCCGATGCATTCACCACTCTTCCCAACTGGCCCCCTTCGGGATTCCATAGTGACCAGATCTTAATTGTATTATTAACATAATATAACAGGGGCACTCCTAGGAAGATGGATCCCAAGGTTGCGACCGCACCGAACAACTTCAAACTTATCGCCAAAAGTTCAGACGGATGTAAGAGTAAAGTAAATGGTAAAACTTAACATCTTTAAGCCTGACGCTTCACTCAATTAAGGTCTCGAGAGGATTGATTGTTGGAGTAGGAGAGTTCTCGCATAGACTTTCAGGTAGTTTTATCTTATACCAGAAACTCCCCCATCAGTTTACTCCAACTTTTCGTGCACACCCTTCTCCGCTAAGGGCGGTCCGACACGTCTCCTGACACACCCATCGGGCATGCATGTGTCGACACACTCTAGTCGGCGTTCACCTTATGCGGTTATCATTTCTGTGGTGCATTTCCATTTTGCCCACTGGAGTGAAAACTTCTGCGTATCGGCGTCTTGCTAGTGGCTAACAGTCAAGACGCCACATGAACTAGACTATCAATAACACCCTTCCCATGTGCATTGATTTCTACTTGACCCCAGAAGCTTCTGTGAGCGTTTTATCTATCTGATATTTACGGTTCATGTACTTCCAGTATCTTCCGTAGGACACAGTGGTCTGGGACTGATCCAATAGGCGCTACCCATGACCACTACCTTGGATGCACCTCACCTGTAGTAGGAATCATGCTTTTGGTGTCTCTGCACTTCCCTTTCAGAGCCTATGGCGTTGGGGACACTTTCGGGCTTGGTAGGTATAAAACTCTCCCTGTCACCCTGGCACCACCCAGGACTACCTTTCGGACCCCCACAGTTAACACCCATTAGCTCCATCAATTTTGGTCGGTTTTACTCCAAACAACTTGGAGGAGGTACTCCACCTTGCACCCTATGCCCCCTTGTATATCCTGTGAACAGCTTACAGTCGACTGGACGGCAGCAATATATACGGTGTTGCAAGCAGGTCTACAAAGATTCCCCTTCGCTAGACTGCAGACAACTACGCAACCGTTTGCCCATGACGTCTGGGCCTCAAGGCGGGGCCGGAGGGGTATAATAGGAATATTGTCTCCAATTTACAGCCTCTTCGGAGCTGTGTAGCTCGCCCAATGGCATCTTCCGGAACCCCATATTCCATTATTATGCATGGTTTCGTGTAACAAACATTCCAGTCCTTTTTCCCGAACTCCCTGAGGGACTTCGTATTGAAAGGTAGGGTAACTCAGGATCTTGGGCACGGCAACCCAGCCCCATAGGAGGGTAACCTGATCCTGAGGGTAGGGTAACCTGTCTGGTGGACAAGATAACTTTTCCCTGTTACCCTGTCTATCCCGTCGCCAGAGATAGACACTTCTGACCTTTCTCCAGTTACCCTGCCATGATGAGGAACCACCTCTTCAGAGGTTCCTAAGTACGCTGACACCGCTCCTGGGTGTATCCAGGTACCTAAGTCTCTGACCAGCCAATTCTGTTCATTCTCAGAGCCTGGGCCATCAGGTCTCCGTAGGTCAAGTACTTACTTGCCTGCCGGTTGCTACCAGTTCGCCTCCTGGCTACCTGTATGGGTATAGGTTCCATCTGCCATAGCTCATATATGCTGGGTCATTACACCACTCCCCTCTTCTCTACGGTCCGTCCTGGACCGTTAGTGTCGTCGCTTGTTTCCACGACTCGATTCCTTCAAGACCCTATGGTCCCTGGGCTTGGACGGATATCTTTGGTGGAAATCCAGAATGGCCTGTAGGCCTGTCCCTTCTAGGATCTCATAGGGCTCCCATGAATTCTCCTCAGCCCCACAGCCTTCCCATGACACCAGGTACTGGATGAAGCGCAACGGAAACTACACCTTCGCTACTCTGTTCCAGCCACTGTCCACAACAGCTTCGATAACATAACTGGGCTCGTTGTCCGGAAGTTCCGGGGTAGGGACTTCATTGACCCTACCTGCTGCCGGATCCTCACCATAGGGTTCGAGCAACGTGAAATTGAAAACAGGGTGGATGCTCTATCTGGTGGGTGGTTGGAGTTCGTAGGCTCGGTTACCCACCCAACATTTGACCACGAAAGGGCCAAACATCCGCTGGTCCACCTTCTCTATTGGACCCTTTGTGCAGATGTTCTTTCAGTTTAACATCAGGCCATCCGCTTTCTTCGCCCGCCCAGCTGTCACATGCTCCAAGGTAACATGGTCCGGTGATAGCAACCTTTTCTGGGCGTTGCATTTCCGTTGCCTTTCCTGTGCCTGTTGAATCATTTCTTGAATCTGTTTCCAGGTTCCTTCCCATTCCTTAACCAAGAGCTTACTGCTAGGGTGTATTCCTTGATTATCAGACACGACACCCAATGTAACCGGTATGGGTACTAGGTTGTTTTATGTTTGGTCTCACCGTATCGTTCGTTATGTGTATTGTTTCGTGCACTATCGGTTAATACACACATTGTTTTATGTTTGGTTTCACAGTATCGTTTGATACTTGTATTATTTTGTGTGCTATCGGTTGATACACACATTGTTTTATGTTTGGTTTCACGGTATCGTTTGATATGTGAATTGTTTGGTGTGCCTTCGATTGATACACACATTGTTTTGCAATATCGCTCATACTGGAGATAAGCGATATGCTGTATTTAAAGACCACTGATTTCCGCGATGGAAAGAGCAGACTTCGACAAACAGTATTCTTAAAATATACTTGGTTGAACGGTTACTTATTTGATCTCCTATTACATCCCATTCGAAGCCTCCCTTAGCAAGCAGCGCTGGCTTCGTGTTGACCACGACGCCATCTGCTCCTATTGTACCGCTACGTGACTAGGGCCTGGCCTGAACATGTTACAATTTTTTCAACTCCAGCAAGTGGTTAACAAACCTGCAGGGACCTGGTCTGATCAACCTACGAAAAGTCTAATAAGCGAAGCTAGTATCGGGGAGCAGCAGAACCATGAGGAGTTCGGCTCCGCCAACATGACACCATTGAGTCACTGGAGACTCGAAGTGGGAAGCAGGTCCCACGAGAAGGCTTTACCAGGCGAAGGCAACCCAAGAAACCGAAAGGGCCAAAGAGCAGATTCTCGATCGACAAAGCAGAATGACAATGAGCGCGAGACTTGGCCAAGCAGACCTTTTGTGAATTGACCAACGAATTAGCAAAGGCAGCGACTAGCCTTCCTGGGCCATTTCCCCCCAGCCCCAGCAAAGGAAAGGCACGGGCGCAACCACCAAAGAGAGACAGAATACCTGTCCGGACATCTAAGAAGGAAGAAGACGACGCAGAAGCATCAGATCACTCGGTAGTAAGGCAGTCCTCAGACGAATCCCCCAGCAACTCTCCAGAAGGCTCCTCGGAGAACAGCTCGCGTAACAAAGGGTCCGAACACGATATGTCTGAAGGTGAATCCGCCGGGCGAACAGGGCCTAAAATCAAGCTTCCGCTGCCACCCTCATTCTTGGGCGAAAAGGATGACTTAAAACCTGAAGTATTTGACCAGTGGGTTATAACAACCTCTCAATACTTGGCCCTACACGGAGTGGACAAAACTAAGGAAGAAAGCGGAGCGTACTTTGGAAGCTTCTGTACTGGGAAGGCAGAGGAAGCATACTACCAAGCAATGAACCACTATGAAAGTAGGGAAAAGATCTGAGGAACAACTCTGATAAAATACTTCAGAGAGAGATTCCAATCCCGGCGAAACATGGAAGAACTATACAAAAGGTTCAAGGATATCCAGCAAGTACGAAATGGCAAAACCGAAAGAGTAACCTTGGTTGCGACTGATCTCTTAATGTATTATGGGTGATTGCCTACTGGGACAGTGTCTCAGTATACGCTGTGACAAAGATTGTATGAAGCAATGCATCCCAGGCTACGGCAGGAGGTAGAACCCATGGAGGATGAGGGTGATTCCTTTGACAAGGTAGTCAAGCGGGCCGAACGGAAGGATGCTATCCTATATGAAACAGGGGTTTACTGGACCCACATACCGGAGCAAAGAAACAGGAAAGGATCATTATCGCGGGATAACACGAAAAAGGATAAACCATACCGCAAGGATTCAAGGAACAAGAAAGACAAGAAGCAGAAACGATGCAAGGAAGACACATGTTTTGAATGCGGGAAAAAGGGGCACTACGGAAAGGATTGCCATTCCACAAAAGGAAAAGGAAAGGTCGCTAAGCGAGAAGCTAGCACAAACCACATGGAGGCAACCGAGTACGACGAAGTGGAAATTAACTCGGTGGAAATGGAAAGCCTGTGAACGCAACCAACATTGGCAATCGGGCGCCGTGACGCCCTTGAAGGAACAATTCATATAGACGGCCACCCAGCAAATGCACTATTCGACACGGGAACAATCGGTTGCGACATAATTAGTGCCACCTTTATCTCTACCCATGGCATCCCTACGGAGCCTCTACTCCAACCAACAACAGTCAATATGGCTATGAAAGGATCCCGCTCTGCAGTCCACAAGAAATGTGGACTGACAGTAGGAATCGGGAAAAAGAAATGGACAAATCAGGAGATGTTGGTAGAGAACTTGGCAAAGTACGATGCCCTGATTGGAATGCCATTCCTGAAAAGACATAATGCTCTTATCAGGTGTAGGGATACAGCAGTGGAATTTCCCGATGACAAACTATGTGTGCTATGCAAACCAATAAGCGGGGAATTCCGAGCCACTGTGTCAGACACCACAACAAAAACATTGTTGGAAGAAGACAAGGATGTATTCCTGGACAAGTTCCCTGAAACGCTACCCCCAGTGGGTAAGATTAGCCACCACATTCGGCTAAAGGATCCAACCGACCTACGAAACCAACCAACATACTCGATCCCTGAAGCCTACAATGAAAAACTTATGAACTGGATAAACAAGAAATTACGAAGTGGAGTGATTGTACGACAAGAGGTACCTGGAGTGGCACCTATGTTTGTACAACCAAAGTCAGATGGAAGGATCCGCCCCCTGGTGGACCTGAAAGTGAGAAAAGATAACACGGTCATGGATAATACATTAATTCCAAATCAACAGCAAATCCTTAACCGAATAGGACGAGCAAAATTCTGGAGTAAGATTGACCTAAGCGACGCATACTTTCAAACATATGTGGACAAGGACAGTGTTAAGTTCAACTCATTCAAAACCCCGTTCGGAGGATTTGTGAGCAAAGTAATGCTACAAGGTGACATGAATGCACCAGCAACATTTACGCGGATGATGGAGGACCTCCGAAGCGAATATTTACATCACTTTGTATGGGTATACATTGATGATATTCTCATATTTTCAGACACACCAGAGGAACACGAGGAACACATACGCCAAGTATGTGATCTGCTCAGAAAAGCAAAATTTTTTGCAAGCAAAAGGAAGTCAGTACTTTATAGGGATAAGCTGGAAGTATTAGGACACATAGTGGACAACGAAGGAATTCATGCCTCCCCCCAGAAAATATCTTCCATTGCAGGATGGGAGACAACAAAAAACAAGAAGGAGCTACAACGATTCCTTGAAATAGTGAATTATGTGGCCCAGTTTCTCGCACACCATGCTACGTTAACGGTACCGCTAACTGACTCAATGGGAAACGCTGAATTCTTATGGACAACGACCTACCAAACCGCATTCGATATGGTCTGAAAGCAGATCATTGATCACCAAGTCATGCGGCCAATAGACATACGAAACAAGGAACCAATTTGGTTTGTTTTTGATTCCTCAGATTTAGGAGTTGTTGCATGGGTGGGACAAGGACCCACTTATGAGATGGCACGACCAGCCGTGTTACACAGCAGAAAGTTCACTAATGCTCAGATGAACTATGGAACTACCGATAAAGAGGCCTTAGCAATAGTGGAAGCGCTTAATCGGTTCCACAATGTAATAATGGGAAATTCCTTTACAATGGTTACAGACCACCAACCCTTGACACACCTATGAATGGCAAAAAACCCAAGCAGAAAGTAAGTGAGATGGCTAAGTGCCTTGGGAAAATACGATGCGAAAATAGTCTACACACCAGGAAGCACAAACTATTTAGCTGATGCCCTTTCCCGGATATATGAGGGAGAATTAGACTTGAATCCACTCTATGTCCATGATTATACGAAGGAATCGGATGACATCTTGGATAACACGGTCTACGAGCAAGAATCAAACACAATGGAACCCATGCATGAGTTCTCCCCTACTTCCCCTCCTTTCTCCTATACTGAGTACCCCAACAAGGCCCCTGTACCCGCCAAAAGCCCCTGCTCAATCACTGCAGAAAACGATTGAGGTGACCAGTGTACCCTGCGAAGTACGCCACTGGAAGAACTCCAACATAGCACCCTACGCTGCTCACACTGATACGTGGATCATTGCCCATATCATCAAACCGCGATCAAATTCGCGAACAACCACCCTAGACGACGGGGAAAATCGACCCCTTACCCACTTAGTGAACGACCGAGCCCCCCAAGTACTGAAATCGACATGCGCCCTCCGGAGTCCCCCGAAATCAATGACTGGGAATGGCAACAAACAACTGGTGGAAGACCAATCAGTGCGAGAGAAGGGCTGTCCACGCTTGCCCAGCTGACGCCCAGGTCTCATGCAATTCCGGCACTACTAAACCCAGAAGCCCCGGCATTTCAAATGCGGGAGGCGGAACCAATAGAGAACCTTACGACTGAGACTATAGCGGCATTTCGAATGCCAGGCCCTGATAGCCCACCACCCATTAGACGAGCGGAACGGCTAGGAAGCCTTACCAATGAGAATACAGTCTCAGTAATGCCCCCGACTATGACAGAATACCGGCGCGGGCTATACGATATCTTGGAGGACAACGAGGAGGAAGACCTACCTGAGACAACCAGAGGAAGTGAGATAGAAGACGAATGCGACACCTTACGAACAATCAATGAAAAGATCGGAACGTTCCGAGCAGACATGGTAGCAGCATGCTGGAAAGAACCAATTTGGAAGAAGGTAAATAAGAATATGGACTCCACAGGAGACTTGTCCTCTTACAAGGTTGCAAACGGAATGCTATACGCAAAAACCAGATATGGGGAAGACTGCCTGTCTATCCCGAAAGGCCCCGCATATGGAAATATGACATCAAGTGAGTATGTCCTTAGCGAAATTCACAACAAAGGCCACCACAGTGTTGAACCAAACTTACGGTACGCAACGGAGTACCTGTTTTGGCCTGAAATGCGGAAAGACTTTAGAGCGTATGTAACCAAGTGCCACACATGGCAGGTAAATAAGGAGCCTACAAAATTGCCAGAAGGAAAGGCTCAGGCAATTACCCTGCCATCGGAAATCTTCGAGTCAATAGCCATTGACTTTGTGGGACCCTTCCATAATTCATAGGGATACAACACGATCCTAGTTGCAATGGATAGGTTTTCAGGATTCACGTGGCTTATACCTACAATGAAGCAAGTAACAGCAATAACAACCTGGGAACTTCTACGCAACAAAATATATACACCCCATGGCTACACGACATCTCTAGTAAGCGATGCGGACCCATGATTTGACTCACATGTGTGGAGACAACAGTGTCGATCGTTAGGCATTGAGCATATCAAGGTGGCACCAGGCCAGCATGTAACGAATGGACTAGTCGAAAGAAAAATTCGAGAAGTGAAGACAGCTCTCCAAAACCTAGTCGACGCCAGACAAAACAACTGGTTTGATGCCATACCAGAGACAGCAGTATACCTGAATACGGGATGGTGAGAAACTCTCGGCATGTTACCATACAAAGCTATTTCTGGAAAGAATTACCCGCTACTTCCCCGTGCGAACTTCAAGAACTCCGCAGTACCGGCTGCCGCTGAATTACTAAACTGGCACCAAGCAATCCGAAACGCGTCATTTAACCTGATTAAAATGGCACGGTTTAGAAGCACGAGAACGGCAGCAAAACAACGAAGACATCATACACAGATAAGAAAGGGTAATCTGTTACTGGTATACGGAAGTTTATTCGCAACACAATCGGGACATAGCAAGAAATTGCAACTGTGCTGGCATGGACCATTCAAGATAATCGGATACTATGAGCATACACAAAATTACACGGTAGAAATGGATGGCAGAATGTACAGAAACCGAGAAGCGACATTCCATGCATCCACCGTGAAAAGATACCGCCCTAACAATGATGTCTCCTTTCCTGCCAGGGGCCACGCAAAACCACCCCCGATCCTGGTTAACCAAAAACCGGAATGGGAAGTGGAAACCATACGAGATCACAGAAGACGGTATGACCGCGACCAATTCCTAGTGAAATGGGTGGGGTACCCAGAAACAGAGAATAGCTGGGAACCCCTTGAAGGATTGGAAAATGCGATGGAATTGATGAATTAATGGTAGGAAGATAACAAACCAGGGGACCAGCCACCTCCTACGATAAACCATGTGACGGTGGCGTGGAGCCTAACCCTACCAGAAATCCAACAACGGTGCCCAGACATGGACCAAGGAATACCGGACGGATTTTGGTCAGCCCACTTCGCGAGCGATTTTGAAAGCAGCGAAGATGAAAATCGGGTAATGGAAGATGAAGTAGCATATCTAGCCCGGCTGGCCGAGGCGGAGTACTGGCAATAGCGAAAGGAAAAAACACTCCCTCCAACAGCCTTACGATGTCAAACTATAAGCAAGTGCCTTGGAGAGTGCGCCATCAGCTAATGGGACTGTTGGTGAACCGTGATATTATCCCTAGACGATACCTTATACACCGACTATTCATACACATCTGCAACAAATGCTTAGAAATAACAACAGAATTGACAGGACGAATGTGGGGAGAATCAGTGTCAGATGTTTTCCGCTTCGGTAGCGGGTGCTACCTGAGCACAGAAAAAAGGTTATGGTTGCATGGAAACGGAAGAAACCAAAATTAAGGAGCACCCCCCTTCCTCTGAAGACCTAAGCGAGACCGACACCTAAACAAGGCTAACACCTAAGTGAGGTCACTACCAAAACATAAATACCACCCACCATCCCTCCAACACGCTGAAGAAAACAGACCAAAAAACTACCATACCTCCAAACCTTACCCACTTACAAAAACCTATCCTTACCCGAAAGAAACAAATGTCGACCTGCGAAGAAGTCAGCATAAGGGGACGTGACCTCATCTTGGGGTACCTGCTGTACCGAGAGATAATTCCAGAAAGCGCATACTAGAAGATATTCTACATTGATCACTGCCAGGATTGTGGACGAATCAATGTCGAGATAGAAGAGTGGGAAGACCGGATAGTGCAGAGCTTTGTGGACCTGCCACACTACTGGGAGTCAGATTGCTTTGTGCGCGGAGCGCCATGTGGGGAGTGCTTGGAAAGATGGTTGGAAGATGCGGAATGGATGTTGCAGGATGACATGAGATTGTTGCAGGATAGCGATGACGATGAGGATGGGTTCTAAGCGGGCTTTCAGGAGAATAGCGGATTTGCCGGCTAGTAGGATTTACTAGGTTATTTTATTTGGTGCAATTGTTATTTTATTTTGGAAGTGTAACCGGTACGAGTACTAGGTTGTTTTATGTTTGGTCTCACGGTACTGTTTGATACGTGTATTGTTTCATGTGCTATCGGTTGATACACACATTGTTTTATATTTCGTTTCATGATATCGTTTGATACTTGTATTGTTTTGTGTGGTATCAGTTGATACACACATTGTTTTATGTTTGGTTTCACAGTATCGTTTGATACTTGTATTGTTTCGTGTGCTACCGGTTGATACACAGCTTGTTTTATATTTGGTTTCACGGTATCGTTTGATACGTGAATTGTTTCGTGTGCTATCGATTGATACACACATTGTTTTGCAATATCGCTCATACTGAAGATAAGCGATATGCTGTATTTAAAGACCGCTGATTTCCACGATGGAAAGAGCAGACTTCGACAGACAGTATTCTTAAAATATGCTTGGTTGAACGGTTACTTCTTTGATCTCCTATTACACCCCGTTCGAAGCCTCTCTTAGCAAGCAGTGCTGGCTTCGTGTTGACCACGATACCATCTGCTTCTATTGTACCGTTACGTGACTAGGACCTGGCCCGGACACATTACACCTGCCCAGTTTGTCTATGGGTTAAATCCATAATTGAGCTCAAACGGTGACAACCTGGCAGATTCTGATATAGAGGTGTTGTACGCATACTCCGCAAGAGGTAGTAGCGAAACCCAATCAACCTGTTTGTAGGAACAGTAACTATGCAAGTACTGTTCTAGTGTCTGATTAACCCTTTTGGTTTGCCCATCAGTGTCCAGGTGGAATGCAGTCGAAACGTTTAGTTTTACTTACAACAAGTGCATTAGACTCATCCAGAACTTGGATGTGAATCGGCTATCGCGGTCAGAGATAACTGAATCTGGAAGCCCATGAAGGCACCAAACTTCCTTCAGGAATATCAAGGCAAGGTCCTTGATCGGTACCTCAGTGGTTAGGGGTATGAAATGTGCCATTTTCGAGAATCTGTCCACTATGACCCAGATCTTGCTATACCCTTCGGACTCAGGCAGCGCTACAATGAAGTCCATTGAAATCGCTGTGTACGGTCGCATAGGAACATCAATAGGTTGCAGCAGACCGAAGTTCTTATGCCTGATTGACTTATTTCTTTGGCACGCATTGATAGCAACCTTAAGAGTCTAATGCCGCTCGCCGGGCAGCTCACTCGTGCGCAAGGAAAACCTTGATATAAGAAGAGATAGAAGTGATCGTCGTTGTTGCTCTGATGATGTTCTATGGACGTTACATGGACATGCTATATAACAGGAGTGGAGCCGTTGCTCAGACTAAGTACAGCTCCGCCCACTCTGTAGGGTGACAACCCACACACACAGGAAACACCAGTCCCGCTCCCACTCCCACTGCTATGCCCTAGCTACCCAGCTAACTAACATACCACGATGGGGTTACCTCGTGCTCCGCACTCCATCACACATCACATGTCCGCACATAGTCAGTGATGTGCTCATCCATCTTAGGCCAATAGAAGTTAGCCCTAACCCTGCCAATGGTCTTTTAAGTCCCGAAGTGTCCCGCGATTTGGGAGTCATGTTCTGCCTTCATAATTGTCTGCTTCAGATTTTGACCCTAGGGAACATACCACTAGTTCTTGTACAGGTGTAAGCTCTTTTCTGTCATGAAATGTCGGTCGACCCCTTTGTCACCGGCAGCCATTGCCTTCAGGATCCTTAAGTATTCCTGGTCTTCAGTTATCGTTACCCATGCTTGATCCAAAAAGGAAGACTGGAGCCAAAATCCCTGGCACACCAGCAACACTTGTGGTCGCAAGATGTCCCGTTCCTGGCTCTCAACCCACTGTCCAGGGCGAAAATCAACTGTGGCGGAAAATCACTCCTCCCTTCAGGGCTGTAGTCCCTACGCTGCGCCAATCATCTGCCTTCTCATTCAACCGTCCTTCTTGGTAAACCACCTTGAAGTTAAACGGTTGCAGGAACTCAGCCCAGCGGTGCTGCCTACGGTTAAGGACCTTGGTACTGTTAAAGTACTCCAAATTCTTATGATCTGTATAGATCACCAATTGGTCCATTACTGAGCGTAGCAGATGATCTCATTCCTTGAATGCCGCCACGATAGCAGTCATTTTCTTATCATGGACATCATAATTAATCTCCACTGGGCGAAACTTCCAACCATAGTAGGCCACTGGATGCCATGTCTAACCTTCACAGAACTGGGAGAGGACAGCTCCTAATGCGAAGCCACTAGTGTCAGTTTCCAACTGGGTTGGCCATTCAGGGTCAAAACGTACTAGGATGGGTTTTGACGTAAATGCCTCCTTTAACTGGTTGAAGGCCTGTGCACAAGCAGGTGTCTATTCCCATTGGACATCCTCCTCTGTCAAGTCCGTCAGAGGTTTCGCTATTTTGCTGAAACCCTCTATGAACCGACGATAGAAGTTGGCAAAGCCCATAAAGCTTTGAACGTCGACGACGCATGTCGGAGGTGCCCAATCCCTCATTGTTTCCACCTTCTCCCACAGCATAGAGATCCCCATGTCAGAGATCTTGTATCCGCGAAGTTCGACTTCCCGCTGGTGGAAACTGGACTTCTTCATGCTTACACATAATCTGGCTTTCTGCAATTTCTCCATCACACGTCTCGCCATCGCGGCGTGCTCTTCCATAGTATCGGAGTAGATCAGGATGTCATCCATGTACGCAATGGCTCCTTCATCCATCAGATCCCAAACGTCCTCCTTTATCATGCTTTGGAAGGTTGCTGGGGCATTACATAACCTAAATGGCATGACCGTATATTCATACAGTCCATATTTGCACCGGAAGCCCCTCTTCCATTCCTCACCTTCTGCCATCCTCAGAAGGTAATAGCCGTTCTTCGAGTCCAGCTTGGTGAACACAGCAGCTTTTCCTAACCTATCTCGCAGTTCATTCATCAACAGTAGAGCATACTTACTCTTCACTGTGATTTTATTCAGCCCCCACTAATCTATTACCAGTCTTAATGTACTATCTGGTTTTGGCCCGAAAAGGTTAGGGGCTGCTGCCAAGGAACTGGATCGCCGTAGCTTTCCCATTCACAACATGTCGTTGAGATATTCCAGGAGTGCCTTAAGCTCCTTTTCCGATAACGGATAAATAGGCCCTAATGGAGGTTAAGTCCCAGGTTGCAACTCGATCGTGTGATCATACTTCAAGTGCTCCGGCAGTGCCTCAATTCGTTCTTGACTGAAGAGATCCCCATAGTCCTTATACTCAGGGAGTAGCTTAACCGTAATGTCCACACCTTCCGCATCGCAGAATTGTACAATTCCCAACAGGTACACATTACTAGAATCTTCGGCTAATAATCCTTCGCCAGTCATGCACACTAACCGCTCCTGCTCTGTCAGGCAATTAGCCTTGCAGAAATCTGAGCGCCAGGTTAGTAATCCAGTTTTCCAATCTATGTCCAGGTTATGGTCCTTCAACCGCAACATTGGCAGGTACCCGTCCACCTTGGTATCGGGCATATCCGCGACTTCAAAGTGCATCTTATTATGGTGGTCGCCTATTCTCATTTCCAATGATTTCGTATAGTGCAGACCTGATCCAGGAATGTGATTACCGCTTGCGTCGCTTATTGGCACATGTACCTTCTACCGTACATAAGGTGCCTGAGTCTGTTTAACCCATCGGCTACTAAGTACCGGTGGAGTAGCTCCACTATCAAGTAGCAAGAGCGCTTCTGCCCTTACCTGTCTAGCTCCAATGTTCCAGTCTAACTTTACCCACAGGTGAATAGACTTGGTGTGACGAGGCAAGTTATCACGCTTCTGCCTCTTTTCTGGTCTTAGGAACTTAGTCATCTTGGCTTGCAAAGTTTGGTCTCTTGCCTTTCGACACAAGAGCGGCCATAACAGGTCAGTAAACGTTAGGGGATTGGGATTCGTTTTATCAATAACTAGGGTGTTTACCATCACGCGAGCATGATTTCAGGTACTAAACCCTCCTCACGTAAAATTGAAAATAGCACTATTTATTTGATCCAGTCCAGCCTGAACCAATTCCGCTTGTACTAAACATAACAATTTTCCCCGAGGTAGGTAGAAGTCCGCTGTCGGACCGGTTCCAAGCGAAGCAGCCTTGCTTCCCCAATGTTGAGCGTCTCCTCTAGCAAGACCTCACCCAGCCTCAACCGAAATAATGTCCTATGACTTGCCCATCCAGCTAAGCAAATCCGGAAAGAAATATGTATAACTAGAACCCAGGAAATAACCCGAAACCCAACAAAGGAGAGATAGCCCAGCCCACCGTGCACGGCCCACAATGTCTACCTGCCCACACCACCCATCTCCGAAGCTACCTCCATGGCTCATGTCCATCTATCCCGCAGAGGTTTATGGCTGCAGGTTAATAAGGTTACACCTTAAACAGAATGGGTTCTTACCTATTCCGAGGCATCAGTATCAACCTCCATGATCCGAGGTGATGCCTAGCGGACTTCAAGTATCTTTAACGAGGAAGCCGGAGGGGGCACTTTAATGCGCTTTAGTCACTTGTCCGTTCCTGTGGGCTCACTTACCGGGGCTGACTGTTTCAACCCACAAGCCTGCTTGGATGAACTAACAACCAGGGCTCTCGCGGTACACTTTCTCCAAAAGTGACCTGCTTGCCCGCACTTGGTGCACTGGTTGTGCTACCTCCGGCATTCAGTCAAAGTTGCTGGGATTTCCTTATGTGCTATTGTATACTCAGAAGTCACACACTTTGCCTGTTTCCCCGCATTGAAATTAGTAGCTTTCGCAGACCTCTGGTTCTGTCTGCCCGAAAGTTTTTCCTTGGGCTTGAACCTGCCAGATGTCGAGGATCTATCCTCCTGCTTATCAGCGGGTTGAGACCTGGGGGCTGGGTGGATAATGCTGTTACTGAAGCGGTTGTTGTCCTCCGGCGTGTGCCCGACCTTCCGGAGAAGATCAAGGTAGTCGTTCAGGTCGGTCAGATGGGGCTCCTGCAGTGCCCACGTATTCTGAACCTCTTGTGTGATGCCTGATCGAACATTGTCTCATACTTGTACTGGATCTGTATAGCGGAGCTTATACATATAATCAATTATCTTATCCAGGTACTCAATGATGTGATGGGGCTTCATCACAAGGTCTCACTACTCCAGAAGGGATCGATCTCGCTCAGCCTGGTCTCCGCCGAAACCTCGTTCCAGCCGTTCTCGGAACCCTTTCCATATCCGTAAGGGGTTGCTGTCTTTCACAGGGATGCCAGTGTGCTTGGCGGCTTCTTTGTTAATGTGCCCATGCACCCCCAGATACCATGCCCGGGCGAAGTCTTCAAGAATGGGGATCACCAAGTTTACCTTATCCATGTCGGTTAACTTGCAATCTGTAAAGTATTCAAATTTGACTTCTACCAAGGTCAAGAAGCTTGTGAGTTCTGTAACTTTGCCCTTGAATGGAGGGATACCACTCAGCCTCTCCGGCCTCTTCTGCTGGTGTCTTGGTGTAGGCCTAGAAGCAGAACCAGTACCCCTCAGGGCTCTCGCCAGCCTCTTGGCCCGGAGATTACACTGCCGTTTCTTCTCATTGCTCCAGTCATCCTTGCGAGCAGCAAGGAAGGGGGTCAAGTCTGGGAGAGAATCTCTATTGTCATCATTGTCTGAGCTGTCATGGTCAGAGTCCCCTGGATCTCCGCCCGCTCCCGCCTTACCACCTCTGGGTGGTGCATTTCTGTCCCCACTACCTCCGGTATTCGCGTATTGGGATTCCCAGAGTCTATTGTACCCATCAAACCGTTCCTCCTGGCCATCTTGGTTACCATCCTCCACAGAGTTAGCCCCTGATGGTCCTGATGCGGGTGGTGGAACAGGGCATCGCCCACTCTCAGGAGTTGGGTTGGGCGCCCTCTGTGTTATCCGCAGAAAAGACTGGAACTCTGGACAACTCAGGGGTTGCATTGGGGGGCCAATGTGCCTCCATGAGCCACAACACCCACATGTTGGTCGTCTATCTCCTTCCTTCTGCCTTCTTCAGTGCCTTACCGGGGTCCGTTGTTCCTTCCTGCACCCATAGGTGTGGTAATGAATCCACCCCATACGGGTCTCTTCCGATTTGCAGCCCGACAGGCAGAACCGGTCTTGGCTGTCCAACTCGCCGCTCATAAGGGTGGAGAGCACGGAGGGAAGAGTTGGTTTCGTGGGGGCAGAGGGAATCACGGGTGCCTAAGGAACGGAATAAGCGGGTGTCCCTGGTCCGGGGATCAGAGTCCCATGTGATAGAGCTAGGGAGGCTCGCTCTTCCAGGTGACTTACCTGTTCGAAAAATCCAGATGACGCCGCACGCAGTGGCCTCAACCCTGGGGTAGCCGATACTGCTGGCGGGAAGGCTGTGGCAGGGAAGGTATCTGGAGCGGGCGATGAAACTGGCAGAGATGTGGGTCTTGGGGCGGTGATAGAGGGTATAGGGGTTGCAACTGACTGTGTTGCAGGCGGAATGATAGGAGCCGGGGTCAGACGAGGAGTGGGGTCAGGCGTGTCTGGAGCCGTAATACCCTTCGGCTTGGATGTCCTTTTTCTTACTCGACGTCCATCAGTTGGCCCGACCGTGAGGCTGCCTGACCTACTGCGGGTAATTGAGGGGGGGACCGACAGGGAGCCCATAGATGCTCTTGAGAAGGAGGAGGTATAGCTGTAGCCCTCACCTTTCAGGCTTTGCAATATGCATATACTGATTGAGCTCAGGTATGCTCTCCACTGGCCGTCTCTGGCTCGCATAGCCAACTCTATGCCAAAGTTCTCGGGCTTGGTATAGACGAGTTGGAGTGGGGGCGTTGCCTCTAACATTAGTACATTATTCTCAGTATCAATACTATACCCTCCTGCAAAAGCCTTTTCCAAGACTGCCATCCGAGTCTTCAATGCCTGCTGATCTCTTATTATCCGCAGGTATGCCTCTTGCTGCACCTTCATCCATTCCACCGCTGCCGTCATGATCTGTGTTCGGAACACCTGCTGCTGATGGGTGTTCCAGTTCTTCAGTTCCCGCTTCGCTTTCTCAATCGACTAGGATACCTCGAAGACAATATAAGGTTCAACGAATTCGCGGGCGAACTCGCTAAAGGGAACTCCATCCAGTGGAGGAGGGAGCATGTTGTGGACAAGGTTAGGGTCTTGGAAAAATGAGAGCGCCACAGCACGAGGGTCTATAATCGGAAGATCAAGACATTCTATGGGTAATTGAATAGGGGTGGCCTCCAAGAGCAGCTGGTGGCCGTTCCAGTCGATACCGCGAACATCCACAAAAACCAATGCGCAAAATGTGTTGGCGGTATTCTCGTCAAGGTCAAGGTCTGAATCTGTGTTGGATTCCATTCTGGTTCGAAGTTCGGTACTAGCCATTTCGCTTTCCACCCTGGGCTGCTTGTTCTAGACAGGGTTACCAGTATTCACGCAAGGTCAGTGCCGAAGGTCGGAAACAATTAATCAGGAGAGGAGTTAAGTGAGGAGCTCGCTTAACAATATACTATAATGGGGGCACCCCTAGGAAGATGGATCCCAAGGTTGCGACTGCACCGAACAACTTCAAACTTATTTCCATATGTTTTCACTAATGTAAGAGTAAAGTAAATTGTAAAACTTAATATCGTTAAGCCTGACACTTCATTCGATTAAGGTCTCGAGAGGATTGATTGTTGGAGTAGGAGAGTTCTGGCATAGACTTTTCAGGTAGTTTTATCTTGTGCCAAAAACTCCCCCATCAGTTTACTCCAACTATTCGAGCACACCCTTCTCCGCTAAGGGTGGTCCAACACGTCTCCTGGCACACCCTTCGGGCATGCATGTGTGGACACACTTGAGTCCGTGTTCACCTTATACGGTTATCGATTCTGTAGCGCATTTCCATTTTGCCCGCCGGAGTGAAAACTTCTTCGCATCGGTGTCTTCCCAGTGGCGAACAGTCAGGGCACCTCATGAACTGGACTATCTATGACACTCTTCCCATATGCATTGATCTCTACTTGACTCCAGAAGCTACTGTGAGCAGTTTATCTATCTACTATTTACGGATCGTGGGCTTCTGGTGTCTTCCGCAGGACACGGTAGTCCGGGAGTGATCCAATGGGCGCTACCCATGACCACCACCTCAGATCTACCTTACCCATGGTAGGAATCATGCTTTTAGTGTCTCTGCATATCCCTTTCAGACCCTATGGCGTTGGGACACTTCCGGGCCTGGTAGGTATAAAACTCTCCCTGTCACCTGGACACCAGCCAGGACTACCTTTGAGACCCCCACAGTTTACACCTGTTAACTCCGTCAGTTTTGGTCCGTTCTACTCCAATCAACTTGGAGTAGGTACTTCACCTTCCACCCTATGCCCCCTTGTATATCCTGCGAACAACCTACAGTTGACCGGACCGCAGCGACGTATACGGTGTTGCAAGTAGTTCTGCAAAGATTCCTCTTTGCTAGACTGCGCACAACTATGCAACTGTTTGCCCATGACATCCGGGTCTCAAGGCGGGGCCAGAGGGGTATGATAGGAATAATGTCTCCAATTTACCGCTTCATCGAAGCTACATACCTCGCCCAATAGCATCCCTCGGAACCCCGGATTCCAGTATTATGCCTGGCTTTGCACGACAAACATTCCAGTCAGTTTTCCCCCACTCCCCGAGGGACTTCGTATTGAAAGTTAGGGTAACTTAGGACTTTGGGCAGGGTAACCCAAGCCCCATGGCTTGGTAACCTGGCCCTGAGGGTAGGGTAACCTTGTCCGGTGGACAAGATAACTTTTCCCTGTTACTCTGTCTATCCCGTCGCCGGAGATAGACACTTCTGACCTTTCTCCAGTTACCCTGCCATGATGAGTAACCACCTCTTCAGAGGTTCCTAAGTACGCTGACACCGCTCCTGGGTGTATCCAGGTACCTAAGTCCCTGACCAGCCAATTCTGTTCATTCTCAGAGCCCGGGCCATTGGGTCTCTGTAGGTCAAGTACTTATTTGCCTGCCGGTTCCTACCAGTTCACCTCCTGGCTACCTGTATGGGTATAGGTTCCGTCCGCCATACCTCATGTATGCTAGGGCGTTACACAGGAGCCTGATGTTCGCTGAGAAACCCAGCTTATGGGGCTTCAATACCCCCTGCATGTGATGTTCTCTTCATTGTTCTTTCTCTTCCTCTATCGGCCCTTACATCTGGGTTAATGTATCTGCTTTTCCGTTGAGCTTCCCAGGCTGGTATTTGATGTTGTAGTCCAATTGGATAAGGAATTTCAACCAGCGGACTTGTCTGCAATTCAAGAGTTCTTTGGTAACAAAGTGTTTCTGGTTGGAGTTGTCGGTCAGTATCGTGACCCTATGGCCTATGAGGTAGCATCTGCATTGCTCAAAAGGGCACACTACAGCTATGAGTTCTTTGTTGTATATGTTGTAGTTGCATTCAGCCTGGGTATGCTTCCGTAAGTAGAAGGCGATAGCGTGGAGCACCCTGTTCCCATTGTGTTGGTACACAATGCCCCAGAATACAAAGTTGGAGGTGTCAGTTTTGATGATCACTTCCTTGGAGAAGTCAAAATCGGCCAGAACAGGGGTGGTGGTAAAGGCCATCTTGAGTTTCTCAAAAGCATGTTGACACTCAAGGGTCTAGATGAATGTTTGGTTCTTCTTGATGAGGCTGGTAATTGGCCGGGCAAGATAGGATTAAGTCTGGATGAAGTGGTGGTAGAAGTTGCCAAATCCCAGGAAGGCCTGTACATCTGACACATGCTCTGGGACTGGCCAGGCAATGACTGTTTCTACCTTGGTATTGTTCATTCGGATACCTTTGGTGGTGATGATAAACCCTAGGTACATGATGTGGTTCACGTGGAACTCATACTTCTGGGGCTTGACCTCCAACTTGGTATCTTCTAGAGCTTTCAGGACCTAGCAGATCTTCAGTTTCACTATAGATGAGGATATTATCCAAATAGTTGGTGCAGAAGCAGTATAATCCTTGGTGTAGAGCTTTGTTGATGTATGCCTCGATGGTAGTGGGGGCATCAGTGAGGCTGCATGGTATGAACTTAGATTGATACAGTCTATCTCGGGTCCAGAAGGCTGTCTTCGATTCTTCCCCTTCCTCTATGCAGATCAAGTTGTATGCCCCTCGGATATCCAGCTTGGTGAAGAATTTGGCTTTTGAGATTTGGATGAAGGTTTCTGTTTAGAGGGGTAAGAGCTACGATCCTTGATGGTCATATTGTTCAGAGCCTGACAGTCCACATATAATCATAAGCATCTATACTTCTTTTTAATAAACAGGATGGGTGAAGCTGCCACAGAAGTGGAGGGTCAGATGCCGTCCTTCTTGAGATTTCCATTGAGCCAGCCCCATAGTGCTTCCTTCCCTGGGGCAGAAAGGTTGTATAAGGGGCCGAACAGGGGTTTAAGACCAGGTAGCAAGGGAATGGTGTCGTCGTCAGGTCGGTGTGGTGGTAACTGATTGTGTTCCTTTTCCAGAAATAGTGGCGTAAATCTATTGTATTCCGAGGGCACAATATCTCAAACTTCTTGTTCGTCATGCATCTTGGGGCCAAGGGGTCATTCCACAGCATAGGCTTTAAGGAAGTGGAGGATTCTCTCTTCCAGTCTATGAACACCCAGTACATTGGGGGTACAGTTTTCTAAACAATAGTCATACTGGAATGTAATAGTATGGCTTGCGAAGCGGATGGTTAAATCGCATTGTTTGAGCCATGGGATGCCTAGGGTCAAGGGATATCCGGCCAGTGTGGTGATGAAGGCCAGCAGGGCTTCCAGGTAGTCATTGATCTTCAGCTCTATCCGAGTCAGGTGGGTAACAGTGCTGGAGCTGATTGGCCTACCATCTATTACTACTAATTGAATAGTTTCTTTTAATTAGAATAAGGGGAGATGGTAACGGCAAGCGAAGTCTTCATCCCAGAATGCATATCCAGTGTCTCCAGAGTCAATGAGAGTGACGCTCTGTCTCCATTACAACTCCGGTCATTGAAAAAGATTTCCTAATCGGGAACGACTCAACACCAGAGAACTATCACCACAACTATGGGTCTCGCACCCCCCCTCTGGGGGGTGC
>PYWC01000010.1:2602243-2630812 GCA_003182015.1 Tuber magnatum | reverse complement strand
ACAAGAAAAAAAAAAGAGTCAATGAGAGTGTAAGAATGGATTATGTCTTAGTTGTCTACAATGTCACAGGCGATCACCAAGTAGTTATATTCAAGTTCGTTCTCTATTTGATCAAAAGACAAACTAGATATAGATAAATAAGGAAAGGACTTAACATGTCCCATACCTGTCCTGTATTCTGTACATGGGACAACTAGTTTTCTGACTGCTCGGATTCTAGGCAGGTGCCTTTACGGACCATGGGGGGTTTGAACTGCGAGGTAGCGGTAGCCTGCATGCGGCGGGGTCTCTTGTTTGGGCATTGTCACACCATGTATCCATGACTGCCGCAGTACAAGCAGAGTTCCCTTCTTATATAGTCATCCTGCTGCACCTCGGTCAAGATGTGACATCCTGGGCAGAGGTCCATAGAGCCTAGGATGTTACCTGTATCTGTGGTGGTAGCGGAAGTAGGGGTAGTAGAGCATGGCTAAGTGGTCATGGGGCACGCTATGAGAAGGAGGAGGAACCCTTCTTGTCACCTGTGCAGGCCCAAACATTGTTGTCCAGTCTCTTTAACAAGTTGGTATAGCCAGTCAGTGTTTCAGGAAGGTCAGCGATAGTGGTCAGGGTATTCTTCTGCTTGGAGCTGAGACCACAGTAAAGGGCACTCTATTTGCTGGCCTCGTCCCAGTTGGTATCAACAGCCAGGTGCTGGAAATCAGCAAGATATTCCATGAATGTGTGGTTTTTCTCAGTGAGGTCCCTGATTCCCCTTTCGGCTCTTGCCACGCAGTTGAGATCCCCAAAGGCATGTTCTAATTCTGCCAACAGGGTCTCTGTGTTGGCATGGTTGATCCCTTCAGCAGTGATATTGGGTTGCACCTGTAGGAAGGCGGACCCATGAGGAGGCTGATGGCATATGTCAGACTGTGTTGTTCCTTGTCGAATCGGTGGTGGTCACTGCGCAGTTTCATGCACATTTGGTTGGCGAAGGGGCAGTACTTGTCTATGGTACTGTCGAATCTTTTTGGGTTCAGGATCAAGGCTTTCTTGGTTCCACCCACTGGTGCAGCAGGACCTGTGGGGGTGTTGACAAGGGTGTTGGTGAGCGAAGTGACTGCTGCATTGGCATGTACCAAGTCCTGTTTGGTGGTAGTAAGACAGGCCTCGAGGGCTTGACCTTCGAGGTGGAGGGTCTGAAGCTTATTGCTTACAGTTTGCAGCTGCTGTTGCAACCGTTTATCAGCCAGGGACTGGGCAGGTGCTGGCAGGTTTACTGTCTGAAGGAAGATATCTCAGATACAGGTGGGATAGTTGTACCTCTGTTCGTAGGTTAGGTTGCCTAACTTCTCATTAGACAGACTGACAGTCTGGTACAGGTTGATGAAGAGCTTTGGAGGTATTTCAAGCGATTGCGACATGGTGTGGTGTGGGTTGGATTCTCGTAGACAGAACCTTGTATAAAGGTCAGGGTCTGTGTGGCGTTCAGAGCAGATAGTCCAAGGCACACTATGGTAGGCGAGGTAACCGAGAGGTGCAAGGGTACAAATAAGACTTGTTTGTATCAAGGCTCCAGGGGTTCAAAGAAAAGTTCTCCTGGATCAGGGTCAGGGTTCAGAGCTTCCAGTGACACGAAAAAGAAACCAAGTTGTAATTCCTAAGTACAGATGTAGACAGGAAATTACCAGGTTGTATAAGGAAAGTAAATCTAAGAGGGGCACACTCCTTTATATAATCCAGGAAAATCTTCTGCTGACAAATCTCCAACATCCCAGCCCTTTTGCTCTGCACAGCCGCGATCTTCTATCAGTTTCTATGAGGTTCCATTATGCAAAACCTCAGCTAGTTACTTCTTCCTTTCTGTTGTGACCAATACCCTAATCCAATCAGCCCACCTGTCTGGTGGCTGTCCCACTGATGCAAAATTGTATTAGGACAAAATTTTTGTAATTTTCTTTTTCACTTCCAGATCCTGTTTTCCATAATATAGTAGTTAGTGTAATGAATACCAACTCTAAAGCTGATGACGGAAGCCACAGTCTGATACCCTAAGATTTCATAACAAGATTAATGCACCAGCCCTATCTTATTTTATTCTTTGAGCCAATTGACAATGATAAGTATTATCTCCAAGTTGTGAAGAAAAGTGATAAGCAAAGTCTTCTCAATATACCTGGGAATGCATATACTGGTGCAAGTCTATCAGTACTATTTAAAGTCAATGATAAGAAAAAAACATATTTGATAGTATAACCAGAAGGAGTAGCAACGATGCTCAGAGCAGAAAAAAAAGTACCAAGTTGATGCAGGCATATGGGATACTATTTCTAGTCAACTGAAGAGAGTCCTTCCCAAGATAGCAATTAGGAAATATAATGAGACCGCTGATCAATCCAAATCACAGTACTACAGTCTTACAGCAGCAACAAATCCTTCAAGGAAAAAGAGGACAACTTTACCTCTTGAGCATCGCTGGATTAATTGGTACCACTCACTACTTTGATAGAAGATTAATGCCTCAGCTGTGCATCATCATTGGAGTGCAAGATCTATTATAATAGATTTGCAATTACAGTATATCCAGTCTGGCAAGTTCAGTCATTTGAAAAAAGGTACAGTGCAGAACTAGCTTCTACCAGACAAGTAGAGGTGGAAGCCTAATGTCTTGGCCTGTATTACTATAAGAGCTTATATAATAGAAGATAGTAAGAAGAGAGTGAAATCATTCTAGATAAAGTTTCTACAGGTATTTCAGTGTGTGGAAGGTATTCTCTGAGGTCTGCCCAGTGCTGGATTACTGGTAAATACCCCTGTCGCATGAAATATTATTCTCTGAGTTCTTTAACAAATGAATCCACAAATCCTTGACCAAATTCTAGATTCTAAGACTAGACAAACAATTACAATCTCAATTTGCTTCATAAAGAGACTCCTCTATGAGAAGCTAAACTGGAGTTTTCAAGCCAATACAAAGAGTAGTCAAAAGATACCAAAGGATTGGGAGCAGGAATGCTATGAAACCTTTCTTCGACTTGTTTTTTTAATCTACACAGAACAAATTCTCAAGACTTCTATTGTGAACCATAATCATAGTAGTATTGTTTTAATACGAAGTGATGCAGACTATACATATGAGGAATGGAGATCAAACCAAGTAGCTATTCATAGATGGGATAAAAAGTGTGTCTTTATCTCACTAATTTCAACAAGGATATGTGGTGTCCATTTACCTACTCAATTGGTCTGGACAGGGAAAATGGCATACTCTTTGCCTACCCATTTATATTGCAAACAAGTAGAGGCTGAAGCCTACATCTTTTCCAACAATCCAAATAATTATTGGTGTAGTTTTGTAACAATGAAGGAGTGTTTTGAGAAGATTATTAAGCTCCACCAGTATGTAATGATAGTTAAGCATAATATCTTGAAGTCAGTGAAGATGATTCTATACTATGACTACTAGAAGATCTGTAACAATTCCTACTAGTTAGAACTTCTCCCACATAGATAACAATACCCTAGCCGCAAATGTTCAAGACTAGACTTCTTCTTCTGAGTCAGATAGCTAAATGCCCAAGGCTCCTATCTGATAACTCATTCATAAGGGTCTGTGGATAACATAGCCCCATTAGTGAAGGGTAAAGTAGTAAAGTTATAGGTAAAAAGATACAAATATGATACTGTGAAGAGCTCATCCTCCTGGGTCCTAGTGACCTCTTTTATACTTGCTCCTCATGCCAACCCTAACCCTGTGACTCATACCCATGAGTTACCTGCCATAGTCATATGCACTAACTGCATCACATGCATGAGACTCATGACACACTAACTGAGTCATTTGTGAAAGATATTATATCATATGACTCACAACTGCAAGTCATTCAAATGCATTAACTAATTATAATATACCAATGACTTACAATAGTGAGTCATGCAAGACCCTATAACTCCATCTGTAAGTCATAGTACAAGAGTATAACTGATCTGCCATATCAGTTCGCCTAACTCATTCTTCCTAACATTCTGTTTTGTATCTTCTATAATGTAACCAATCCTCCACCGCCATTACCATTTGTGATATTAGCTCTCCTCTCTCTTCACCCTGAGTTCCATCCGGCTTTACTTCCTAGTACCTCCTCCTTCTTCTTTTTTCAATAGCTACCACATACTTCCAGGTCTGCAACTTTTGATTGTGTGCATTCCTGTATTCCTCCTACAGCCAATCTTTAATATCCCTCCTGGCCTTTCACTCCTGGGCCATTCTTTTCTCTTCCTCTCACAACGTTTTCTTTAGCATCTGCAGTCCTTCAACCATACATCTTAGCCAGTCAATCATTTCCCTCAGTCTTCTGATCAATTCCTTTGGTCAGGTCATTGTCACCTCCTAGCTCTGGATTGTTTTACACAGGACATCCTTTAATGTCAATGAGACTTTGTGCTCTCTTCTCCACTCTGGCTCTGTCCTCAGAGCTCATTGTTCTACTTCTTTTCATAGTTGCTGGTAGTAGAAGCAGAACCTACATATATAGTTCTGCCAGTTGATTTTGTAGTGTTTTGGCCACGTTGGAGTCTCTGGCTGGTCCCTTTCCCATGTCTGTTGTTGCCAGGAGTTGGCTCACTCCTGATCGCTATCCGAATCTCTTGTCCTGGGGGTCTCTGTTGACCACCAGTTTTGTCATTCCTTTGTATCTTTGTAGATCGTGTAGTTATTGTGACTGCACACTGTCCAAGTACCTTTTGTATGGTACTTTCTTTCACCTTCTACCTCTGCCGTCTCTTTCTATACTGTTAGTATATTCTTTTCGAATTTATAGTAGTCTTCAACCACCACTCAGCCATTCTCTTCCACCTCAGTGTGGATAGTTGGCTACTTGTTTTTGCAGGTAGTGCTGGTGGAAGAGAAGGCCACCATCCTTAGGGTTAGTGAAATTGGTGGTAGAACACCACTGTTTATCATGTTTAGGGGAATAACCGGTCTACTTAGCATAGTATTAAAGCTTACCATAGTGTAAGTGAGAATTGATTATTGCTTCAAGTTTTTATTCCTCTTCTCTATCTATTTCAATAGATAGAGGGGGCAGTTTTTTATGAGAGGAAAACCTATTGTCTGAGTAGAGTTCAAGGAGCAAGATATGGAATTTGTTGTATATAGCTATCTAGGGCAGTAAGTTGAACTTATAAATGCAACTTCTGACTTTTATCAAGATCTTGAATGGTCCAATTTTCTTGTCATCCAGTTATTTTGATAGTCTCGTTGTTTGTATATTTCATGGTAATAACTATACCATACCTGCTAATTGTAGGTTTGGATTGGACCTCTAGTATTGATTATCATTTTCTTTTTGTCTAAGTTGTATTGTAACCATCTTTCTTTGCAATACTTTATGAGGTGGTGACATATCATCAGGGTTCATTATCTTGTCTTTGGTCAACTAACCTATGGCTTTGTCTTCTGAATTCTATCAATAATTTACGTAGCATCGCATATTCTTTATTGTCTCTTGTCATCTGTTGTTGTAGGCAAACTCTGCTATCGGTAGAAGTTAGTTCCAGTTGTCCTGCTGACAGTGGCCATATGTGCAAAGATATTGTTCCAATATCCCATTGACTCTTTCAGTTTGTCTATCTCTTCATGGGTGAAATACTGTGCTGAGCATTCGTTGCATACCCACATTCTCCATCATTTCGTTCCACACCTCAGAGATAAACAGTAACCCTCTGTTGAATATCATATTCTTTAGTAGGCCATGTAGTCAGAAGATGTTTCTCCGGAAGATTAAGGTGAACTGCTATGCCATTCTGTCTTTCCTATATGAGATAAAATGATTCATCTTGGTTAAATAATTCACCACCATAAGGATTGTATCATAACTATCTACTGGTAGTAGGTCCATAACGTTGTCTATCAATACGGATGTCTGTAGCTTATCGGATGCTTTATTTGGCTTTAGCAGCCCATAAGTTCTGTGTTATACAACTCTTGTCTATACACAAGTATTGTAGTTTTTTAATATATCATTTGATTATTTCTTGTATTCCTAGCCAATAGTATTGATAATATAAGAGGTTGGTAGTTTGTGCTGTTTCTCTATAATCTGCTGCTGGTAGATCCTGATTCCTCCATAGCCAGTCCCTCCAGATTTTCTCGTTATCTGGTATCCATACCTTATCATCATGTCAGACGTAGTCAATATCCCACTTGTATAACCCAAGTGCAATGTCTTCTATTTCCTTATCTCCCTTCTCTAGTGCTTGTTGTATTTGTCATACTCTCTAGTCCTTTCTGCTTATCTCCTTGATGGTATCATTTATATTATCTTGGATTTCCACTGTCTCCATAGCTTTAAAATACCTCTCACCCATGAGTGGTATTCATTGTCTCTTAGCAATCCTTTCATCTTTGTTACTTTTTGGTCAGTCCTTTGCTTGTCTCATGAGGGTCTCTGGTTTTCCTCCTTCTTTTCCTGGTCAATATTCGATCTTGAAGTCCTACTAGCCCAGCTTTTCCATCCATTATATTTCCCAGTCATTTAGTTTCTTCACCATCATAAATAGTACTAGGTTCTTGTAGTTGGTTAGGACCTTGGTGCGATAGTTGGTATTCTTAACATAATGTCTTCGCTCTTTAAGAACCTGCGCTATTGTTAGCAGATCTTTGCCATGTCCATACTAGTTGCATTCCACTAGTGCCATGGTTTTAAACCTATATGTAACCATTCTGTATTTTCTATCTTCACCTTACTACAATTGTATGCTGGAGCAGACATACTTCAATGTGTCCCTCTCACTCAGCATTTCTCATTTGGAATCAAAATGTACCAGGATTGGTGCTGTTGTTTTCTTTCTTCTTAACTTGTCGAATGTCTTATCTTACTCACTTCTCCAGTTCCATTTGACATCCTTTTTGAGGAGATGGTATGTTGTTTTCACTGTTTGGCTGAATCCTTCAATAAAGCAATAGTAGAATTTGCAAAAGCTCATAAAACACTAGATATCTCCTCAGGTTTTTGCTGCTTCCTATTCTCATATTACCTGAGTTTTGACTGGATCTACCTGAACGCCTTTTCAGTTTATAATGAAGCTAAGATATTCTACTTCCTATTTGTAGAACTCGCACCTTTTAGGTTTGATCTTAATTCCTGACTTCTTTATTACTTCCATACTGTTATTGATATCCTTTTGGTGTTGTTCCCTATTTTTGGAATATATAAGTATATTGTTTAGATAGACAATATAGTATACATCCAAGTATCTACTCAAGACCCTGTTGATCTATCGCTGAAATGTTGCTGGCATATTGGTTAGCCCAAACAAATTCAAGAAATATTCATATATCCCATCTCATGTGGCAAAGACTCTCTTCTATTCATCTTCTAGTTCGATCCCGATGTTATGACATACCTCCTTGATGTCAAGCTTAGTGCAGTATTTTGCTTATCCTAGTTGGTCTAGGGCCTCAGAGATTAGTGGTAATGGGTACTGATCCTTTTTATTATTTTGTTAAGGATATGATAGTCTATGCATAGTCTTAGTTTTCTGTCCTTCTTCCATATGAACAGGATCTGCAATACTCTCTCTGTGAAGCAGTCCCTGATCGAGCTTCATTGTAGATTCTGGGTAATATATATGTTACGTTCCTACAATTTTATTTCGCACAGTGCGTCAATCCTTTTTGTAGGGAATTCTATGTTCTTCTTAAACTCTATTCCCAATTCTACTCCTTTCCATTGTAGTGGTACTTCTGTCGCATCTTCTTCTTAGAATAGTTCCCAGTGTTAATAGTATTCTTCTGGGATCGACTGGCTCTATAGTTTGTCTTCCTTGCTTTTCTTATATTGGATTGCCAGTTCTATGCTGATGTTGATTTTGGCCAATGTGGCCGGGTCTTGGTCTTATCATAGTTTATGAATTCCTGTATTCTCTCTATATTAGTAAAACTTTCATAATACTACTGCAGTAATCTTGCAGATTTCAATTCATTTTGAGGGTCCCTGCTCTTCGCTTGTTGTTTGATCTATACTTTGAAATCTCCTGGTTCCTTAGATGATGTCATTGAGAGCCTCCACTTCTTGGAGCTCATCGTTCTTTATTCTTTCAATGATTAACTATATGATTTGATTGTCTTTTTCCACTTGAGATTCCTGGTCACCTAGGTTTGCCAAGAGTACCTTCATTTTACCTATACAGTCAGCCTTGATTACCCCTGTATTTATTATGAGTTTATGCTTGACTGCTGAACTGGTGCATGGGGCAATTCACACATGGGTGCCTGTTAGATCCAACAGCTCTTCCTATATGTATCATCATCTGCTCTCTGGTAGGTATCATCTGTCATTCATTGTTATATAGGTCATGTCCTGACACTCCTGCTAATCTTTTAGTAGGCAACTTTGTCTCATTGGTCAACTTCTTGACTCAGATCCTTGGTCTACTTGGCTACTTGGAGTGTCTGGTTCCTTTGAGGCCTGGACCTTGGAGAACTTCATAATCAAGTTCTCTTCTGGGGCTTCCACTTGTGAAGTCATATACACTACCAGTGAACTGTGCTGACATCCGGTTGCATACTTTTCCTTCGCAAACATGATCTTGTTGTTTTTCCACTTGATTGAAAAGCTTTGTTGTCTTAGCTACTGCATCTCTAGGATTGCCTTGTGGCTTTGTAAGTTGGCTACCTAAAAGGTTGCTACTTCCATATGGCTGCTGATGTCCATCAGGACTTGCACCTTATGGGTGATCAGCCTTATAGCACTTTTCATTCTATTGGCTAAATGTATGTCTCTGGGTTTTTTTGCCTCAATGGTGGTGAGGCCATGTGTGTTGCATATTCTTTGGTCAATAAAGCTCTCAGTTGCTCCTGAGTCAATTATTGCATGTATTGTAACCATTTTGTTTTCCATACATTATAGTATTTTAACTATCATATGATATGTTCTGTGTTTCACGTATTCCAACAATAATGTCATATAGTAATTTGTCAGGATAATGAGTTTTGGTCGCATCCTGTCCCTCAGACCACCCATTGCTGAAAACAGTCATCTTTTTCTCCTTTATTGTTCTCCATGTCAAGATTTATTTCACATAATCTGGTTGGAGCTGGTGTCTCTTATACTATCCTCATATGTCCTGTTCTTCCTGGTTGAGTTCTGTTTTGTTGTAACAGGCAGGGTCTGTGTGGGGTCAAGAGCGGATAGTCCAAGGCACACCATGTTAGATAGAACAAGAGAGAGGGGGCAAGGGTACAAATAAGATGTATTTGTATCAAGACTCAGGAAGTCCAAGGACAGGCTCTTAGCGGCCAGGGTTAGGGTTCATAGGTTCCGGTGACATAAAGAGGAAACAAAGTTGTAATTCCTAAGTACAGGTATAGGCAGGAAATTACCAGGTTGTGTAAGGAAATTAAATCTTAAAGGGGCACACCCCTTTATATAACAAAGCAAAATGCTCTACTAACAAATTCCAACATCCAGAACCCCTTCCTCCTGCCCAGCCACAAACTTCCATCAGTTTCTATGAGGTTCTATTATGCGAGACTTCAGTTAACCACACTTTCCTATTACAGTGCAACTATCCTCACCCAGTTCACAATAGGTGCAACTGACACCCCAATGCCATTGGACCCCTGCCAGGTGGCTATGGCACTAGCTCCCCTTAAGTGTACTGAAGCACTCTGAGGTAGGTATTTGTTATTCAGGATAGGGGCCTGGCTTATTTGGATAGCAGCAGTGGAACTCGTTGATCACAAGCTACCTGTTGATGGTCTCTGCCAGTTCCCTAATAGCTTCTATGTAACCCCTTCCTCTAATGAGGTTTCTCAGTCATTCCTGAAGCATATTGGCATCCTCCACCCCTTCTATCTACCATTCTTCTTCTCTGTCGACTTCTACTCGTGACGGGAATGGCACAATTGGTCACATAAGGGGGTGCTTATCAGTAAGTTGAAGCAAGGAAGCAGGACATACATTGTGTACACTCATCACAGCAGGGAGATCAAGATGGTGGGCATAAGTACCTATCAGGGCAGCAACTCGGTAGGGGCCAAGACATTTGTTGTCCAGCTTCTGTAAGGGTCAGCTGGTTTGGATGTTTCCTGGATTGGGGTATACTTTGTCTCCTACCCTGAAGTGAGAGGCCAGTAGGCATTCTTGATTAGGGGACTCTTGTTGATAATCGTGGGCCTAGGTGATCTCAGAACGAAGGTGGCTATTGATGTCTTTTAGGTACTGAGCAAACTCCATGGCTTCGGACACCTTTGGACATTCCTCTCAAGTATCAAGGAAGTGCATCTGAGGGTCGCAACCATAGATGGTAAAGAATCGGGACAGGTCAATAGATTCGGAGGTATAGTTGTTGGCCATGAATTGAGCCATGGGAAGCCAAAGAGACCAATTGTCCTATTGGTAGTTGACATAGGGATACAGGTATTGTTCTATAATAGTGTTTATTCTTTCGGTCTGGCCATTGGTCTGGAGATAGAATGCAGTTGAAGACTCAGGACACCTGCAGGCGATCACAAACTACTTATCAGAACTCTGCAGTAAACTGAGTGCCACAATCTGAGGTGATGGTGCCGGAAAGACTATGGTGTTTCTACACATGAATGAGATACAACCCAGCTAATTTGGGAACATCTATTATTCTCTAGTAGAATATCAGGTGGCACATCTTGGTTAATCCATCCACTATGACCATGATGGCATCGTTCCCTTGACCCCCTGGTAGACTGGTAACGAAATCTATAGAGTCATATTCCTAGAGCTTGTGGGTAACTGGGACAGGATGCAGTATGCCAAAGGGGGCATGGCACGATCTGTGGCTCCATTGGCATGTATGACTATTCTTTACAAAATAACCTATGTCTCGATATATCCCAGGCTAGTAAAAATGATGGGACACCAATTTGTAGGTTTTGGCTCTCCTGAGGTGCCCTGCAGCAGGGTGGTCATGGGTTCCTTGGATCAGTCGCAGTGGCAATGCTTGATAGAGAAGTACCTATAGGTGGTTACAGAACCCTAGCTGCTTCCCCTCCCTACGGCTTTGCGCAAGAGAGAGGAGACGGAAATGTGGGTCACCTTACCGCCATGCCTTCACGATCCCTATTAGAGTTGGGTTAGCATTATATACCTCCTGCCAAATATCTTTTAACGGAGATGCTCCAGTAGGAAGTGTGATATTCACCAACAAACCCATGATATGGGGCTTTAACACTACCTGTGTCTGGTGTTCTTGTCACTACTCTTCCTTTTCCTCCATTGGCCCTTAAATCTAGGTTAATACATTCTCTTTCCCCTTGAGCTTTCCTGGCTGGTATTTGATGTTATAGTCAAATTGGATAAGGAATTCCAACCACCAGTGTAACCGGTACGGGTTACTAGGATTTTTATGTTTGGTTTCACAGTATCGTTTGATACTTGTATTGTTTCGTATGCTATCAGTTGATACACACATTGTTTTATGTTTGGTTTCACAGTATCGTTTGATACTTGTATTGTTTCGTGTGCTATCGGTTGATACACACATTGTTTTATGTTTGGTTTTACAGTATCATTTGATACTTGTATCGTTTCATGTGCTATCAGTTGATACACACAATGTTTTGCAATATCGCTCATCCTGGAGACAAGCGATATGCTGTATTTAAAGACCGCTGATTCCCGCGATGGAAACAGCAGACTTCGACAGACAGTATTCTTAAAATATACTTGGTTGAACGGTTACTTCCTTGATCTCCTATTACACCCCGTTCGAAGCCTCCTTTAGCAAGCAGCGCTTTCTTCGTGTTGATCACGAGGCCATCTGCTCCTATCGTACCGCTACGTGACTAGGGCCTGGCCCGAACACGTTACAACCAGGCTTGTTTACAGTTCCAAAGTTACTTGCTGGTAAAGTGCTGCCGATTGGAATGGTCAGTCAGGATTATGACCTTATGGCCAATAAGCTAGCATCTCCATTTCTCAAAAGCACAGACTACAGCTATGAGTTCCTTGTTGTAGATGTCATAGTTGCACTAAGCTAGTGTATACTTATAAGAATAGAAGGCTACATAGTGGAGTACCCCATTCTCATCACTTTGTGACATAACACCTGCAGATACAAAATCCAAGACATTTGGTTCAATAGTCACATCATTAAAGAAATCGAAATGGGCCAGGACCGGGGTGGTGGTCAAGGCTGTTTTGAGGGCCTCACAGGCCTAAAAGCATTTAGAGGTCCAGACAAATGTTTGGTCCTTTTTGGTAAGGCTGGTAAGAGGTTGCGTAAGGTTGAAATAGGTATTGATAGATCAATAATGGAAACCTTGGAGCCCCAAGAAAGTACACACAACCTGTACACACTTAGGTATAGGCCAGGCAATAATGGTTTCCACCTTAGCGTTGCCCATGCAAATTCTTTGACTAGTAATAATGAACCCAAGATACTCGACTTGGCCTACATGGGACTCGGACTCTTGAGGCTTGACCTCTAGTTGAGCATCAGCCAGGGCTTGCAGGACCCAGTAGATGTGTTCAACATGATCTTCTTCGGTCTCACTATAAATAAGAATATGGTCCAAACAGTTGCTATTAAAGTAGTTTAAGCTAGGGCATAGGGCCTTATTGAAGTATACCTGGAAGGTGGCAGGAGCATTGGTGAGGCCAAACAGTATGACTCTGGACTCATACAAGTCATATTGGGTCTGGAAGACAGTTTTCCACTCTTCCACTTTCTTTATACAGATCAAGTTATATGCCCCTTGGATATCTAGCTTGGTGAAGATTTTGGCCTTTCAAATTTGCATAAATGTTTTTATTAATAGAGGTAAGGAGCCACCGTCCTTCATTGTCCCGCCATTGAGCACCCGAATGTCCATGCCTAATTAGAATGATCTGTCCTTCTTCTTCATGAACTGGATGGGAGAAGCTACTAGTGCGGTGCAGGGCTGCATGAAGTCATTTTTGATATTTTCGTCGAGCCAACCCCATAGTGCCTCTAGCCCTGAGGGGGACAATTTGTACAGTGGCCCAAAAGGAGGTCTAAAACGTGGTAGCAGGAGAATGGTATAGTTGTTTGGTCAGTGTGGAGGTAACTGATTGTGCTCCTTTTTCAGAAACAGTGGTATAAAATCATGGTGTTCTACTGGAACAATGTCTCAGACCTCTTGTTCTTCAAGTACCTTGTGGCCCCAGACTCTTTCAATGGTATAGGCTTTCAGAAAATGGGAGATCTCTTCTTTCACCCCTTGAATGCTGGTCATGTCACAAGGACAGTTTTCCAGACAATAGTCAGATTCAAATGTAATAGTGTTGCTAGTGAAGCAGATCATCACGTCATGTTGTTTTAGCTAAGAGATACCAAGAGTCAAGGAGTATCCACCTAGTTTGGTAATGAAGGCTAGTAGGGCTTCTAGGTGTTCATTAATCTTCAGCTCGATCTGGGTCAGGTGGGTAATTGTGCTGGAGCTGGTCAGTCTTCCGTCTATTACTTCTAATTGAATAGTGTCTTTTAACTCAAACAAGGGGAGGTGGTGGCGGCAAGCAAAGTCTTTATCCATGAATACATATCCAGTTGCTCCTAAGTTGATGAGAGCATGGGAATGGATTATACTTTGGTTGTCTATGATATCACAGGTGATTACGAAGTGGATATCTTCAATTCCGTTTCCTATTTGATCTAAAGACAAACTAGATATAGATAAACAAGGAAAAGACTTAACATATCCCATGTCAGTGCCATGTTTTGCACATGGGACAACTAGTTTTCTCACTGTTCAGATTCTGGGCAGGTACCCTTCTGGTTTCAGGAAAGTCAAAAAGCAAGATGGTAGTAGCCTACATGCAGTAGGGTCTTTTGTTCAGGCACTATCTGGCCACATGTCCATGACCACTATAGTATAGGCAGAGTCCTCTTCTCCTCCTGTTGTCCCACTGTATATCAGTCAGGGTTTGTCATCCTGCAGAGAGTTCCATGGGGTCCGCAGTCATACCCATAGTAGTGGTGCTAGCAGGAGCAGGAGTAGTGAAGCGAGGTTGAGTGGCTGTAGGGGCATGCTATCAGGAGGAGGAGAAGCCCTTCTTGTCAGCCCCATGGGCCTGATATTGTTGTCCAACCTTTTTATCAAGTTGGTATAGGCTGTCAGCATCTCAGGAGAGTCAGCGATAGTGGTTAGGGTGTCCTTTAACTGTGCACTGAGACCTCAGTATAGGGCACCCCGCTTAGTAGTAATATTCCAGTTGGTGTCAGTGGCCAGGCACTGGAAATCTGCGAGGTATTCTACAAACTTGTAGTACTTCTAGGCAAGATCCTTTATTCCCATTTCTGCTATAGCCACATGATTGGGAGCTCCAAATGCTTGTTCTAGTTCTGCCGATAGGGCCTCGGTATCGGCATAGTTGATACCCTCAGGGGTGATGTTAAGTTGTAACTACAGGAAGGCAGACCCTGTGTGAAGGCTGATGGCATATGCCAGATGGTGTTGTTTACTGTCAAACTAGTGGTTGTCCCCGTAGAACTTCATATAGAGTTGGGTGGCAAAAGGATAGTACTTGTCCATAGTACTATTGAACTTTTCTGAGTTTAGGATCAAGGCTTTCTTGCTACTACCTGTGGGTAGAGCATGACCTGCTGGGGCATTTGTGAGGGTATTGTTGACTGAGTATACCATCACATTGGCATGTACCAGGTCCTGCTTGGTGGTAGCAAGGCAGGCCTTGAGGCCTTGGTCTTCAAGACAGAAGGTCTAGAGTTCTTTAGTCAAGGTGTGTAGTTCTTGTTGCAACTGTTCATCAGCAGGGGACTCAGCTAGTGCCTACAGTTTATGGTCTGGAAGAGGATATTCCAGCCATAGGTGAGATAGTTGTACCTCTAGTCCTGGGTCAGGTTGCCTAACTATTCATTCGATAGACTGGTGATCTGATTCAGATTAGTGAAAAGCTTGCAGGGAATTTCGATGAATCATGACTTGGTATGCTATGGGTTGGATCCTCATAGATGCAGCCATATATAAAGGGCAGGGTCTGTACCTGGTCAACGGCAGATAATCTAAGGCACACCATGGCAGGTGGTACTGGAGAGAGGGGACAAGAGTACAAACAAGACATGTTTGTATCAAGGCTCACGGGGTTCAAGAACAGGGTCTCAGGGGCCAGGGTCAGGGTTCATGGGTTCCAGTGATGCAAAAAGGAAACAAAGTTGTAATTCCTAAGTACAGATATAGGCAGAAAATTACCCTGTTGTATAAGGAAAGTAAATCTTAAAAAGGCATATCCCTTTATATAATAAAGGAATATCCTCTGCTGACAAATCCCAACAGCCCTAACCCCTTCCTTCTGCACTGCCATGAACTTCCATCACTTTCCATGAGATTCCATTATGTGAGACTTTGGCTAACCTCACCTTCCCACCATGGTGCAACTGTTGTCACTTAGTTCTCAACAGGTACAACCAACACCCCAACACTATTGGATGCCTGCCAGGTGGTTGTAACATTTGTCCATCACTGGGCAGCCTATAGTCACATTGCCTATGGCTACTCATTCCATATTCTAGGCTTTGTCTGCCCTTTATCCTTCTCCTGTATTCTTATCATGATGGGTTCATGTTTGAACTTCTCCTTGTCATGTCTAGGTCTATAGCATCACCTCCTTGGGTTATTGTGAGCAGTATTGGCCTACACATTCTATCTTGAGTTTATGATGTTATTCTATATTTGCTTGTTGTCATTCTTTCTGACTGGATATATTTGATCATATCAAGCCATTATTCTCCTTCTATTGTTTACACTGTGAAATCTAGTATAGTGGTGAATTTGGTTTCTGCCTTGCCCTATGCATTTTGCAACCAGAAAGTAGTTGCTCAGAGTAAAAACCTCTACAGTATTTCCTCATCATATTCAGCTACTATAGCAAGGTACTGAAATTCATTCCACAAATCAGTCATGTTCTCCCTCCCTTGTTTCATATTCTCTGCCTTGTTTCATACTGATAGCTTCGTATTGATGTCTTGGAACCATTTCCTAAGAACTTCCTTGAAACTCCCCCAGGTTTTCCATTCTCGCCCTTTTGATCCTTCAATGTAGGCAGTTATCTATTGGTCTACTGTGTCATGCAACAGTGACTCAGCATATACTACCTTGATAGCATCTCGATTGTCCCTGTAGTCTTTGACTCAGAAGTATTATTTGAGCTGTAAGACAAATTCATATAGCTTCATCCTTTCTTCTTTAAATACGTCATGTTCTTTGGCCTTTGGCATGCTTCCTCTCCTCGGTCTTCCCACCTGAAGTATCACTAGTAATGCCATTAATTGTTCCAGTAGCATTTCTACTGGTTGGACCAGTGGTGCTGCCATTCCTGCTCCTGTTTCTGACATCCTAGTTTCTGCTTATTCAGCCAATGACAAGATTTCTCCTTGTTGTTGTTCTTCAGGTATGACTGGGGTTGAGGGCCTGTCTGTTCCTCATGAACTCACTACACATTTTAGCTCATCTCCTGGTCCTGAGAGCTCGAGATGATCAGTGATTTCATTATTGCCATAATCCATTTTGTTGTTGTTGTAGAATTGCTGTAGCTACCTCCTTGTCCTGTTATATCATCAGGCATGTTCCAAATTGATACTACCAAATGTAATAATTTCTGCCACTTAGCACTTCTCCCACATAGGTGACGATACCTTAGCCTCAAACATTCGAGACTAGACTTCTTCTTCCATGTCAGATAGCTAAGTGCTCAAGACTCCTATTAGACAACTTGTTCATGAAAGTGTATATACAAAGCAGCCACATAGGCAATGGGTAAAGTAGTTAAGTTACAGGTAAGAAGATACAAAGATGATAGCGTGAAGAGCTTATCCTCCTTTAGTATAACAAACCCTTTTACACTCACTCTTTATGCCAACCCTATCCCTGTGACTTATACCTACAAGTTACCTGCCATAGTCATGTGTACTAACCATGTCATACCTGTGTGACTCATGACTCACTGAGTCATGTGCAAAAGATATTACATCATTTGACTCACAACTACTAGTCGTTCAAATGTATCAACCAATCATAACATACCAACAACTCACAACTTTGAGTTGTACAAGACCTCATGACCCTAACTATAAGTCATAGTGTGAGAGTCTAACTAATCTGCCTTACTGGTAAGCCTTACCAATCTGTCTTACTAGTTCGCCTAACCTATTCTTCCCAAAATTCTGTTCTGAGTCTCCCATGAGGTAACCAATCCTTCACCCCTATTACTATTTGTGACAAGGTCCACCATTGTAGTACAATACTTGAATGGTTAGCAGAAAACAATAAGTAGCTTATTGTTATCTTAGTACCTACTAGAAGTACAGGTATTCTACAGCTATGCTATGTCAGGCTACAGAGTATCTACAAATATCATATCAAGTTGGTAGCAGCAAAGTACTTCTAGGTTATTGTTCAAAACCAGGTTGCTGAAGGTATCTTACTTGCTAAGGTACGAATCATGAACAATAATATCAAACTGAGAAATCAAACTACCACTTGAGTATTGATGACATCAAGATACTTGCAGAGTCCGGAGCAAAGGTCACTTATATTAAAGGTGTTGAGTAACTATCACAAGAAGGAAAAGAATCTATTATGGGAAGGTCTCACTTCTTGTGACTCGGTATACCACCTTTTGACTAGATCAGAGGAGATACAAAAGCTAGTTATAGGAGTTTATTGTAAGCAGGCCGGCAGAGAAGGAAGTTCCAGTTATGTTGATAAAGGAAGAGATGATAAGGATGTTCCAATCGATATTGTTGTAATTACAACTCAATTACTTCCCACCACTATCTTTAGAGCTATCAGAAAGAACATACCTAAACACAAATGAGCTTATAAAATTCACCAAGAACCAGTAAGTACTGTATTACCTATGGGGCTTCAGTATGATGAGACACTGGGCATTGGAGGAGGTATTAAAAGGGTAGATGATCAGATGGAAGATGATCTTACAGATAAGGAAGATGTGGATAGATATTTAACTAATAGTATTTCTTCTGATACAGATGTTCAGACACCTGAGGTGGGAAGTACTATGACTGGTGATGAGGGTATGGAGTGAGTTTGGATGCAGACTACTAATACTCTATCATTGATACTATACTTGTTGGAAATAGAGCAAATAAATAACGTGCTTTATCTCCTATATTATTTGCATATGTACAACCTTAGTGAGAGTGAGAAATCAATGTGAAAATTACAGTAAAACACCAGTCATAAAAAAGCTGACACAGCTCTAATATGAGACACTACACTGCTGATACTGACAAAAAGCTGTTTTTTAGGGACAGGACACCACTTACTAACAGCTGACAGTTCCAAGTGGTATGACCACTATAGTACTATATTACAAAAGCCCTAAATAGAGGTTAAAAAAACTTTTATTATAGCAGTTATACTACTTGAAATAGTATTAAAAGAAATATAGTATAAATAGTTGTTTAATTATTAGTACTTGAAACTAGAAATAGTCAGTTTCACTTCTATTTTGCTTTACCACTAGTAGTCTAGATCTCCTACTACCTGATTTGCTATAAACTATTGAGATAACCAATTTTACTACTTTTATAATCCTTATATAGTACAGGGATAAAAAGATTCATCCAATACATAGTTTTACACCAAAGATATATATTTTTAAATCGACAATTTTCAATACTGCTTAGATGAAATGACTTCAAGTCTTTCTATCAGCTAGGAAATACCTATATATTTCAAACTCTACAAGTAGAAGTATAAGAAATCAAAGCTATCTTTATTATTTATAATTCTATCAACTAGTATAAAAGTGACCTAAATTTTTGTATGGGACTCCATACAAAAAAGTACATAGCAACCAATACCAGATACTTCAATTTTTTCTCTATTACTTTATAATATTTAATGATTCTGTAATATTATTTATATTATCTACTAGTACAGGTCTACTAATATATAAACAAATTTGCAGAGACTCATAAATATTGTATGATGAGAGACAATGGTGAAGATAGGCACTTTTGATATAAAAAGGGCATTGAATGAATTCTTTTATCCTTGTACTTTATAATACAAATTATATTTCCCCTCATAGGCTATGAAATATGAAGTACAAGCATTAAACCAGATGTTTTTATACAATTTCACTAGAGAGTGTAAGGTATTTTTTGTTTCTTTTCTTCTTTTGAGAGAGAGAAAAAGAGGGGGGGTTTCATGGCATACCATTTCTCTCTTTACAAAATGAATGCTCTCACACATGTCAAATACTTTCCCCGTTCCACCCGGACTTTCTGCGAGTAATCGGCCGGAAACAACCACTTTATAGTTCAAAAACTGCCGTGCCGTAGCCTTAAGTTCCCGGGATATTAGAATCTGAGCAGAATAACCCATCTTGGGCAAATACTTCACAGCTAAAGCTTCCCCCCGCCAACAGCCTTACTCCCTCCCACATCACCGCACTCCACCGCACCGGATTTCCCCTCCGGTCCGAAACTCATCGACACCGAACCATATCCTATGATGTTAGTTGGCAGAAATTTCTAGCCAAACAGGCATCACGCAATACCACATTATAAACGATCCAAGGTGAAAATACAATTGCAACCTGCCAAATCCTCACTAGCCCCAGCGGCCGATATTCGAAAACTTGACAAGAAAAATAATTAACGAACTAAGCTAGGTGACACACCTCACCGCACTTCACGCCACAAGTGAATTATACCCAACGCCAGCCCAACCGGCCCTAAATCACCAAATACCTCTCTGTAACCTCCGCAGCAAGCTTCGCATTCCCACTCGTCATATAAATCATCTGCAAGTTGTACGCAGCCTCCCACTTCAAGTCTCCATCAATCGTGTTCTCCTCCGAGATTTGAAGTACGTGTTCATAATAAGGTATAGCCAGATGGGTGAGGCCTAAGAAAAGCCATTCCCGATCAGCGCGTCCGAACCCCAAGCGTGTAGAAGTCAAGGAGGGGGAGGAAGGATGAATACCAATATGCTGAAAAGCCCTCCCAACATTATACTCCGCCTCCTGCCTCTCCTCTGGCCTCACATCCTTCTGCACCTCCTCCTGCTCCGCCGGCTTCCCACACCGAATATCATAATAATCAAAGATAAAGCTAACCCCCTGCAACGCCATAATATGTCGATTCTCACTCTGGCGCTGCATACTCCGATGTAGATACGCCAGGCCTATGCAAAATGTGATAAGCGCATCCCCGGGAACGAGCGCGTATGCTCTGGTATAATAGTTCAGAGCGGAAAGGTAACTCTTCCCGCTCGCGAGTATGTGCGCGTATAGCATGATGAGGCCGACGTCAGCTTCCTTCGGCACGTACTTCTCGCCCAAGGCGCCGCCGGAAGGGCACTCGCCGGTGAGGTTTGCCGCGCCGGTCTTGCGCTCCCCAGTTAGCACTTGGTCCATTGCCTTGATCTGTCGCAGGAGGTACTTCTGGTTGGCGTTGTTGTGGAAGACCTCTAGCCCATTTTTGCTTGCTGTTATGCTCGCCGTGAAGAGGTTGTAGGCTTCTGTTTTGAACTGGAAGGTGGTCATAAACCAGCGGGAGAGGGTAGAGCAGGAGTCACTATCGCCGACGTGGATTGCGCAGGCTAGGTGGGGAGGAATGTTAGCCCCAAGAGAAGTGTATGGGAAGTGCTGAGGGGCGGGTAGGTTACCTAGCCAAGTTATATAGATTATGAAGGTTCTTTTTTTGCTATGATAAAAGACGTTTGCGTCCTTCGCGACATTGCACACATCATACGCGTCTTGGTGGTTGTCGTATTTCGCGAGGCAAATGGCGTACTGCATAAAGATGTAGAGCCATGTGTCAAAATCCAGCCCACGGAACCTTGATAGGTGCTCTGGCTCTTCAATCTCTTCTTCCTCAAAGGCTGTAACCAAAGTCAGCATCATGGGTAATCATTCGATCATGGAATCTGACTCGCGGGGGAAAATTGCATACTTAGAGATTGCTTGAGACGATCCTGCATCTTCTCGATCCGCCTCGTTTCACCTAGAGCCAGCGCTCTTCGCTGCGCAGTCGTCATGAATCCTTTAAACTTGTTTCTCCTCTCATGAGGGTATAATGCTCTGGTATTTCGGAAATCATCGACCAAGTCCCCGGCTGTATCCAGCCATTCCTTCACAGCTTCCGGATCACCAGCTTCCATACTCGACCGCAAGTACTCCAACTTCCTATACCGAATCTCCGTCTGCTCCGTCCTCTTCGCATTCATCTCCACCTTCTCCGCCTCGCTGAGAATGCCCGTCCTCTTCCGCTTAACCCTCTCGGGTATGGGCTGATTCGGGAAGAACGCCAACGATTCCGCTTCCTCTGCCTGCTGCGCGGTCGCCGTAACGGCCTTCATGGCTTTCTCCACTTTCTCTGCTTTCTCCCTTTCCCGGCGCATGCCAATTATCTGATTGACAAGGTCCAGGGCTTCTACTTTTCGGCCCGTGACCTCATAGATTCCGGCTAGCTGCATCATTGCCTCATCGTCTTTTGGATACGCTTCCAAGATAGTGCCATAGCAGTCCTCGGCATCTTCAATATTGTCGAGGCTTTTGTAGCAGTCCGCCATGTTGAACCAGAGTTTGCGGTCGAGGTACACAGCGCCCTCCACTACCACTGAGTAATAGGCAATTGCTTCATTAAAGTGAGCACCACCGTAGAGGGCATCGCCAACTTCTTGGAATAGATCGCTGTAGCTGGGGGAGTCTCGGGCTTCGGTGTAGAGGTGTTGAAAGTGATGCTATCACACATCAGTAAGCTTGGAGTACACAATTTACTAGTAGATATTTCGCAATCTTATAAATTACGTGATGGACCTGTGGAGAACACGAGATGGATCGAGCTGGGTCTAGATCTTCACTTACCATAGCTTCTTCCATATTCTCTAGTCGTAATCGACATAAACCAAGTTTAACCCTCAATTCCATGGGGAGGCAGTAAGACTCCTTTTGGAACCGGCCAGCCTCAAACTCTCTGACCATGCATCTCCTGGGCCGATCGTCACTATCCCATTCTCTATCATCCCCATCGATCTTATCCCAATACGTCTCCGCAGCTCTGCCATATAGCCATCGGCCAACGGACCCAATGGTATCAATAGCCTCAGCCCACTGCTTCTCCAAGCAATACAACTCAACAAATATGTTCAACTCAGACCATCCAAAAGCATTCTCCGGGTTCCCAGCAGCCTTAAAGTGCTCCACGCTACGCCTGTAATACTCAATCGCCTCAGGGACTTTGCCCATTTCAATATACAACCCTGCCAGCTCCTTCAGGACGGACATATCATTCGGTAGCAACCTATTCAGCGTCACAAAGCCCTCAGCAGCCTTATTCAGACCCCCCAACTCCTTGAGCAACAACGCCCGATCATATATAGCATCAATATTGTCAGGCTTCGCACTGATGGCCCGATTATAACAATAAACCGCCTGATCCTTATACGCTCTATTGTCAGTCCCGTACTGGTCAAGACTCATCTTAGCACACATAACCCACAACTCCCAGTCCTTGGGCCGTGCATGGGCTGCCGTCAGCCACGCAAGCAAGCATTTGCGCTTGTCCCCCTTCTCCTTAAATATCTCCCCAAGGATCTTCCACGCCGAGTAGACTCCCGGCTCGATGTGGATTATCTGCTTGACGAGTTTCATAGCCTCATCCAGTTTACCGAAAGCGTAAGCGGAGTTTGCCTGGCCGAGGAGTCCACGGATTTCGAAACTGTAGATCTCGTCCCCGATCTGACGACGGCCCCCGGTATGCCGAGGTTTCTTGAAACCGCTGGCGGCACGCAGGTCAGCATGGAAGGTGTCCATTTCGTCATTTAGGGCGTTAAGGGAAATGTTTTCGTCGCCAATGTCAGAGTGAATGGTTCGGCTGGAGAGGTGGGAAAGTTAGTGGAGCAGCTATGAGATTCGTGGAAGGGAATAATGAGCGAACCCCTCGTCGTCGGTGAAGTCGTCGAGCGCTCCCAGCGCAGGGTCAATATCTTCATCGGATTCTGCATAATCTGGATCAGAGTCTTCGCCATGGTATACTTCACTGCAATACCGAAGAATCAGCAAGCTAGCACTGTAAAATGGCAAGCAAAGTCAGGAAGACCGACTCAAACTCTTCAGCTCCGAACTCCTCGTTCATAAAATCCCCGTCCCCAAAATCGTCGTGCTCCATTGATCAAGGCCCTCTGTAAAAACCAATACCGGTGGATAGCCGAAAGGTCCCAACCCGATAATTCAAAGAAATAGGCTATTCGGAGGGGCAGCTGCAGTCAGTTAGTTAAGGGAAAGCCAAACTACAGTACCGGTAGCACAAGTATCATACATCCACAAATCGATAAGTTAGACTTTTGAGCCTCAACTTTGCTCAAAGTTACCCTGCCATGAAATCTTGGCATCTCTACCAGTTTTCTCATGTTTCTCATTTCCCTTGCTTTTTCGGCAATCATTCACAAGAACCGCCGCAACAGCCCCGCAAGTACAACTTTTGCGATAAACATCAATCGATCAAACAAGTTGACCGAGTAATTTAACCATCATGGCTTCCGATGAGATCGTCTGGCAAGTAATAAACCAGCAATTCTGCTCTTTCAAGCTAAAGTACGCATTCTTCCCGCACACAATTAAACCAATATACCCCTCGACTGACACTCATCCCATCTCACGATAGAACAGCGAAAGGTCAAAACTTCTGCAGGAACGAATACAATGTTTGACCTCCCTCTCTCTCCCGTTCCCTCAGTTTCGCCTTCTACCAGTTCCATATCAATATCTGACAAACACCACAAAAATACAGGTAACAGGCCTCTGCAACCGTCAATCTTGCCCTCTAGCCAACTCCCGTTACGCCACCGTCCGCTCAGACAATGGCGCCCTATACCTATACATGAAGACGGTCGAGCGCGCACACATGCCTAGCAAACTCTGGGAGCGCATTAAGCTCTCGCAAAACTACGTGCAAGCCCTCGCACAAATCGATGACCGACTGATCTACTGGCCGAAATTCCTCATACATAAGTGCAAGCAGCGTCTCACCAGACTTACCCAGGTCGCTATTAAGAGCCGCGAGGTGGCCCGCGAGGATGAGCGCATGGGCGAGAAGTTGGTCGGCGTTAAGCCAAAGGTCAAGAGGCGTGAGGCTACAAGGGAGAGAAAAGCATTAGCGGCCGCAAAGGTTGAGAGAGCGATTGAAAAGGAGCTTGTGGAGAGGTTGAGGAGTGGGGCATACGGGGATAAACCGTTGAATGTTGAGGAGAGCATTTGGAAGAAGGTGCTTAGGGGCCTAGAGAAGTGTGGGGAAGTGGAGAGGGACTTGGATGAGATTGGGCTGGAGAATGAGGATGAATTGGAGGATGAGGAGGATTTCGGCGAGGTAGAATACGTATCTGGCGGCGAAGACCTTGAAGAAGAGGAATTAGGAGACTTGGAAGACTGGCTACAGGATAGCGGCGCTAGTTCATTCGAAGAGGGTGACCACGAGGACGACTCTGATAGCTCTAGCGGCGATGATGATGACAGCTCAGGGGAGGAGGAAGAGGACATCAAGTCTACCCAGAAAGCACCCACCAAGAAAGCCGCTGAAGGCAGAAAGCGCAAGAGAACCCAAGCCCCTCAGAAGCCGAGGAAACGTACTACCCCTTTCCCCTCCCCCTCCCGTCCTACCTATCTACTTGATCCCAATATGCTAACAACTTCAAACAGGCGGAGCCCGCGTCGAAGTCGAATACGAAGAAGAAACCGCCCTCCTCCGTCAGTGAGAAATGGCATCCCAAAATCCTCCCAGCTATCCTATCCTATCCTACGTTCCACATTATAATCTCATGTCCGTTATCAATCGCTCTCCCACTTCCTCCCTGTTATCCTCAAAGCCGTATATATAAAACCGCTAGTACAGTAATGCCCGCCAAAGAGCGCAAATAAAAGTCCATTCCGTTTTTATCTTTTTCTGCCACTATTATTCCGGCATATTCGCTACAAGGAACAAGGAACAAACGGGATAAATTAGGATTCCCCCATCACTCGCACACATTCAACTAGCATAGATATTGACTTAAACACAGGACAGCAACCAGCAGTCTAGCAGGCAGGTAGGTAAAGCAGGCAAGGTGGATGAATAGGTAGAGCAAAAAAGTTTCTACCGTACAGTACTTAAAGTCAAGGAAAACCCGTCAACTTAAAATACATTAGACTAAAATAGTTACTATCGATACGAGTATGACTCCCACCATCGCCAGCCACGCCAAATCCCGTATCCCCCGAAGAAGTGAAAAGAGAAGGGAGAAGGAAAAAGGTAGAAAAGGAAAGGATAGACCACCGCCATCACCACCGACCGATTTAGATTCAGATTGAACAAAGTCGATAATATAGAGAGGTACAAGTATAAAGAAAGAAACGCGGGGAACACCTCACTCATCCTCCCCCTCTGCAGTATTATAAACACTCTCATCGAGCGTCTCCTCGGCCCACAGACCAGAGATACGCTTCTCTCTGAAGCCAGGGCGTCCACGGTTCGGCCTTTCCGTATCCTCGCTGCCAACGTCGCTGACGACTTCTTCGTCGGCGCGTTCGGTTCCTTCACCATCGTCATCATCCGACGCGGTAGTTTCCAAATCCTCCGTGTCGATCTCTAGCCCATCACCAGCACCGTCTTCGTCGAAACCAACCCTACGGCGGTCGACGACCTCTTCGCCCCAATCCCCGACCGTGGTGAGCCCCTTAAGACCGCCCCGCCAAGGCCTGCACCTCTTGACCAGGTTCCCGCAGCGAAGACATGTCCACCCGTCGCCCTCCTCCAATTCGATCTTCCCAGCGAGACATACGTAGCAGTAAATATGTCCGCAGCCCACCGCCTCATACGGGTTCACCACATCGGTGGCTTTCCCACCCGGGCCCGTGGATGTAGCGCCCATGGCTTCAGCGTCTGTCTCCTTGTGACATATGGCACAGGTGCGCTCTGGGAGGAAGCTTAATTCGCCGTAGCCCTCGCCGGTAGAAGTGGTGGCAGCGCCAGAGCTGCGGCGGATTTTCCGGTTGAGGCGGGCCCACCAGCGGCGCCAGCGACCGACCCGAATCAGCGGGAGGATGAAGAGGAGGAATTCGGTGAAGGCGTGCCAGACGAGTTGGCGGTTGAGGTATTCAAAGGAGACCTCGCGCGAGACCAGTCTAGTTGGGGAGACTAGGCGCATGCGCAGCGCTCGATCGAGGAGGGTACGGTAGTGGCCTGTTACTAGGAATGTGGTGAAGGAGAGGAGGGTCAGGCCTGAGTGGAGGGTTGAGAGGGATTCGACGAGGTTGGAGAGGCGTTCCGTGAAGGGGGTTGACTGCGTAGGTTTTCTATTAGACTTCGGGGTTTTTCCTATTTTCCTTCTCGTTCATTATTGGTCTGAGGGGGGAACATACATCCTCCGGATTCGATCTGGAGAGGAGGAATAGGTGCATTCTGGAGAACATGTATCTGCCACCGACGGTAACGAGGCCGTAGAGGGATTTTTGAAGAGCTGTTGGGGGATGGTCTATTGGCCCCTTCGATCGAGCATCGACGTATACTAGGTTTTGTAGGGCGGCGCCATATGTCGCGTTATGGTCCCAGATAGTAAGCTTGAACAACGCCGCGCGAAGTAAAAGTAAGAACTCCGGTTCGTAGGATTCTTTAAGAGATGGCTATTCCCACAATTCCAATGATCAGCAAGAAGAATTCCCACACAATAGAAAACGAGACATTCCGACCATAACTGTGATCACAAGAGCAAGAACAAATAACAAGTAATGGAAAGCACACCCTAAAATACTTCAGCCCGTTCCACAACTGCCCCTTCATCAACTCTAATAATTCCTCATCAAGCAATTCAGTGTCCAGCTGCCCGACCCTAAACGCCGGCCTCCCCTCCGTGCCATTCCTCCCGCCGAAAAGGCTCGCAACCCGATTTTGTCCCGAAGCTTCCCTAGCCCTCTGTTCCTGCAAACGAGTGATCCGCTGCTGAGCATGCTGATGAGCTAGTTGCCAGTCCGTCGTCGGTGGATTGGCCGTGATTGCTGTGGTTCCTGTTGTTGCTGTTGCTGTTGTTGTCGTTGTTGTTGTTGTTGCGGGCGCAGTTGCGGTGATTGTGGCCATCGTGTGTGATGGGGGGACATTGAGTGAAGGGGTTCGGAAGTTCTGGTTGAGTTTTCGCGATAATGTTCGGGAAAGGGGGGGGTGTGAGGGCGCGATTGGGCCGCGGCTGTTTTGCTTTGCTTTGCTGGGTCCGCGAGGATAAATTACACACGCACACACCACGCTACACAGTTGCCGAGGTGCTGAGGCGTGTGGGTTGTGATGGGCGGATGGTCGGCTCCTTGTGCCTGGTTGTGCCTGGAGTGGCGTAGCTTGGGTACTGGGAGTATTTTTTCGAGTGAGGACATGTGATCCTGGAATGTGACCGTATGATACTATCATAATATGATCCTATGATACATCTCCCACATATTACTCGTAGAGCTCTTCAGTACTCCGCCGCGCTCGTACAGGAACCGGCATGCCTTTTTTTTTTATGATACCGATGGCCCATATTCTCTGCGCAGCACAACCGCGTCCGCAAGGTTCCCATACACTTCCTTGAATGAGTAAAGTGCGATACATCGAGAGCTGTGCCCACTGGCGGCGGGGAGACAACAAGAGCCTTCCAGATAACTGTCCCTGGACATGCCTCTAGGGATATTGTAGATTGCTTCACCAAACAACAAGAAGGAGGGGGTTAGCGAAGCGTTCCCAAGGGCTGGGGTGTTCGGAAAGGTATAAGGGCTTTACAGACGGAGTAGCACATTACTGGTATGTGCATCTCTCTTAAGCGCTTGAGTATGGTGCGCAGGGAACCAAAGGCATTGTGCTTGTGCCCGCCGCTCGCATGTGCAGCACAGTACGGTACTGGAGCGATCCTTTAAGCATTCGGGACGAGAAAAAGCAAGTGATACCGTTAAGGTGCATGAAAAACGCTTCCGCAGGCGCCTACCGGTGGTTTTGTGGAGGTAGCTGTAGCCCAAGCCTGAGGTCGGGTACCGGTAGCTCCCCTCCCGGATACCCTAAAAAACGTCGAGCTTCTTGGTCTCCTTCCATTCGATGCCGACATGAGTTGCATCCTTGTGTCCGGCCCAACTACAGGTGTGCCGCAGTATCCAATGGGGCTGTTCTTTGTGTACAAGTACTCGGGTACGGGTACAGTACCGTACAGCACTCTACTGGGGTGTCAGAACCAAGATTATCGTCACAATTGCTGTAACCCAAAATTCCTGGAACTGGAAGCGCTAAGAAGCGTCCATATACGGCACCCCAAGATACCGGCATCTCCAAGATGCTCGTAAGCTCGAGTGATAGGCCAATGGACGGCCCGAATAGGCGACTCCCCCGTCTCTGCTGGGTAGATTTTCCTATTATTTCCCCGAACCGGAGGTCCTTCGGTACGGGCCGATCACGTCCTCTCCAGGTTAATAACCTTGAGTAACCTATTTTTTTAACTTGGGGCTGGTGGGGCACGGGCTTGGTTGAGGCAGGGGCCCGCCAGGCGTGTTTCATCTTCGATACAGTCTGGGGCGATGCAGCGGGGTATCAGGATGGATAACCTAACCGTTGGAGAGA
>PYWC01000010.1:2568960-2601948 GCA_003182015.1 Tuber magnatum | reverse complement strand
TGTAATTCTCTCCCTCCCTCCCTCCCTCCCTTCTCTCTCTCTGCCCTACCCGACCAGGCTATCTCGTCTCAAATCGCAAGCACCGCCGAGAATTCTGCACCTTGAATTCTTTTGGGGCTCTCTCGGTCCTGTACAGTACTGATTACCGCGAACAAGTCTTACACTCCTCCTCCAGCTAGCCCCCGGGAGAAGAAGAAAAAAAAAACAACCTTGAAAAATTAATACCATGAGTGCGGCGAGTAGAAATGTTGTTCCCCTTTCCCCTCAATTTCTGTTTGAGGCTTTACAAGCTGCGAGTTCACAGTCCCAGGAGCTGGTAAAGCACGCATCTGCCCAGCTTAAGGATTGGGAGACCCGGCCTGGCTATTGGAGTTTGCTTCAGGTTAGAATTTCCGCCTTCTTCTTTCTTCCCCTCCTTTACCCTACTGACACTCTGCGAATTACTTGTGGGAATTCTGATCTGACTTTTTTTTTTTTGCTTTAATATTTGCAGGACGCTTTCTTCGACCGATCGTTAGCGGTAGAGATTCGATGGCTTGCCATCATTACGTTGAAACAGGGAGTAGACAAGTACTGGCGAAAAACTGCAAACAAGCATGTTCACCCTCCTTCACCCTGCCGTGTTTATGAGGGACGTTCCGCTAACAAGCTCCGCAGTGCAATAAGTAAAGACGAAAAGGCCTATTTGCGTTCTCGCCTACTCTCTAGCTCAATTGACGAACCTCACCATCAGTTAGCTCTTCAGAATGCCGTTATTGTTGCGAAGGTGGCTCGTTTAGAGTATCCGCTCGACTGGCCCGAAGTTTTCACTGAGCTCACCTCGATAATCAGGGATGCGTCGCAATCTACATCTGAGATCGGTGAGGATGAGGTAGCTACACTACGCTTGAAAAGATCTCTGTCGATGATGCTCCATGTAGTCAAAGAACTAGCAACAGGACGGTTGGTCCGCACAAAGACCAACTTACAATCCGTAACCCCAGAAGTCTTCAAAGCTCTCGGGGGTGTCTATGTCCGTTATGTTGAAGTTTGGCATTCCCTCCTTGACCAACAGCCGGCACCTACTAAGCTCGTTGACTCAATGACGGTCTCGTTACTGACCCTGAAAGTTCTCCGGAGACTGATTGTTGCCGGTTACGAGTTTCCTAATAGAGTAGCAGAGGTCCGGGAGCTTTGGTCTATCCTCTCCGGCCAAGTGTGGGCTATGTTCGAAGCTGAGAGACAGATACCGCCTAGCGAGGAGGCGGTATCGACGCTTTTAAAAAAGCACGTGATTAACATCGGAAAATTATTTTTGGAGGTTGGGTCAAGCCATGCGGCGGCTTTTGCATTATTACCTGATACGCTGCGGTTACTTGGGAAATATTGGGAGGTCGTGGTTGATCATGGAAATTCGCTGATGCAACAGAGCAGTCAGCAAGTCAACGGGGAATCGAATGGGAAATCCGGAGCTGAGCAAAAAGCTGAGGGAGACCGCACGAAGTTTAGACAGAGAGTGGCGCTTCAAGGAATGCTTTTATTCCGAAATTGTCTCCGGACAATATTCAATCCAGTAGCTACCTTTAAATGTATTCAAACCCCCGCCAGTAAGCTCACACGGACTGACCGGAGGGATTTTGCAGACAGGCACAAGGCCGAGAAAGATGAGACCAAAGAGGCGACTACTGTCTTCAAAACCCAGTTGTTCACCCCAGAGACTGTCACCCACTGTATGGAGGTACTGGTGACAAAATATTTTGTGATACGCCCCTCGGATCTGGCTGAATGGGAGGAAGACCCGGAAGGTTGGAGTGAACGGTGGGAGAATGCCGTGGAGAGTTGGGAGTTTCTCATAAGACCTTGCGCCGAGAAGCTGTTTATGGATCTGGTTCTCAACTTTAAGGAGACTCTTGGGGAACCATTGATGAGAGTATTTAGCTCAGTCTCGTCTGATGAGAAGAGTGACGTCCTCATAAAGGATGCCATATATACGGCCGTGGGCCTTGCGGCGCCAGTGCTTCACCCAGCTCTTAACTTTGATCAATTTATGCATAACACCCTCGTGAAGGAAATCCAGATCCAGCAGCCAGGATATAACATTCTCCGCCGCCGGATCGCCATTCTGATTGGGCAATGGGTCAGCGTTAATATTTCCCGCGACTCCCGCCCCACCATTTATCAGATCACGCAACATCTCCTTAATCGCGAAGATCCTCTGAATGACTTGGTGGTGCGACTTTCGGCTGCTCGAAATCTCAAGCGGAGTGTAGACGAGTGGGAGTTCGGGGTCGAGTCGTTTCTTCCATATGTGGATGATTTGTTTTCGAAGCTCATGAGTTTGATAAACGAGGTAGAACAGACAGAAGTAAGAATGGGGCTGCTAGACGTCATTGGAGTTGTTGTAGAGAGGCTGGAGCATAGAATAGCCCCCTATGCGGAGAGTATCATTACTATATTGCCACCGCTATGGGAACAGACTGGGGATGAGCATCTGTTCAAACAGGCGATCCTAACCATCCTCACAAAGCTTGTCTCGGCGATGAAGGATAAGAGCTTACAGTATCATCACATGGTGATCCCGCTCATTCGGTTTTCGGTGGAGCCAGGCTCAGTGCGTATCACAATAACTCCATGTCGCCTTTCGATTTTTATTCCGACCAATTATTTGGGGTATATGGGCTGACAATATGATAGGGCATGCAAGTGTATCTCTTGGAAGATGCCCTTGATTTATGGGAAGCAGCTATCAGAGCTACCCCTGCGCCCGCACCACAGGGGCTGCTGGATCTAGTCTCTTACCTTTTGCCCTGTGTAGAGCTCGGAACCCAAACCCTCAGGAAAGTACTTGACATAATCGAGAGTTATGTCATCCTAGCGCCCCGGGAGATGATTGAAGTGTATCGTGCGGCGATGTTTGATGCTTTCGCCTCCTTGCAGGGTACATTAAAGCCGGAAGTAAACGGCATTGTCACCAACATTGTCGAGGTTGTGATCAGGGCGGCTGGGGCGTTGGGTGGAGAGCAAGCGCTGAGTGTAGTCGGCAGTGAGTTGATTCGGAGCGGCTTCTTACCCACCCTCCTTGAAGGCATAGAGAAGAGCCATGAAGCGCACCAAACCACTGGTCCAAACAAGCGGTACGCGCCATTGGATGCCATCGTGATGACAGACCACTTCTCGGTATTAGCAAGGATGGTGTTGGCGAGCCCCACGATGCTTGCGGAGAATGTGAGAGTTTGTGCAGAGAGGAAGGGTCGCACAATGGAATCTGACATGGAATGGATTCTGGAGGAGTGGTTCAGACATGTGCGTTTGTGCGCCTTTGGCACCAGAAATACTGCTTTTGGGGTACCGTATATGTTTGTGGTGACGAGGGCTGACGTGAAATTGTGGGCGATATAGTTCGGAAACATCGGACATCCGAAACAGAGAAAGCTTGGTTGCATTGCTTTGACAAAGCTCCTCGAGACCAACCAGGGGTGGATCCTGAAGAGGCTGCAGGATCTCATGACGGTTTGGACCGACGTCGTCACCGAGCTTCAGGAAAACCAGGGGCCCGAGTAAGTCCTGAGCTGTGTGGCTCGTGCGGTATTGAGGAAGTGAGCCTCGACTGACAGCGAATACCGTAGTGCTCTGATATACTGGGAGGCTGGACAAGAGAGTGTATCCGAAGATCCTGAAACGGCGGAGAGAAGGCGTAGAAAGGAGGTTTGTTTTCTTCCCATTCCACCCAGTCTCCCGCCATATTTGTTTACGTTCCACTAACATACAATCGCTTCTCTCTCCCACGGCAGCTTTTCACCTCGGATCCCGCCCAGTCGGTGGACATTGCAGCATTGGTCAAGCACCATCTGACCAAAGCGCAGAACGAGAACGGTGGACCAGAGGCTTTCAGGAATGACTGGGTGGCGAACGTTGACGGGCACGTGCTCGCGGATTTCGGAAAATTGGGAATTTTTTAGTCCATCCATCCGTACATAAACCGTTTAAATAGTGTAATTGCCGTTTGGGGTCTCTCTTGCACCGTATGGCCCAGAAGACAAGGTGGGGATTATCGTTGCTATAGTTCTTTCGCTCTTATTTCCTTTCCGAAAAGAGCTGAGGATTGTTTGGATTGTCTTTTTTCTTTCTTTTTTTTCTCTTCTTTCCCCTATTCCCTTGCCATGCTTGGTGGTTTAATGGTAAAACCTTTTGATTTCCCTTCCACCACGTCACACTTTTTATAGTCTCCTTGTCCGTTTCTATTTCGATCTGTTTTTGTGTTGTCGTTGCTATTGTCGAGGAGCAGTATGATAGTACACTTCGAAGGTGGTGGATCGGGGGAGTGCGAGGAGGAGGAGGAGGAGAAGGGGAAGGGGTCTACCGCTGCGGACGATTTTTCTTTTCTTTTCTTTTTCTTCTCTCTTTCTCGCTTCGCAATATGGTTCCGGTCGCGATAAACCTGCTCATGGTGGGGAAAACGATTGTCCTATTTCCAGCTGAATGATTGCTATGATACCAACAAGAGATAATGGGGGGGTTTTTTTTTGCTCCTTTCTGACTTTTTAAGATTATGGGGGAGTAGCTAGACAGATCCCTGCTGCATCTATCTACGATAACCGCTCAATCTATAGAGACCGTTGCCAATAGCGTAGCTTGTGAGATTATTCACTCTGGGAGCTCGGATGGAATCAGTAGGACAGCATCACCTTATGAGCTATGGTAGCCAAGTGTGAGAAATCAATCACTGAAGAGAGAGATCTGGAAGATGGAAGATGGAAGAAAAGGAAAAAGAAGAAAAATAAAAATAAAAGAATAAGAAACTAGAAAGTGCCGGTGATGCAATGACCTCTGGATAGTCTATGCATGAAACAAAACCAAAGAGCAGCAGCGAAGGTCAATTACATGGCATGCAGAGAGAGAGAGAGAGAGAGAGAGAGAGGGGGAGAGGGGGTGTGTGTGTGTGTCTTTTTACCAATCCGTTCACAATCAGGTACGATATCATAGAGAGACAAGCCAAAGGATTGGGAAAAGTTAGGCCCTGCACGGCATGTACGAGGGGGGGGAAGAAAGTAATGCGACACCTGCGCAACACAAATTCCCATCCGGAAACAATATCAACAACATATAGTACTACCATTTTCCACAACCACATTTAATAAATAAAATAAGTAAAGGAGATAAAATTAAAAAATGCTTAGTATTTCCTTAAAGTAAAATAAAAAGAAAATCATAAATCAATAATGAGTTTGGTGCCCTTTTCTCTTAATAACCTCTCTGACCCACTTTGGCATACTTCTGCAAAGATCCATAAACCTTCCATCAGAAATAGCTTTCCATGCTTCCTCCACAGCTCTGATTAGCTCTTCCATGCTTGCAACTCTTCCATACCTTTTCCCCAAGTAAGTTTCCATATCTCCCCAAATATTTTCAATTAAGTTTAGGTCTGGAGACTGTAGTGGCCAGGGCAATATATCCATCCCATTTCTGTTTCTACACTTTGTAGAAAATTTGTAATTAAACCAGTAGTTAGATTATATTCTTAAGTAAGTATTTCTATATTAAATAAAGAGAAAATACAATAATTATAAGGAGGTAGAATCTACTCTTTATGCCCTGATACACCATCTTCAACAACCCTGATCCAACCAAATCTCTTACAACACTTGTGCTAGAAAGGAATTAAAACTGGATCCAGAATATACTTAGTATACTCATAAGAATCCACTTTAACCTTCCCTGGTACTACCACTAACTTTAACCTCAAATCCCCACAAAAGGCTCTCTATACCATAACTGTCTTCCTTCCTGACTCCCAGATCTTGTCAAGGCAATCCTGATCATATTCCTCAGAAGACTCTCTTATCACTATCCTCTCTACCCAAATCTAACTGTAGAGAAAGAGGTTTTATCAGTCCATATGATTCTGGACCAGTCTCTTAGTTTCCAAGGTCTTTTTCTTATACACTAACCAAATCTAATTGGTATATTTTTAGGGTGCAATCTCCAACTACAATAGTTTTTAGTTTTGTAAAAACTTGAATGTTTATTAAAATACTTACTTCTTGTATAGTTTTCTTTTATTTAAATTAATACTCTTAGCTGCCTTCCTAATAGTCCTGGATAATGCCTTCAATTTCTTCTCTTCTTTAATATTCTCCCAAGAAAGGGGTTTTTTTTTTATTAATTTTCTTTAATAAAAGACTTTAGATCAAGTAGATCAGACTCTTGGAAGATTGAAGGTTATCCTAGTCACTGGTAGTTGAAAGGACTACCCATTTCCTGATACGATTGATAGATGCGAGCACAGGTACTATGATAAACTTTAAGGCCAATTTTTTCCTCCAATTCAGCAGCTATCTTTCTGAAAGATCACTTTACTATATCTTGGAGAGCAATAATACGGATCTGGTCATCATGTGTAGTTTTTTACTTGAAGCGCTGTTGCCTCTTCTTCAAAGATTGCCACCACTCAAGATTTTGTAGAGTTATTACTAAATTGTTTTCTTTTATTATCTTAACTTTATGTATATTTTCATTTAATTAAACTACTTACACTCACTACTGCGGGTTTCCTTTACTCTCATAGTACTTTACAAGAATGGTTTAAGAGATCATGGAAGATGTAGTGAGTATTGTGGTGATGGGCAGTTGAGAGTAGAGTTGCAATCATGTAGGAAGCTATTGCTATTGTGTCACACTACTTCTTCCCTCCCCCCTTGTACAAATTTAAAAAAAACACAATAAAACTTGAAAATGGAGTATATTCTAAAATGCAAAAAAGAATGTTTCTGAAAGAATTGCTACTCAGTAACACCACTATTTTTTTGAAAATTGTTCATTACCCTAATGTAAATAATTGGATCAGGTAGGGTTGTACCTAATTGATATAGAATGCTCACTGTAGCTTTTTTGTTTGTTCTTTTCTCTATATTAATTGCTTTTGCGCAATTCTCTATACCTGGAACTTTACAACCAGACCACTCTCTTAATCAACTACAACTTCAATCTAATTCCTATATTCATTTTCTATATTATTTTTAGCTTCGAGCTGTATAAGATCTGTTCTCTGCCACCTTTATAAATGATATTGATAAGAGTAATTCAAGTAGTGGAAATAGAAACATGATAGAGAACAGTCTATAGGTACTTTCATTAGAAACATTTCTGATTAAGTCTTTATTGGAGAGGGTTCAAAGAGATGATAGACTGGAAAAGGGTTTCAAGAAGTCTGTTTGGACAGAGATTGTAGTAGGCTTAAATGCTGTATATGTGAAAACACTAGAGGACAAGCCTTTTTCTGTTGCTTATGCAAAGAGCAAAGAGTTAAGTGTAAGTTTTATAATTTCTCTGATAGTTCTCAGGTAGTGGAGATTTTACTAATAGTGAAAATGAATACACTAGTTGAAAAAAAGAGTTTGAAATTGTTAGAGTATTGTGTATGAATTCTGACTTTGGCTGGGATTCTGTAAAGTGCATTCCAACTGTATCTGCAGAGGTTTAGAGGGACTGTTCACTAGTAAGTTTCAAGTATTATAAAGTAATTGATAGAAAGAGGATACCAACTAACTTTTATAACTATTCAGGTCCATAAGAAGGTGGCAGGATATCATCATAAAAGTCTTTCCTATTATTATTTGATAGAAGAACTATTCACAGACGTTTGTAATGGGGGCACCCCTAGGAAGATGGATCCCAAGATTGCGACTGCACCGAACAACTTTAAACTTATCGCCAAAAGTTCACACCAATGTAAGAGTAAAGTAAATGGTAAAACTTAATATGGTTAAGCCTGATGCTTCAGTCGATTGAGGTCTCGAGAGAATTGATTATTGGAGTAGGAGAGTTCTCGCATAGACTTTCAGGTAGTTTTATCTTATGCCAGAAACTCTGCTATCAGTTTACTCCAACCATTCGAGCACACTCTTCTCCGCTAAGGGCGGTCCAACACGTCTTCTGACACACCCATCGGGCATGCATGTATCGAGACACTCTAGTCAGCGTTCATCTTATGCGGTTATCGTTTCTGCGGCGCATTTCCATTTTGCCCACCGGAGTGAAAACCTCTACGTATCGGCGTCTTGCCAGTGGCTAACAGTCAAGACGCCACATGAACTAGACTATCTATGACACCTTTCTCATATGTATTGATCTCTACTTGACTCCGGAAGCTACCGTGAGCGGTTTATCTATTTACTATTTACGGGTCTCATGCTTCTGGTGTCTTCCCCCGGGCACAGTAGTTTGGGAGTGATCCAATGGGCGCTACCCATGACCACTACCTCGGATCTACCTTACCTGTGGTAGGAATCATGCTTTTAGTGTCTCTGCACTTCCCTTTCAGAGCCTATAGGGTTGGGGACACTTTCGGGCTTGGTAGGTGTAAAACTCTCGCAGTCGCCCCAGCACTACCTGGGACTACCTTCGGGACACCCATAGTTAACACCCGTTAACTGCGTCAGTTTTGGTCCCCTTTACTGTGAACAACTTGGAGGAGGTACTCCACCTTCCACCCTATGCCCCCATATATATCCTGCAAACAGCTTATGGTCGACCAGAGGGCAGCGACGTATACGGTATTGCAAGCAGGTCTACAATGATTCCTCTTTGATAGACTGTGCACAACTACACAACCGTTTGCACATCACGTCCGGGCCTCAAGGCAGGGCTGGAGGGGTATGATAGGAATAATGTCTCCAATTTACAACTTCATCGAAGCTACGTAGCTCGCCCAATAGCATCCCCCGGAACCCCAGATTCCAGTATCATGCATGGCTTTGCGTGACAAACATTCTAGTCAATTTCCCCAAACTCCCTGAGGGACTTCGTGTTGAAAGGTAGGGTAACTCAGGACTTTGGGCAGGGTAACCTGATCCCGAGGGTAGGGTAACCTTATTCAGTGAACAAGACAACTTTTCCCTGTTACCCTGTCTATCCTGTTGCTGGCAATAGACATTTCTGACCTGTTTCCAGTTACCCGGCCTAGCTGAGCAACTGCCCCTTCAGAAGTCCCTAAGTATGCTGACACCGCTCCCGGGTGTATCCAGGTACCTAAGTCCCTGACTAGCCAATTCCATTCATTCTCCGCGCCCGGGCCATCGGATCTCTGTTGCTCAAGTACTTACTTGCCTGCCGGTTCCTACCAGTTTGCCTCCTGGCTACCTGTATGGGTATAGGTTCCGTCTATCATAGCTCATGTATGCTGAGTCGTTACAGCATTAGTGCTACTGGACGCTTTTCTCAAACTAGGTCACTTTTATCTAGAGCTGAACAAGAGAATCATGACCTAGTTCTAATTGATCCAGTTCTCAACAACTCAGCCCCTCAGAAATTGGTGTCTGTAGAATTGGAGGAAGGGAATATCGATAAGGTTTCCAAAAATCATCCTAGTTCTATCCTAGGTTCTAGCTATTCTCCACCATTACTACCTACCACTACTCCAGCCAGCTCTGCTAGCAATTCAAGGGCTCTTGTTAGAAGTACTAGTATTGCCTTTCTTGACTCTAAAGATCATACAACCGATAGCTTACCTTCTGAGCCAAAGAGAGTCCGTGCTGGAAAGACAGCTCAGAAAGTATAGACGAATATTATGGAAAACCTCTCTAATGAGGGAGTCTATTAGCGGGTTGATAAGGAACAGTGTATAGAGGAGGTTGCAAGAGAAAAGATGTTGGAACTGTATACTGGATCAGACAAACTGCCTGATGGTCAAATAGTAAATGTTGTGGCCATTTTGTAAAAGTGAGAGAATGCAGTTGGATGTTTAAATATTTCCTCCTATTCTAGTATTAGAGATTGCTGAATTTAAGGCTATTTAGCTGAATAGTTTGTGGTCTATCTAGTATTTAAATATTTATGTATTTTAAGCTCTAATGATGATTATGATACAATTGATAGTCTGTCTACATTGGATTCACAATTTTATCACATTTCATCTTCATTGTATTTTCACCTTCACACTAGTTCCCACTTGACCTATTTATCTGTAAACCATCTGACCTCTTATTATCCTCATTAGAGGATAGAGATCTTAGGAAAGAAGATTCCATATCTTTGTTAACCACATCTCCGGGGTGATTATTGATAAAGTTATTCAATACAGTAACTGCTAGCACAATTTCAACTTGTATTATGAACAAATACTCAGGAGAGGTTGTTATAATTGGAAATCTGCGCTTAAGAATTCCAAAAATTTGCTCTACAGCATTTCCTAGCTGTGAGTATCGAAGATTGAAAAGTTCTTCTTTGTTTGCTAGTTTTAAAATATTATTACTCTTAGTATATATATTATAGAGTATAATAACTTGAATTGTACATTTTAACAATATAAATCATAATTAGAAAACTACTTAGGAGAAAAGATAAGTCCTTACCTATTGTGAGATTAATACTGTTCTCTGAAATGATATCTAATACATCTATATGAAGTCAAACATCCATCTGTAATACATATCCAGCATCACAGAGATAGTATTTCCTCTCTGAAATAGTAAACCCTTTCTGCAATACATTTTTCAACACTTTTCTATTATGTGCAGAGCCTTCTCAACTAGGTATCATATAGCAAAATTGCATATTGAAACAGCATGCAGCTATAACATTTTGGGTCAAATACCATTTTCTATTGTAATAGCTAATAGCCTTATTGGATGAAACATGAGCAGGAATATGAGTTCCATTAATGGTACCCAAAGCATCTTGAAAGAAGAAAAAGAATTTCTTGTTTCTTTCCACTTTCCATAGGTATTTATTTGGTGCAAGCACTACGATACTCTCATGTGAGATGACAAGTCCATCTAGTACCTTATGATAATAACTAGAAATATTTAACCTATTATTTGTATACTTCGAATAATACTTAGAAGAGACCTCGTACTGGCTAACAGTATCAGGACTATGCTGAAATCTCTTCTCTATAATACAACTTGAGGCATTATGTCCAGTAGTGCAAACAAACATTACTACCAATTCCTGAACAGTAGTATACTTGATGTTGTTTAAGAATTTACCTGATTCTAGCCAACTAGTACACAGCTGAAGAAAAACACCTTATGATGTTCTTAATACTTCATATATGTGGCATGGATTGGTATTTGGTGAAAGCAGTTCTTGAACATAAGAATGCCCAATAAGTGTAGACATATGATACTTTTCTGCATTTTATCGAAACTCATGTATTGTTCCACCTGCCAAAGTGACCGATACCAAAAGCTTTGGCATCAAGATTGGCTGGCTCTCCATTGGCTTATCATTTGCTGGCAAGGCAGTGTCTATACTTTTGATATATAGTTTTCCTTAAAATAATTGAAATTGTAAAGATTGATGAACTTCAATAAGTAGGTAAGAAATAAATAATGATCAAGTACAGTATTTACTATCTAAATTTCATTTATAGAGACTATTATATTCATTACATCTCTATCTACATCCAATAAAATTCTCAATTTTGAAAAATTGCCATACTTTTTGAAAAAATACAATTTTTGTGGCATGCCGTGCAGGGCCTTATTCATAATATTATCATGGTAACAAAAGGTGCAAAATTTTGAAGCAGAAATACCGGCAGGTTATCATGATACCATTCATTAGGTTTCCGAGTAAATCTCCAAATATCATACCGTAATATGATACAGCGGTCAAGATGTGGGGGAGGGGGGACCTCCTGCCTCCCACTCTCGACGGAGGTATCAGTGCTGGTAATGATATTGGCCCTTTTTTTTTTTAAATTTTTTTTTTTTTTAGATGGAATGTTAGAAGTTACGGAAAATTGTATCATACTATATATAATAATAGTAATACCGGTATTACAAGTATACATGTATACAATCCCTAAGTTGGTCAAAAAGTGTTTGTGAATATGCTTAGTCAGATGTCTCACAATTTCATGAGCACTTTTTTTTTTTTTTTTTTGCCCAAGGCTCGTACGAGTACTGTACCGTATTATAGGTATGATAACAAAGTTGCAGTTTTATGCAGAGTATAGTATCCCCGAATAGGATAAGAGTTATCATACCACAATCAAAGAGTTATTATAGCATTCGCGATGATGCGTGGGAAAGAAGGAAAAAAAATGCATGGCCGGTCAGATCAGCCAAAGCCGGTTCCGGAGCCTCGACGGAAAAAGGGGTGAAAATGGGGGAAGGAAAGAATAATAATAATCGGATCCGGGGAGGATTCCATCGTAAAGTCACGCGTACCGGGAAAGTTACGATACCCCCCCGCAAACGATTGAAAAAAATTTACGACATTGTGCAGAGATATTCTCCAAGACCGTCGATGGAATTCAGATATATTGTCGCGGGAGGACTTGGTACTCATTTCCCATGGTGCTGTACAAGTATGATACCCGAAGTGATAATAATATTATTATTATTATAAATATAATATACGGTACTACTTTTGCCAGTTGAGAAATTCCGGGTTCCTCTGGTACGGGAGCGACGGCACGAGTACGGTACTCGTACAGTACGATCTTTCTCCTCCAAAACAAATAATAATAATAACAGCACCGGTATCGTACAAGTGTCATGGGAATGGAAAGGAATACCGGTACGGTAACTAACGCTGGTGTCGTACTGGTAGCCTGGACATGGACGGAAGGGGAGGGAAATTTGTACTGTATGTAACTGTAGTCTGATGACTAGAATGTGAATTTTTTATCGATCCGGTGGAGAGGAGGATAATGGGGGAGCGTTGTGATGTGAGTCTGGTTCCTATTTTGAGGCTTTGTTGATGTTGTATCATATCTGAAGGAGGCTCAGCATAGGACTCGTACTGTAGGGTGCGGTACTGGATCATGCATTCCATGCAATGGTAAACATATTTCCGTTTGCGTATATATATATATGGTTTAGTATGCTGTTGACCACCCTCCTCCCCCCTTATTCTGAACCTAAACCTATTGCCTACCGGTACATTCCTCCCCTGCTTTTTACAGTATAATACTTTTTTTTCCTCAACAATTCTTGTCTTTACCTTTCATTCACGATTATTCACATTCGTTCCTTCCTTCATTCCTTCATTCGTTGCACGAGTTTTTTTGAGTCCCTTCCCTCCCTCCCATCCACGGGACCGGGGAAAAACAAAAACAAAAACAAATGTCAACAACTGAAGCCCCGACCCTACAAAACCGTCGCTTGAGACTCCGCAATGCCCGAACAAACCCTAGCTCGCTACCACCTAGCTCGAGCTACTATACACATCGTGGAATGGTGACGAGTTCTATTGGTAGAAAGTCCTCGTTTCCCGAGGATAATGGGTGGGAGACGGAGGATCAGGGGGAGGAGGAGGAGGAGGAGTACGAGGGTGGTGATAATGGCAACGGCGGTGAGGCGGTTAGGAAGCGCAGGAATAGGATCTCGTCCTGTTCGTTGTTGAGTGATGGGTCGACGTTGATCGGCGGGGAAGTGGATGATAGTGGCAATAGGGAGGGGGGGGATGGCGAAGAGGAAGAGAAGGGTACAACGGGAGAGAGCGGAAGAAGGAGTAGTGATCAAAGATCCCCCTCACCGCTACTCTCACCCGTGGGCCCTGTCCGCGCAATGACCAGCCCCATCCCGGTGCGTCCCATGTCCGTGATTTCAACCCCGAGTCCATACACCTACGCCTCGACCGCCCACCACCGTCGGAACCGCTCGAACGGCGGGGTCGGTAGCGGAGGCTCGCCGGGGAGTTCGGCCCGTTACATCGACTACCTCGAGCGTCAGATAGCCGATACGCTCTCGCAGCTGCAGAGTTACACGTCCCCGAGCGAGGGCACCAGTCACGCCGTCAAGATGCGCAAACTGACGGCCGAGACCCGCCTGCTCCGCAGTGAGCTGACAGACTGGGAGAATAAGTTTTCTGCGCGCGTAAAGGAGGAGGTCAACGCTCGCGCTACTATGGATAAATCCTTGCGCATAAGGATCAAGAACTTGGAGGTTAAGCTCGAGGAGGCGGAGTACAGGTATAAGACCGCCGAGGCGGACCTTGAAGAGGCCAGGGCTATGATTTCCGATTTGAAGGGGGTGGAGGAGGAAAACCGGACCTTGGAGTTTAGGCTCGAGGCTCTCACTGAGCTTTTGGCGGACTCGAGAAGGCTAGCACAGAGTTTCGGTGTCGGTGGGAGTGGTTGCTCGTCCGCGGGCTCGAGTAGGCCCAGTTCCGCTGTGTTTCCCAAGAGGAGTGGTAGCAGCCTCGGGCCCACGTCGTCTTCTCCAAGGACACAACCGAGATGTGCCGCTGCTGCTACCGTTGTTACTGTTGCCGGCGAGAAGAATACACCCGTGGAGAGTTGTAGTCGGAGGGTGAGTCGCGAGGGGAGTACCTGCGTACTGGAAGACTACGGAATTACCGATCCAATTGAAGCCGTGCTCTGCAGTATGTCCGAGCCGACTGCGACGGAGGAAGGAGTAGGGGGGGAATTCGGATACTCGGAGGAATGCGAAACAGGATTGGATCCCAACACAGCACTAGTCCGAGCATCCCCTCATCCCCCACCTGCAGTTCTACGAAACCGTAGAATGCGCCGCTTCCCCTCCGGCTCCTCCGCTCCAAAAACTTTAATCCTCCCGTCCGCCGCTGCTGTGACCGCAACCACCTCCGCCACATCCCCAACCCTTCCAACCACCTCAGACCCTGCATCCGCAATCTTCACTCCTCTCTCCCGCCCACCTTCCTCCTCCTCCTCCTCTTCCTGCTGCGCACCCCCTCGACAGGCACCAAAAGCCGCAACCCCTCAAACCTCCCTCTTCGCAGAACTAGCCCGAGCCCAAGACTCTGATGAAGACTCGGAGGAAGAAGGCACGGAAGCAGACCTCGAAGGTGATGACGACGACGACGACGACGACGACGACGACGACGCCACCGTCGCCTCCATCTCCGAGGGACTAACCAACCCAACCCCCCCCGTTGTCAAAGCCATCAGCAAAGTCGGTGAATCCTTCGTCTCGCCGCAGGGTACCTTTTTCAGCGCGAAGCGCAAAGCAATGGACATTCTCGGTGGTGTAGTCGGCAATCGCGTCTCCCGCCCTTATCACCACCACCACCACCACCACCACCACAATCACCTATTACCATTGCCAAAGCCACCCTCCCCGTCATCAACATCGTCAAGACGCCTAGCGAGAAAGGTGTCCGGCGAAAAGAACAAGAAGAAAAAAACCCTCCCTACAACCACCACCACCACTATTTGCGCATGTTGTAACTACCACCAACCATCAACCTCCACCGCAATCGCTGCACCAAGGGCGGTAGCACCAGCTAGGCCAAGATCCACCTCCGCATCACTAGTTTTCCCCCAACCCGTGGAGCATGTGTGGCTGTGGGTCCGCTTCATGGTCGCGCTAGTCGTTGCGCTGGGCGTTGCGGTGCGCGAGGGACCGGGCGTAGTTGTCGCGGTGGATGGAGTCGGGAGTGTTGGCGGTGACACTGGCGTCGGAGATGGGGGGGGATTCGACGGTGTGGGAGAGGAGGAGAGGTGTCTTGCTATTAGGAAGCTGCAAGAGGGTGTTGTGGGTGGTGGGGCGGCGGAGATTAGGGGGAGGAGGGGGAGGAGGAGGGTGGGACTTGGGTGGGGGGAGGAAAGGGTTAGGGTTTGCGAGAGGCCGGGGAGTAGGTAGTTTTGCGACTTTGGAACTATGGTAACTTATCTTGATTTTTGAATCCTTTTGTGATGTTTTGTGACGCTTTTGCTGATTCCTTTTTCTTTCCCTTTCTTTCTTTCTTTTCTTTTCCTTTCTTCTCTTCTCTTTTCTTCTCTTTTCTTTTTTCCTGTATAGTGTTTTTGACAGGGAATTCCAAAAGTCCCGGGTTTATCCCGCCTATTTATTTATCATACATACATACATACATGCATACATGCTTAAAAACATGTCACGAATAATACATAATGTCTCACGAATATATTACCGAGTGCATACGTTTCCTCTCCTGTTCTTTCCTCCCCCTTCCGCTATCACCACCCCCATCACCACCATCGTACTACCCCGGCAAACAATAATGCCCACACCCCACAGCAGCGCACTCCCCCCCAGTGCCACCGCCAAAGAACCACTCCCTCAAACATTCATCGTGTCCACCGTGTCCACAACCCTGACACATACTCCACCTCCCAACCTTGCCCCAACAAATCACGCATCCATCTACGGCCCCGCACTTCCCACACCCCACACCCCCACCCCCAGCTCCAACTCTCACTGTAGCAGCAGTAGCAGCGGTAGTGGTAGCAGTAGTGGTAATGGGGCGAGCACACCTGCCACAGGAAAAGTCTAAATGCGTATTTGTCTGGCCGAGAGCGGTGAATTCGGGGAGAACTTGTGCGCACTTGATCACGCTAGCGGCGACAGAGTGGAGGTTGAAGCGGCGGAGGAGGTCTAGGTATGAGGATATTGACTCCAGGAGGGGGATGGGTGGGGTGGTGGTAGTAGTAGTGGGGGTTGGGGTAGGGGTGTTGAAGAGGGTTTTTAGCAGCGGGGAAGGGGAGAGTGCCCGTGAGGAAGATAGGAGAGCCGACTGCGACNAGGGGGAGGGGGTGGAGGGGGAATGTTTGGTCTTCTTCCCCTTGCGCGGCTTGGCCGGCCCTGTGTTTTGTGGAGGGGGGGAGGTGTATTGATGGTGGAGTGGCGGCAGGCTGTTGGGGTGGCGGCGGCGGTGGTAGAGGGGGCTCTTCCACAATCGCTTCCATCCAGGTCCCAGTTTTCGGGGATGTGCTCTCATCGTCATCCTCGCTGACGCGGTTATGGAAGTCGCCGTACGGGGAGGAGGAAACTGTTGTGGTCTCGCTAGTCAGCGAGTAGAGCCTCTCCCGCCGCTTACCCACGTTGCTGGAGGCGGAGGAGGAGTATTGTCCACTTTGTGGCATGTGCACTGCTGGGGAGCCCGCTGGCTGGTGCATCGGGATCGGAGGTGTTGGTGGGATGTGCACTGCGGGGGAGTAGTCGGTGCGCTGCGTGAAGAGAGATAGTGAATCTATTGACCTGTCCTCCCCTTTTGCGCTCGAGGTAGCAGTAGTAGTAGCGGAAGTCGTATGGTTATTGTTAACATTAGCAGTCGTGGTATTGGCTGTCCCGTTGTATGAGTCTACCAAGGTGGGCTTGACCTCTTCCGCCCCATCATCCGCCGTGATATCTAACATGGGTCGGTGCTTTGCATCCTCCATCCCACAGTCATTCGCATGTGCTCCGGTATATTCTTCCCCGTCTGTGGAAGTGGTGCTGGAGCCAAGACTTGTTCCAAAAGCTGGGGGCGGCAGTAGCAACGCATCAACAGCGCCACCAGGTCTTCCTAGCGTGGGTGTCACAATGCTCCTACTAGGGCCAACATGCGTAGGCCCCGCGAGTGGCGTCGCTCCTCCGGAATTCCCCTGCTCGGTAGCGGCTAGTCCTTGCCTCCTCATCGTTAAACCACCGGCTGCTCCCGTCGCTGATGGGAAGCCAGCAGCGTTCACCTCATGTCTGCGCTCGATCGCCTTCTCCTCGCGCACGAGTGCGAGTTGAAGTACCTTCCACGTCTGCGCGGTCCTATACTTCTGCATCATCCAGGCCGTCCGAGCGTTTGCCTCGCAGGCCTCTCCGAGCGAGATCTTCGGTCCGCCCATTACACCTTCCAGGTCAAAGAGGTAGTTCTGTGCAAAGTATGGGAAGGACACCTCGTCGAAGATGCCGGGCATGTGGACGCTCGCGGAGGCCTGCGACGGCACGAATATCTTGTCCAGGGTTTCTGGGCTCCCCAAAGTTGGCTTTGAGCCCCTGAAGGAGCTGCCTCTCCCGTGTCTCCGCCGGTCATGGCCCGCTAGATCGTCTTCCGAGTCGAAGCCCCGAGATGCGCTCCTCCGCGACTTGCGCTGCTCAACCACGAATGTAAAGCTCCCTGTAGGGCTCCAGGAGAATGCGCCGTGAGCAAGGGAATTGATAGGTCGGCTCGCAAGGTTGACGTCATTTTGTACAAACGTATTGTCTTTAGAGCAAGACCACAAGACGTCCTCATCCTTCCAGAGAATACCCGTAACGGCACACTCGTGCTCGTCCATTATCCTCGTGGGGATATAAGGGCGCTTCAGGTCCCATACGTGAACTCTCTGATCATTACTTATCGCGCAAGTGGCCAGCTCTGTGGTCCCCTGCTTCAACGGGCGCCAGGCAATCCGGCTAACGGATGTCATGGTGGAAATCGTATGTTTCGCTTTTTGCCTAGGATCAGCATAAAAGTCCCATACCTTCACAGTTCTATCCCTGCCACCACTAGCACAGTGTCTTCCATCCGGATGCCAATCCACGGTGAATGCAGGCCCATTATGAGCACTAAGGCTCCTCTCGTAGATACTATCCTTTCGATAGTCCCACCTCTAAACAAACCCAATCAGTACCCTCCCTCCGCCAATGATAACAGATGGAAGGGCAATACCTGAATAGTCCCATTATCAAACGCCGCGGCAAACTCCACCGCATTCCCAGCATTAAACTGCACATCCCTCACCGCATCCGCCCTCCCCACAAACGTCAGCCGACTCTTCTTCTCCCTCAGATCCCAAAGCTTGACAGTCCCGTCCTGGCTAGCACTCAACAGCAACCTGCCATCAGCGGGATTGAACGCCACCTTGTGTACCTGCCTCCCATGCTCCCTCAATTGGCGGTCCAGCCTCCCATCCTTAGTATCGTAGACGCAGATAGTCCCGTTCGTCCCTGCTGTCGCAACGGTGTTCTTCTGATGGACCGTTCCCCATTTCACGTCGTACTGCGGATGCTTCTTCTGCTCAGTGGGAACGCGCAAGACGGAACATTCAGTGATCTCGTTATAGCCTACTCGCAGGATCTTGAGGATGCCACGACCGGCGATGACGACCCGGTCACCTTCCACGTTTGCGGAGAGCGCAAGGATGGGACTATTGAGAGTATACCGGGCTGTTCGGGGCTCTAGTGGGTTTCGACTTTTATTCAACAAAAGAAAATTGTTGTAACCGCTTCAAATCAGCCCTAATACTTTTTTTTCTTTCTTTTTTTCTCTCTATTGTTTTTTTGCTTTGCTTTTTTCCTTCAGAAAAAGAGGAAGGGGGGTCCATACGGAGCACTAGTCGGTAAATTCCCATGAAGCCCACTCCCGGGCCCAGACGAGCTCGGGGGTCTACTCGTCCCGATAAATGGCTGAGTCAACCTTGCGAAGACCGCTTTGGAAGACCTGCCATGCGTCACGGCCGGCGCTGGTGCGGGTGTTGGCGGTGGAGGAGGTGGTGGAGGTGCGGGAGGCTGAATCGAGGGATTGAAATTCGGCGTGTGGGGGTGGTGGGGGTGGTGGTGCGTTAGACCGTGCGACTGGCAGTGAGGATTAAAGGGATCCGCCATCTCCTCAACCGAAAGTGAGATGATCCGAACCGGTTTGTCGGGTAGAGTCCATACGATGGGTTGGGAGGTTGTTGCGTGAGTGGGAGGGAGCTGAGTAACTGAAGTGTCAAATGTGAGGCTTTTACGGTGAATGTGTGAAAAAGTGGGTCTGATTGGACTGGATCAGTGGGGTGTGGCGGAGACAGCCTGAGCGATATCGAATGCTGGCGAAGAAGGAGTAGTAACTAGGTTTGTATTTGATTGAAGAAACCAGGAGTCGGCACTCGGCGATGAAAGATTGTTTGTTGGTAGGGGAAGGTACAGGATGTAATGAAGAAAAGCCTGGATGTCTCTCTCTCTCTCTCTATCTTTTTTTTTTTATTTTTTATTTTTTTACTACCCTAGCCAAAAACGGGCAACCTATGATAGCAGGAATAAATCAGCAAAATCCAGTATTGTACAAGCCATACACACCACCACCAAAACCAGGCTGCGATAACTCGTACTTCAGCATCAGGTCGTCGATCCCAACCCAAACTTTCAAAATCAGTCTCCACGATACCCGTATGCAGACACAATCCAGCCCTATAATCAAAGATTCCATAACTTACTTTCTTTTCCCCAGAGGCAGGCACCGGTAGGTTAAACCCGCAACCCTAACTCATCACTGACAACATCACTACCACCCCTCCACAACCTCTCACTCGAATAGTCTACCGGCGCTTAGTCACCTACCCACAACACGGCGAGCGGAAAAATCGCCATTCCCACACCGCCCTCCCCGCAAGGAATCCGGACCACGACAAGAGGAAAAAATAATAATATCATAATTCTCCCGTCCTCATTCACCCCCGATCACTCGAGCAACCACATCACCTACCGTCTCCCCACCTGTCCGTCACTCCGTCCCCTTCCACCTCATCAACCAAATCAAAGCCCCAAACCTTTCTATGCACATCGTCACCGACCAACCGACGACCAACACTTCACTCCCCATGCCCCACAATCTCATTTCAATTGGTATGAGGAATAAATGAAGAAAAGGGGGGGGGAGGATAAAAGGTTTATTCACAGCACCGGTAAAGTGTACCGAGCGAGAAAAGAAAAAAAAAGCGGGAAAAAAAGACTTCACCGTGCATAACGGATGATACAGCCATGGTTACAAAAAAAAAAAAAAGTGATCCACAACATGGAACGTATTCCAAACACTTCTCGGGGGCGGGAATTGACATCATTGCGCCATGAGTGCAAAGATCGCGGAGCGCACGACGTGTTCGTGTTTTATGAAGGAAGGAGGGAATGCGTGGTTGGTACAGTACTGTACCGTATTGTCAAACTTTTGACTGCAGAAGGGTCCAGAGAGTTCCCTCCCCCCCACCCTTCAAACCGGATGAATTGGCCGTGGAAACCTCACTGACACTTACCATCATACCTCGCTATAACCATCCCATACCGGTACTTCCCTCCCTCCCTCCCCCATCAAAAAAAAAAAGAAAGAAAGAAACCCCCCTCCTACAGGAGAACCCTCCATGAGCGATGCAGTGCCAAAAGCAGTATGATAGTAATAGTAACTGCGGTTGACTTCTGCATAGGTATAGCGCTAGCACCGCGACAACAAAAAAGCAAAGGGTAAATCAACCATGGCATATTGCGCGGTGAGTACGGTAAGATACACTGAAAAACTCACCACCTTCTTCCCTGTGGGGCCGGCGCAATAATCCAAGTAGGAGAGAGGGGGGAGAAGGGGAGGGAGAGGGACAGGGAGAGCATTGGCTGTTCCTATTAAGCCTACCCTACAACTACGGATAAACTCAGGTGCCGCCTGGACCAGATAGAAATATCGTATACAAAGTACATCAACTTGTGATATTAACTTAACCCCCCGTCGGAATCCCAATGCTTCGAGAATAAATATAACGAAAAAAACAAAGAAAAACACAGATCTTCATCCGGGGCAATTTGAAATACCCTAAATTGGAATTAAGGTGGGGTGCCAATAGTCTGGTTCTGGGTCCGGATTGTTGTGACCCCCAAGTGCTGCAAGCTATCCAGTCATGTCCCACACGAACCTACTCGAGTAGATGTGTTATAGGATCCAGGGTCCGTGATTTGTCCGGTAGGGGAAGGTACCTTTCCGAAAGAAAAAAAAAAACACTCCGAGTGACCCATGGAGAAGAAGAACGTAAAGGAGCGTTACAAATACATAATAATATTATGATGTCGTACTGGGAAAAAAAAAACTTTAAATAAAAAAAGGGTTTGGCCCCTAGCCACAAGGAAATCGAGACCAAGTATGATAACAAGAATACAGCCCCGGTATGATAGTATACTTCCCAATGATCGTAATAAAACCTGCCTTTGCGCCCAAAGAGAGAAAAAAGAAAAGTCCCATTACCCGAAAGATTAGACAAGCGAACTAAGACGCTGTGCCTTGAATGCTATGAATAAGACCAAAGCGAAATATAATGTAGCAGTAATATCATGTGAGAAGGTGATTGATACTAAAAAAGACAGTCCGATAACAACGCAGAAAGATCATGAAGATAACCGCAGGGATATCGGGGAATCGGATTCGCGAGAAAAAGAGAAAAGGAAGGTAGGGAAAGAATACGGACGGAAATATTATGCTCTCTGTTGTGAGATTGGATTGCCGATGTCGCATCTAAAATGTGGTGGCTTAGAAGGTTGGCGCCCTGACCAAGCCCAAACAGTGCCTCTCAAAGAGCTCATTGATAAAGTGGGGATGGCGTATCCCCGGTGGCCTTGCATCTTTGAAGGCTTTAATAGCTTGCTCCACGCCAAATCCCAAGCGTTGAATCAAATAGCAGCAGACAAAAAATCCCGTCCTGTTGAATCCATAATGGCAGTGACAGGCGATGGTGATTTTATCATCGTAGCCACGTTCTTCTCTAATCGAGTCCACGAGCTCGATGAAGCTAGCCACCTCATCCTGAGTTGGGGGGATTTTGGAAACTGTTGGGACTGCGGATACATTTTAGCACCCAGGCCAACTCGGCCAGGCTTATTCGTATGGAAGGGAACTCACACTTGTGATACCTAACGCTATCCCCGAGTGCCTCTGGATCATATGGTGGTTGCTCATGAGAGATGTCGATCGCATCCCTTACGTCTGGCCATTTTCCACTAAACTCAACAGGGTTGTGTCCGTTCGGGTCATTTTGCCTCAATGTCTTCATAGCCCTGAAAGGAGATCTCACATACGGTCCTCTCGAGTCATCAATGTAACCTCCAATCCTTGGACTAACGCTCTGGATCCGAGTCCACTTCTCAAGATTCTTCAAGAGCCATTTGTCTTCTTTGAGATATAACAGTTGCCAGCCTAGGGATAAGACTTCGGTGACATATCCGGATAAGAACTCTCCAATAAGTCCACTGACAACCTGCGGGGTCTCGTACATCACACCATGCCCGGCATCAGGGATGATGCATTTCTTCACAACGGGCCTAGTTCTCGCAGGGGACGGTGAAGGAGATGACGACGGTATACCATCTGCAGAGCCACCCATGCTGGTGGTAGATACAGACCCGCTTCGCTTTGCAGGATCAAACCACGAATGAATCAAATCTACTTCCCTTGTAGTGCAAACTTTATCCTCCGAAGCCGCTAGAAGGTAAGTTGGGCATTCGACTGAGGTCCACTCCTCCTCTGTTGGTAGGCGAATACCACTAGCCATTCGTCTCCACACGGGTGTCCGTGATTCTTGGTTGAAACGCAGTTGTAGTTTTCCGACCTTTTCCGTGGAATTTGACCCAACAAACCGAGTGACCGAGTTCGACACTATTCCACCCCGACGGTCATAGATCCGGAATAGATTGAACACGAATTCCGGAAGTGCCAATGCTGTCTTCAAGGTCTTTTGTTCCTTCTCGGAGACGGTAGCTTTGGGACAGATTGCTACAAGTCCTGCACATTTATCCGCTAACAGGCCCCCCTTAGCTATAAGGGTCACTGCGAGCGAACATCCCATCGAATGTCCTATAAGGACCACCTGTTGGCCATCCTCAAGTCTCTGGCTAACTACTTCCGCAATAATTTCTACTAATCGGGAAGTAGTGTATGCATCCCAATCTTTAGGCGAGAATTCCGAAGAGGGTCCGCAGCCCGGCAGGTCAATCGCAAGGGTATGGGATATGTGAACCTAAAATCAGAGAAGCTTCTATCAGCACTAGTGCACCAATCTTCAGTGGTTTCAATTTTTTTTTTCTTTTTGATTGGAAAGCCGAGACTTACGAAGAACTCGAGCAAATATTGAAACTGGGACATCTGACCCCCAAGCCCTAGATAACTAGAATCAATCCCCGCGTTGGAAGGACGGCAAGAACAATGACCACATACCATGCAGAAAGACCAGCAGAGGGAGCTTGGGGGGGAGGACAGAGGCCTTAGGATGCGGCCGATAGAAAACACGAACTGCAGGATATGTGTAGTGCTTTGTGGTGACAGATATGTTTTCCGAATGCTTGCGTAGAAGAGAAGAATCTGCGCCAATAAGGTTTTCGGCAATCATTAGTCTCAGGTCATGGCTGAAGGGGTGTGAATGAGCGACAATATAAAGCACATGAAACTCCAGGGACTCCCGCTACGTATGACGGGGTAGATGAGGGTTTAAAAAAATGTAGCGAAAAGTAAGGAAGAAAGGGGGGAGGAGGATGGGGAAAAAAAAAGTTCATGAGGAAAAAAGCAAGCAAAGCCATAGTGACGGTATGAACTGATAAGGCGCGGCACATACTTTATGTGATGCTGCACCAGCCCACGTCGCACTGCCGAAATGGAAGAAGAAAAGAAAGAAAAGAAAGAAAAGAAAGAAAAGAAAGAAAAGAAAAGAAAAAAAAAGACAGAGAGAGAAAGAAAGAGAGAGAGCAACCAAGTCCAGAAATCAATGTTACACACCTGAAACTGATGAATTCGCATTCGAGAGGCTCTCATAGTTACTATGCACACTGTGCCCATCATCTGGAGCTCCCTTTAAGCTTCTCACCTCCTCCTCCTCCTCCTCCTCGTTCCTCTTCTCTCTCAAAGACCGTAGACCGACATATACCAGGGGAATACCACAGAGCACAGCACCGACCATTTTTGGCTGTTTGATATTGTCGATCAGAATTGACAACAAAGCAGCAGGAGTGTACCGAGTCGTAGAGACACTGGAGAAGAGGGATGGCAATAATGAGCTTCGTTCCGTAATGGAGCTAGCGAAGGACTTGTCGGCCATTTATTTATTTAAGAGGCCAAGGACCCAGCGCAACGTTCTGAGTTCTGATCCGAGCACGCAGATAAAAGCAGGGATAGGATTGGACCGAATTGGGGAGAGGGAGGAAGGTGGAAAATGGAAGGGAGAAGGGGGGTGTGGTCAAAGGTGGTTGATCCAGATGGAACGAACACCGTTGGTCGTTGCCTCGTCGTGGGTCTCGAGGCGAGAGAAGCAATCAGCAAATGATCGGGGGATGGATTTATGGATGTATGTGTGAACGCATACGATGCAGGCAGGGGGAAAGAGAGCTGAATGGGCGGCGAAGAGCGATTATGATGGGAAAGGGTATTTTTTATTTTTTATCTTTATTTATTTCCTCATTCTTTTGGAACCTTCTATCTGCGGAAATGATTGAATGATGGGCCCGGGACGACGAGAGATCGGGGGCCAGAAGAAAAGCGGCTGAAATCGAGAGAGCGTGAGTGAGTGAGTGAGTGAATGAAGGGGTGAATGGATTGATGGATCCGCGTATGGGTATGGGGAGAGTTGATCGCCGGCTGTAAGAAGAAATAGGTCGGGCGGGCCGGGGAAGGGGGGGGATGTTTTGAGCAACCAGAAGACGACCGCACTTGTTGAACGTGTTTGAGGGGAGGGGGGATGTTTTGACACGATCGAACGCCGTTCACAAAGGGGATGATGGACGAATTCTCGAGAGGATTCTGGAATCAGCTTTAGAAGAAAAATTCAGCAACAGATTCTATGACACCAGGTTGTGTTCGCTCTTGTCCGCTGCTCCGGTATCTCCTCTCTATCTTCCCTACCCCATGAGCCCTTGCTTCGCTTTCCCCTCGATATAATTCTATGATTGATGCGGCTGTCTATCCGCTTCTCCCTTTCCCTCCTCCTCTCCCTCGTCCTATGCTTCCCTTCCAACCTTCCCTTCCGCGAGCTTGGTTCTCGTGCCGGGTGCAGGTAATAGGGTGGTGATATCTACCCCCCGTATTCCCCACCTCGGCTTTGGGTGTGCCAGCATTTTTATTCTACCCTATCCCATTCCTATTCGTGCTGTGCGCAGAGAGTGCAGTTTATCATCGGAGAGAATGTGTGCGAAGGATCCGGATCCAGTCGCTGCGCCCTCGTCACGTTTTTTGGTGGTTGGCAGTTGGCGTTTGGCGGCCGCTGACAAGTTAGGTATAGCGGATTTCGGTTGGGTTGTGGAACCGAGAATGGCGCAGCACCCGGAAAGGATTTGATGGGTGGATTTTTTAGATCTCGAGTGTTTTGGATATCGCTTCTTTTGTTTGTTTTTTTTGCATTTTTTTGCATTTTTTTCACACTCTCTCCTCCAGGAGAGGGCGGGTGCTGTTGTTGGGTGGTGGGCGAGGATTTCTGAGGGATGGTTGAGAAAGAGTTCTTTGGATGTTCTTCAGCGTATCCTGGCAAATGATATCTCACATTGCCCTGCCAAGAAACAAAGATTCCCCAAACAATTCTCACGATGGCTGCGCGCTATTTCAACCATACGAACCGAAGCTCGTAGAATGAGGAGAGCCACACTCACTCCACACTTGGATTCGTTACCAGAGACGGGGAGACCTCCCGAGTCCCATTCACGGCCGTCGGCAGACAGCCCTAGCGTCGGGCGGGCGGTGCGGTTGAAAACCCCGTGCAGGTAAACGGTTGCATTGCCGAGAAACATGCGCCATGAAGCGTATTCGGACGAGCACGCACACAGAACGCATAATAAATCACTAAATCATCATAACCAGCAAGCTCCTCCCTCACTCTCTGTTCCCCCCCNCTCTACCGCAAGCTCTCACACACGCTCAAACTGGACACACACATAGGCAACCAAATTGAGGGATTAGGCAGATGTTAGGGATGGGTTGGGGCCACTCTTCGACATCGGACCAGAGGAGGCTTTTTTTTTTTTTTTAATTTATTTATTCTTTGCCTGAAGGGATGAGTTAATTCCAACCTCCATCCTGATTTCATAAGCCCCTCCCCCACTGATCCTTGGCCCGTGTCACTGCTCGCCGCCCCTCCCCCGCCGCCGCCGCTCTACCTCTCTCCTTACCCCAGCACCCTTCCCCCGCCTCCCTCAGACATCATGGTTCTTTCTTCCGTAGGGAAAGTAGCAGGGGAATTTGCGGGTTATTAGAGAATAGCTCGAAGGAGGGGGAGGGGCAGTGGCTTTTTCCATTTTCCGTTTTTTTCCATTTACCTCCTTCCGTCTGGCGAGGTGGGGTAAATCCGTACTTGTACATACTAAGATGTGGGGTAACCTGATAACTGACTGAGGAACACACATGCCGGAGATCGCTTTCATGTCGGAGAGAGTGCAAAAAAAAAGAGAAAAAAAAAAAAGTGAGAATTAGAGATTAACATAACCTAGGTACTTAACGACAGCATACCCTCTTTCCAATCTCCCGTGTCATAGTACACCCCCACCCTCTGTTCCCCTCCTCCTTTTCCTGCTTCGTATTGTTGTTGCTGCTGCCTCTGCTTCCTCCTACTACTAGATACCCCTTTGCGGTTGCTGATCGTTGTACCTCCTGTACCTGTGTTCCCGCTGCCTCTGTCCCTCTCCTGCTGTTACTCCGATTCCCGCCGTGTACATCGCACTGCCGTGGCTATACACGTCTTTCCTTTTTCTCTCAACCTCTCTTCCTTCGTATTCTCCCACCGACAAATAAAAAGCCCCTAGCCCCCCACCCCAGTCCAGTCTCAATCCCCTTTTGTGTGTTTCCTCTAATCACACATACCACACCCCTCCAGCCGTGTGTTCCTGTTGCCGCTCTCACGTGCCACCTCTTATATCTCCCCCGCCCCCTCCCCATCCTCCCCCAATTGTGTTCTTAGGAATTTTCCGAGACACTTAAACCATGGATGAAGATAATAGCCAGCCGCAGCAGCAGGAAAATGAAAAGTCCCGCTTCCTCGAATTCCGTCCAATTCCCTATGGCACCAAGAGGGACGGGGAATTGGTCCTGAACCGCTATTCCTCGCTTGTGACCAACGGTTATGAGTTTCCCGGTGCCCAAGCAATGTTATACGCCGCTGGGATCAAGTCTCAGGAGGACATGAGGAAGAAACCGCAAGTTGGTATGAATTCTTCCAATCCTCCAATACAACCCTCGCGGGGCAATTATAAACGTTTTGCCTCGTCTTTAGGTGTCGCTTCTGTATGGTGGGAAGGCAATCCATGCAAGTATGATTCCAACACCGAAAACGAAACACCATATATATCCGGCACAATTGCTGACTAGATTCGCAGCATGCATCGTCCGTTCTTCCCCATCCCGCTCCTCCACCCATTGGTCGTTTCACTGGTATTCTGATTGGTGAACTTGGGAAAAATCGACAGTACTCGACCTCGGCAAGACTGTAAAGGAAGGTCTAGAGAAGAATGGCATGATTGGTTGGCAATTCAACACCATTGGGGTATATGCCGCATGGCCTCTCCTTCCTATTCTCCGCAAGTTTCCTTGCTTGTTGGTTGTGTAGGGCCAGCACGACTAACGATGAGGTGGGAACGCGTAGGTCTCGGACGCCATTACCATGAGCAACCAAGGTACACCAAACGCTAAATCTCGCACCACATCGTCGGTCTCTGAGCTGACACGGGACGATCTCTTCGCGAACAGGAATGAGATTCTCGTTGCAAAGCAGAGATATTATCGCCGATTCTATCGAAACAACTACTTGTGCTCAGCACCATGTAACGACTCTTCGATCTCAATCTATCACTCGAAGTTATTAACACGTTTTAAAACAACAGGACGCAAACATTTCCATCCCCGGATGTGATAAGAACATGCCTGGGTGTATAGACCCCTTCCCCGCTCCCCTCCCGAGCAAAACAAAACAAAATAAAAAACTTCCCCTCTCTTCCGGCACTAATGCACAACAGGCATCATGGCCATGGCCCGGCACAACCGACCGTCGATCATGATCTACGGAGGCTCTATAAAGGGAGGTTATTCCGAACGCCTTCACCAGCCGGTCAACATCTCAAGCTGCTTCGAAGCCCACGGTGCCCTCATGTACGGTAAGATCTCGGAGGCTGATCTCGACGATGTCGTTGAGCACGCTTGCCCTGGCCCCGGTGGCTGTGGAGGCATGTATACGGCGAACACGATGGCTACGGCGATAGAGGCCATGGGCCTCACACTTCCCGGATCCTCTACTACGCCTGCCGAATCTCCCGCGAAGATGAGAGAATGTCTCCGGGCCTCTGAAGCCATCAGAATCTGTTTGGAAAGGGATATTAAGCCCCGTGATTTGATAACCCGGGAGTCCTTCGAGAATGCTATGGTTGTGACGATGATAATGGGGGGGTCCACGAACGCTGTTCTCCATTTCCTTGCAATGTCCCATACTGCTGACTTGGATTTAACCATCGATGACTTCCAGAGAGTCTCCGACAAGATTCCGTATTTGGCGGATCTCAAGCCCTCTGGAAAGTATATGGTGGCCGATCTCGCTGAAATCGGCGGCATGCCGTCGGTTCTCAAATTCCTGATTCATGCCAATCTCGTCAATGGGGATATCCCAACCGTTACTGGTAAAACACTCGGGGAAAACTGCAAGTCCGCACCAAGTCTCGACCCGGGGCAAGATATCATCAGACCCCTTAGCAATCCAATCAAGTCGAGTGGTCATATTCGAATTCTGAAGGGAAACTTGGCACCTGGTGGAGCGGTTGCCAAAATCACCGGGAAAGAGGGTAAAGTATTTGTTGGAAAGGCTCGAGTCTATAATGGCGAGCCAGCCCTAATCTCCAGCTTGGAAAGGGGGGAGGTTAGGCCGGATGAGAATACCGTGCTTTGTGTAAGGTATGAAGGGCCGAAGGGTGGACCCGGTATGGTGAGTTTCTAAGGTTTTCATTATTGTTATTGCTGTTCGTTTGGTCCGGCCCGAGAGGAAACACGGCAGATAAGTCTGGTTCGGCGAACAAGAGAGGGCTTATTCTCCGTTTGCACAATACTTGATCATCCTTGCCCCACATGAAGACTTTTCTGGACTGCATATGCACCGGCAAAAATCGACATAATGTCTAAGGCTATTTATCAACCATCCAACGAGGAGATTGGACGCATGCGATATATTTGCACTCCCCCACTGGCTTCCTTCTCTAGATGCATGAGATGTGTATCCAGACCCACGGTTCCGAAGACTTACCGCACGGCCGAGCCCGCTTCTCATAACTATCTGTTCCCAAAACACTGGCAGCTGCTCCTGCACCCAGTGTTACAGATTCTGTACTTGCTGCAGCATCGTTCGTGGCTTATTTCGATACCAATTGTTTAAGACCCATTCGTCGGCCTTTCTTGATCGGGGCCCCAAGGAAGGTGGGGAATATTTGCAGTCAGAAGGTATCAAATTAATTGAAGTCGTGGCAGAACTTCAGGGGCTCTGCTCAGAAAGGCCTTGAGGAACCCCCCCGGAAGCATTGGTCGTGGGTACGCGAGATGCACCCCGTGCTTTGGAGTTGTGAACGCAGCCATTTCTCGCTCACGGGACTCGGGGCTTTATCTGGAGAGGGCGACGATTCTCTGCAGGACGGCGTTTCCAAAAGATGTGCTCGATCCGGATTTCACGTTTCCTGTAGTGTCATGAGGTTAGGTTGAAGAAACGCTGACCGCAGGTTTATCTTTCAGCCGGAGCAACTAAAGACGAGCGCAGTGCTCATGGGTGCGGACCTTCGCAACGTGGCTCTGATTACAGACGGACGCTATAGTGGTGGTGAGCATCCCGGTCAAGTTCTGATGGAATGCTGTACGCTGCGAGTGGCTGACACAGTCCCTGCAAGCTTCGCATGGATTTATCGTCGGTAGGTAGCTCCTGCAGGATCGCCGGATTTTAGGTTGTCAAAAATGCAGCAATAACTTTGAAAGCAGGCCACATAGTGCCTGAAGCTCAAGTGGGTGGTCCGATCGCTGTTTTGAAAGGTGAGCGAACGCTTTCCACGACCGCCGTTGCTTTTGCCAGACCATACTACAACACATATATTCCTTGATCTGGATGGGCACAGTGCTTCTTCGGTTCGGATAATCCATTTACTGACACGCGGGGAACGGGTACGGGGGGCGGGCAGACGGGGATATCGTCACGATCAATGCCGAGACCAACCAGATAAGCATGAGCGTGAGTGATGAGGAGATAGCTTCAAGACTGAAGGATTGGAAAACTCCTCGTTTGAAAGTCACCAGGGGCACACTAGCAAAATACGTACATCTAGTTGGAGATGCCAGTCATGGGGTACGATCCCTCCTGCCTCTTATTTTTATTTTTATTTTTATTTTTACTTTTACACATTATTTCATCGTAGCTACCTGTTTTTTTTGTTTTTTTTTTTCGGAACACCATATTAGATATATCCCGTATTACTTTTCCTGTTTTCGAACCAGACATACGTTCCCTGCGGGGGACGAGGGGTTCTACGTTTCAAAAGTCCACTCATGGATGAGAGGACAAATCATTCCCACAGCACACTTTCTTGACCCCCCCCTCCCATTTGATAGTGGAAGTCGGTGATCTGCAGCGCACTCTCAGAGTAATCGGGGCTGACGAGGTATATACCATGCGGTTATTGATGATACGATTAGGCCGTTCTCGATATGTTCTAGGCCGGGCTCCATGGAGGAGCGTGTATGTATGCAGGAAGCAAGCACTGGCGACAGCAACGCCGCAGCAATCATGTACGGACCTCAATTCTGTTTCGACCGGATCCACCAATGCTGTTGTTGCAGAGCAACTTGCATCGATCGTCCTCGTTGCTTTTCGTTTTCCTCTTTTTTTTTATTTCCTTTTTTCCCCTTTTTTTAAGACCATACCGCTTGGTTACAATAGACCCGAGCAGTGGATTGACGTGTACAAAGAGGCCATTAAGCAGGTTTGGGATTTCTGTTGATTACGGGAAATATTTGCCCTCCCGCTTGACTGGAAATGGCAAGAAAAGGTAAGGCGTAAAGGGGAGAGATGGAAGGATGTATCTATCTGTGGAGGACTGTGCACTTTATTATCCGAGAAGGTTAGTTGAAGTGGGTATGCGCGGTCGTTGTAGTTTATTCGGGGACAACCACGGTCCACGTGAACTATGTGGCTTAACAGGGTAGTGCAAACCTGGGCATTCTCTCCTCCCCCCCCAAAAAGTACCGCAAGCATTTTTCATTTTCAGGACACTAGACCAGAAAGAATGCTCAAGACGCACGATACGGTAACCCATACCCATACATGCTACTCTACTCGAGCAATGAAAAAAAGAGACAAAAGAAAANCGGGCGAGAAGGAAGCTGTTGCTGGACTTGAGGAGCGGGTTTTTGCCAGTGGTGTCGAGCTGCTGCTGCTGGGGGAGGCTACGGGACTGGTTACTGAAGCGTTTGACGAGGTTGATGATATCGAGTTGTTGCGTTTGCGACGGTTACCACCGTGTGACAGTTGGTGGTAGTGGAGCCGGCAGGCAAGCTCTGTTTTGTCGAGGTGGCTCGCAATCTTTTTGTATGCTACCCTTTCGAGACGCATTTGCAAGAGATAAACTTCCTGATTATTTCAAAGAAATTGATAGCTTTGGTTAGCTATATTTTCTCTTAAAATTTCGTGGTGTTTTTTCTTCCCCCTCCCCCTTTCCCCCAATCCACCCCGCCTTATTTTCTTTCTCCGTCCCATGTTCTTGCCAATCCCAATATCGATAACCCTTATAAATAATCATCCATCCCAACCATCCAACCCCCCTTTTCGCTTCAACGCCCCAATAAAAAGGAGGGAAAAGAAACGAAAGGGTAAAAAAAGACCGTACACCCCCACCACCAGCACCACCGCCACCACAACCACCAACGCACCACCGCAGCCGCACACATACCTTCAACCACAACCTCACAAGTTCTAATTGTCAGGTATGGCGGGCTGGTGATGGTGGTGAGAGTGTCGGCGCAAGAGAATTTTGGAAAATGGATTTCTTAAAGCTAACCTCTTCTTCTGTCCAAGCTTTCCCACCACCAGCAGCAGATCCCTTACGCCCCTATAACAACGGCCAAGTCAGCAACAACTCATCTCATCTTGGCCATCTAGCACCAATGTTTGCTTTCCCCATCCACCACCACCACCACCGTCGCCGTCATCATCACCACAATCGACTCCACGCAACAACCAACGTCAAATTAAATAAGGAGGTAGGGAAATTTAAAGGGGGGGAGGGAGTGAGAAGAAAGGGGAGGGGAGGCGCGGGGGTAAAATCTCACTTTGGCAACGACAGATGTGACAGGAGAAGAGCTCATCTTCGAAGGGAGGCAATTATTTTAATGTGTTAAAATATTGTTTAAAGTGTAAAGGAGTCTTGTTATCCCTCCCGCGAATGGTGGACGTCCGTTGCACAGATGTGTAAATTGTACAAAGACCCAGGCGTTGAAGTAGTAGGTAGTAGTAGAGCAAGGTAAGATTGTGGTAATAGTAGCAGTGGTAGTAGTGGCAGTAGTGGTAGGTAGTAGAAGAAGTAAAAAGAATCTGGGGTTTAATATTGAAGGGGG
>PYWC01000010.1:2495825-2559331 GCA_003182015.1 Tuber magnatum | reverse complement strand
GAAAATACCGATACCGTACAGTACCGGTATGCAAAAGGGGGGGGGGGGTGTGCGGGAACGAAAAAAAAAAAAAGGGATTTTGGCACACAATAACTCACTCACTCCACAGAGTTCACAACAGAGCGTTTTATTTTGGAGAAAATCTCTAAGTTTGGCCAAGACAAAGAGACCATAGCCACGAGGATTCCCATCTCCTCCTTCAAGACCAGAGTTTACCAGTTTCTGGAGAACACAGACCCATTCTTGCACAGATATCGCAAGAACGGGCAAGCCCCTAGGCCGTGCTGAACTCTTTTAAAAACTTCCCTTTCCGGGATAGCTTCTGATGGATAGATAGGGTAGGCACGGCAAGTAGGGTGAAGTATCATATCGTAAGTACCGTGAGAAGGGAAAGTCACTAAATCTTGAGATGAACCCTTCCTTATCCCCTCCCCTCCCCCCCTTTGCATCTGCCAAGTCCCTGGTGGACTTGCATGTTCCATCTGCTCGTACCCTGCCTACTGCACTGTACTTGTTGTACTGTAACTGTACGTTGAGTACCGTGCTTTGTGGTTGTGGTCTTCCTTGGCCCCGTCTGGTTTTGAGCATGGGTAAGTGCTCTGTACGGTACGAGTGCTACTTGTAGGTTGCCATTTCTTGCTTGCTTGCTTGCTTTGCCAATGCGGAAGATCGGGGGGGGGGGGGGTGGACATAACTGGTACGATACATATTGGATGATTCAAACCAGGAAGGAAGGGAAGGGGTTTACGATTGCTGTGATTGACATTTGTGGTTACCTGCCCCTTCATTCACTCGTTCATTCATCCATTCATCATTTGATTCCCGCGGCCGGGGTTGTTGTTGCGTTCGAAGGGAGGGAGGGGTGAAAGGAGTGTAAGTGAATGGAGGATGGATTGAGGAAGGAAGGAAGGGGAGGAGAGATCGATGTAGCTGGAAGTGCTATATGTTTGTGATTAGGTAGGTACCATGCTGTACCGTACTACACTGCACAGTACTGTACTATATTGGGTATTATAGGTTGGTATCATAGGTGGGTAAAGTAGGTAGGTAGGTAAGCTACGATACTATCATACGTGAGGAGTTTTTTTATTCTTATTTTCAAGTTTTGGGTATCGTGTCTATCCGTGTCAAATCAGTCTATGGTTATCATGGGTACGATAAATTATGATGGGAAAAATATGTCGGCACCTAAGGCACATTCCACTGTTTCGTTTACCCCCCCCTCTATTGCGTCATGGGCACTGTACAGTACAGTACTGTACTCAGTATCATACTAATATCATACCGGGTACTTGTACAGTACAAACAAGTATCTGATCCGATGCTATCATCATCCATTTCTATAATTTCCATTATAGTACTGTATATACGGTATGATAGCTCACCCCCACCCCTCCCTTCTGCCACCGTGACAAACACCAGACAAGTTACAGGACTTGGCACTTCGCACTTCAAAACCAGGACTGCATCAATTCATTCATTGCTTCAACCCTCACGCCACTGCCCCTGCCACTACCACTACCACTACCACTACTACCAACTCAACCAATCGCGGATGAATAAATAAATAAATGAGTAGATAGATATGAAATTAGAATAAAGGTAAAAAAGAAAAAACTAAAAACTAAAACTAAAACTCCAATTCGTAAACATGGGCAAGACATACAAAGCAGGACCTAGGCAACGCAAACACTGAGACAAGAAGTGAAAACTGAGAAGAAGAAAAACCAACTCCTGCCTAATATGTTGCCTCCTAACCGTCCATTACATCCGCTCGTTCATCCATCCATCTATTCGTCGACTCATCCTCATTCGTTTTTTCCATGCTTCGTTCTTTCGCGCGTTCGTTTGCCCTCCCCACACCTGATTTTGGTGGATTTCTCCAGACTAGGGATCGACAAGGAAAGGTATAAAAGAGAGAAAAGAGAAAAAATATATATATAAAAGGGTGAAGGAAGTTAGTTATTACAAAAGGAATATACTAGTAGGTTGTAGACTAGTCTAGACTAGAGGGGGTATCTGATTCGTCCTGCTGCCCGTGGTGCAGTAGTGCAGTGCAGTGCTTAAGGGCGAGGATCAAAAGGAAGAAAAGAAAATATTAACGCGCGCGTGTAGTGTGTAGTCCAATTAAGGGAGAGAAAAAGGCAAGAAGGGAACAAAGTGATGTAGCTGAGTTTAAATTGATTTGCTTGCAGATGGTTAAAGAGCAATAAATAGGATGGATGAAGTAAGATAGAGCAAGTAGACAAGTAGAGCAAAAGAGAATTTTTTTCGTTTCGTCGTTAGATGTAGAAAAAGGGGGAAAAAAAAAAAAAAAAAAGAGGATAAGAGTAGTTCAAGAAAGGTGAAGAAGAGAAGAGTAGGAGGAAACTTGAGATGAGAAATAGATGAGATGGAAAGCGTAGACATGAAACAATGAACAACATTACCGATCAAACTTTGCACCAGGCTGCGTAAAGATCATGATATAACACCGCCCAAACCCCCCCAAGATCCCGACCTTGCCCCCCAATTGTGATGATGATGATGGTGATGATGGACGCCTTTTGTGCGTGACGTGAGGAAATAGATGACGTGGAAGAGGAAGGAAGGAAATAAAACAAGTAAAACAAATGCTCGGGTTCCCTTTTTTTGTGTGCAATGCTGGCAAAAAGACGAGACAGACAGGAAAAGGAAGTGGAAGGAAGGGATATTAAGTTTGTTGTGCGAATGTGTTCTAGTCTCTAGGGTTTTCTAGGCGTTCTAGATAATCTAGTCCGTCATAACGCAGTCGACCGATTTCGCTGTTGCCGCCAATGAGGGCTCAGGTTTGCTGGCTTCCTCGTCTTCGTCCATTATGTCATCCTTGGTGGATGAATCCCCGTTGACTGAAGCCGTGGGACTCAACCCGGGAGTAGATACCTCGCTGGCGGTGGTGATGCTGCTAGCCACGCCGTCCTCGCCAGGCGCTCCATCCTCGGCCTCCTTGGTAGAGGGTGAGATGGCAGGCGTGAGGGGTGTGGCAGTGGCAACTGGGCTGGGGGTCGTGCTTGTTGCTGGTGCCGTTGTCGCCGCTACCGCCGCTAGGGCNGAAAAAAGCAACCCAACCCAACCCGAGCAAAAAGGTTAACAATTCCAAAACGAACCTCATCCATCCATCCGTTCGTTCGTTCATCCCCACGCCAGCTTTAGAAAACCCGCACCATCGCAAACCGATAGCGTACCGATATTGCGGAGAAGACGCCTTCCCTTCCCACCTTCCTTTTCCTTCCTTCCTTCCTTCCTTCTTCGAGAGGAAGGAAGCGAGTGGAATAGATACCCGGTAACTTGCGAATATTCCGATAGGCAATGTTCCAAGTTTCCCTTTTCTAATTTAGCCACCCTGGCGCTCGAGCAATTAAGCTATGATAATACACAATTTATTACAGGCAGGCAGGTACGGTAACAATAACGCCAGGCGGGCGGGGAGGGGAAGGCAAGGTTTGTGAAAAAATAAAAATTCCCACAATCCAGGTTTGTCGGTCTTCCGAAACCCTTTTTTTTTTTTTTTTTCCAGTGAGTTCTTGTGTTTCTGATTTTATGCATGGTCGGGTGGATGGATGGATCGGTTGTTGGTTAGTTGGCTGGCTGGCTGGCTGGCTGGCTCCTTGTACTCGAGTGCAGAAAGTCGGCAAGGCTACTGTTTGGCCAGCTGGCTAGCCCTTAAGCGGTTGGTTGAGCCGAGATGTTGTACTCGTACCCTACCGGCACTGCAGCAGTGGCATACTCGAGTAGCGGTGGTAGGAATAAATAGATTTATGCATGGTACTGTGGATAGATGGATAGATAATGTGCGAGTACTAATAGATAGATAAATAGATGGCATGTATCATAGGTACTGTAGGTAGGTGGTGGATATTATGTATAGGTAACCTATTAACTGACTAGAGTATTGCAGTTGATTGGCCGATTGGAAGACTATTTATGATGCGATTAACCTCAGCTACGGGCGGGCTAACAGGCAAGAATGATACGAGCGCGGTGGAGCACGACATCATGGCTAAACATCAGACACCTGGATTACCACAATCAGACAAAACAACACCTTTACACCCCAATAACTATTATCATAGCTCCGACATCTAACAAACAAGCAATCTTTACATCTACGGTAGCCATCATCATCAACCCACCAAGCCTTACTTTATCATACTTGTCCAACTCTACCATACCCCGTGCCCATCACAAAACAAACCCGCCCCGGATATGCCGCCCACAGCACAGCACACGCATATACCATCTCCCTCCATCCCATCCATCCCATCCATCCCATCCTTTCCATCCCACCGTACCGTGCTGCACTGTACCACCATCGCACCCGGCTTGAACCGACGACGAGTCCAAAAGAAAGGAAAGTATTCGCTGGCAATCATTTATGGCACGTAGCCTACGGTAGGCAATTTGATTCAGAATTGATTGAGGTGGTATGGTATACGGTAGGGTTGCCGGCAGTTTTTTTTTTTTTTGTTGTTAACCGCAGGCCGGTAGTGGTGAAGGAGGGGAATGGGGTTGGAAGTACAAGCAGAAAGGAAGGTTAATGAACAGACTGTTTGGTAAACAAACGCTGATTTTGGCGAGAGCTTGTATGATATGTATATTATTACAGTTTTTTTTCTTCCTCCCGTGTGTTTGGTGTAATCTGACTTTTGCGCGCGTGGTCCGTACGGAATCATTAACATCATACAGTCCCGTCCATACCATACATTCACGATATCACAATTTTTCAAACTGTATCATATCATGACAAGTACGATTTGATCCCGTCCCCCCCTCCCTCCCTCCCCCACAATTTTTTAAACATACCCGGGAGGGAATCTTAAACAGCAGCATTAGGGTGAAAGAAGATATCGTATTCCATACTGTACCATACCGTACAGTACCAAAAATGCGATGCACCTCCATCCTTCTTTCCTTCTTTCCTTCTTTCCTTCTTCCTTTCCTTCCTTCCTTTGGCAGACCAACCAACCAACCAACCAACCAGTCAGCCCCCCCCGGTTTTAAACCCTTACCTTTCTTTTCTTTTCTTTTCTTTTATACGATTCCTTTCCCGCTTGGTTTGACCCAGCTCGAGTTGGAAATCGCACTGATTATAATGGGATTATGAGGGGGGGTTCGTCAATTGTCTGATCCGTACTTGTCTGCACAGTATCTCTCTCCATCCTGATTGTGGTATCCCTGATTTCTCCATTTTGCACGTACGCCATGCCAGTTTTCTGGTGTGCAGACGGAACCCCAGACAGGTGTTAGCAGAATGAGGCATCGAGAAGCAAAAGCAGAAGCAGAAGCAGAGGCAAGCACCAGAAGCAACAGCATCAGCACAAGCAGGAAGCAAGCAGTAGCACCACCACCACCACCACCAGCACCTTCATCAGCATCGTAGAAGCGGAAGCAGAAGCAGAATCAACATTCACCAAGGGTCGAAAAATGAAAATGAAAACGAGAGAATAAAACGAAAAAAAATCAAAGGTCTCTCCGAGGGAAAGATCAAAATTGTAGCATAACATAGCACCTCTGTAGCATAGACATGGAGAGTTGTCGACCAAACACTCGTCTTTTTTGTCTTGGCCTCCCTTTCCCCCTAATCGGATCTCTCTCTGTTGGCCCTTCCAAATCCTAAAACCCAAGCTCCCGACTACGATACGCGCATCCCTAACCAAACCAAACTTTAAAGAAAAAAACATGGGCCAAAGGCCAACCAACTAAATCTATTAAGAAGAAGTAGAGGAAGAAGAAGAGACCCAGAAGGGTGGAGAGGCGGAGGGGGGGAATGAAATGATGGTGATGGTGATGATGATGATGGTGATGGTGATGATGGATAAAAATAAAATAAAATGAATAAAGTCGGACCTGTCTCGCCCATCTCCATCCAATTCCGTGAAGAAGGCTTCTCCACGCAAAGGAGGGGAGAGAAAAAGGTCAAGAGTAAGCAAGTACGAGTTACTGTATCATACCAGTTTGGCTAGCTGTAGGAGAGGTGTGAGAGCGAGTGTCTCTGTTTTGCCCAGCCAAGTTTCCAATGGAACAAGAGGTGCGTGCATGGAGCCTGATGTTTGCTCCCGTCTCTGGCCTGTCCCCCTGGTCGGTGATGGTGCGATCCGCTTCGTTTTGGCGAACTGTTTGATAAGCGTGCGGCACTCGTTCTGTACTCGTACACCGACAAATTTATATCATACACCCCAGACAAGCGAGCACGCACTACGGTAGCTTACCCACATCGAACATTCAACAGCCTACATACCCGACACACTAAACCTCTTTCAACTTTCTCACCCTCCTTCGCTCAAACTCGCGCCCCCTGGATCTGGTGTATTTGTTGAGGGAGACGATGAAGATGAGGGTGATGATGGGCTGGAGCGGTGGGGAGGTGTGTTCGGATTGCTGGGCACGCTTGGAAGGAAAAGGATGAAAAAAAGAAAGAAAAAGAAAGGAAGAAGCAGCAGCAGCAGCAGCAAGAGAAATGGTGGGATAATGGAAATAAAACCCCCCAAGATACATTTCACCCCTACTCCCCCCATCGCCATCGTGAAGCCACCGGCAAGTCCTAACGTCGTCCACGTACTCTGCACCACCAACCCCCTCCCCTCCCCCCTTCATGTCCCCCTTCATGTCCCCATTTATTTTATTTTTTATTTTTTTATTCTTCGATCATTATCATCATCTATTTATTTTTCTCCCCCTTCATCATTCCACTCCGCTCCACCTCCACCCCGGACATGGACCACGATGGTATGTTCAGGAAAAACCATTGTGGCCAGTTGTGGCAGCAGAAATGTGGAGTGGTTTGGGTCGAGTATCATGTCGGATTCCCCAAAGGTGTTATATATGAAGAGAGGGAGGTGATATACCGTAGTTTGACGAGATGGGGTTCCCGGTACACATGATTGGGGCAACCCGGATGGCTGAATTTATGATCGATGTTGACAGTAAAAGTGAAGACGCGGAAAACCCGTTATCCACCATTCACTTCTCCTCTGTTCCCTCCGCTCCTCTCCTATAGGGGGGGAAGGGGGGGGAATACAAAAAAGTACATGGCTCGATACCAGTAACAATTCACTTGATCGATTGATATAACGACCAACCACTACTCGAGTACTTCCCCCCCNTACCAAAAATGCGATGCACCTCCATCCTTCTTTCCTTCTTTCCTTCTTTCCTTCTTCCTTTCCTTCCTTCCTTTGGCAGACCAACCAACCAACCAATCAACAAAAACCTGGAAAAAAAAACAAAAAACACGTCGTCCCTGCATCCAATTATTTCCTACCGTATACTGCGCTATACTCTACGTAGTAGGTAGTAATCCCCCACGCAGTTCAGAGGTAACCTACTGTGCATAATCCATACACGAGCGAGGTCGTTTCCACAATGCATAAAAGAAGAAAAGAAAGGAAAAGGAAACGGAGCAAGGGCAGGGGATAGCTGAAAGGGGGAGAGAGAGAGAGAAAGGAAAAAAGAAAGGAAAAAAGAGAAACATGTCACCTACAGTACTCGTACAGTATGATACTGCTTACAAGTGCATGCTGCGCATTTGTTCCGTTTTTCTTCTTCTTTCTTTCCTTCCTGTGCGCATTGGTATGATTGCCTAGTTGGTGTCGTATCTGCGTCGCTACGCTTACGATACAGTACCTTGTAAAATGCTAGGGGGATTTAACGGTGGGGCGAGTTGGTATGATACGGCAGTTTATGAAACGAAACGAAACGAAACGAAACGAGACGAGACGAGACGAGACCGGGTGGGGGGAGGGGTTGTGAATGTATGGTATGGTACGGTAGCGGCTCTCTTGGTAGATTTGTTCCTTGCTTATGATACTTTTCACTTCTCCATCTCACCCTTCGCATGATATGATATGGTCGCAAGATGCTCGTATTTTTCCTATTGTAATACACCAGCGGATATATCCCGAAAAAGTAGACCGCGGGTAAACTCAAGTTACCGGTATTGTCCATCTTCCATTATCACAATGCATCGTAATTTAATGCGCACCGGTAAACTATGATAACTCGTAGTGTACAGTACAGTTACAGAACCTGACAGGCCACACGATTACCAATTTTGATAACCGCTACTTTCAACCAACCAACCACCCAACGACGGAAATACCGTATACAGTATATCATAATACGATATCACAGTTCCCGACCGAACCCGTCCGGAAACTGAACGGGACCCGAACATTTCCCCGAAACCCGACCGGTCACTTATCGGCACTTACTTACTTTTACGGTACTCGTTACTCCCCCCCGCCGTCCCAACAAATATCATAATATATTTATTCATTTATCCATTGTGATAAAAGAGTAAAATAAGAATTAAAAAAAAAAAAAAAAAAAAAAAAAAAGCGCATTTTCTTATTTCCCCATTCCTTTCCTTTCCTTTCAGCACCGGTACTGTACTCTTCACTTATGGCCCCCCCTCCCCTTTTTCGCCACCCGCTATTGTACCTTTGCTGCGCTGTTTGTAAGGGGGAAAGCTCCTCGCCTGGCGACATAAACGTGTGATGCCGGAATTGGGATGAACGGGGCGGTATGGTACTGGCATTGTGGCAAGTACGCGAGTATTTGTCCGGTACGGTGCCTATGGAGGAGGCGAGTGAGTGGGAGGCTAGGTAGGCAAGACAGGATGGGAGTCGTTTTTGTTATGGTATTGTATGGTTCTTGGCTGAAAGTCGTTGTATTGTGCGTTGACAAAATTAACCCAACACCGGTGGGTGTGACAACCATCACTCCCAGGCAACCCTGTACAACCACTTCTCTCCACAAAAATCATTACCTGTCACGGCCGTCCAGTCAGGGGATGACAGCATTGGGTTTTTGGTTGCATATATGGGAGTGTGGATTGGGCGGTTGCATAGCAGGTGGATTGGTTACTTAACTGAGGTTCCGCTTAATAGAACCTCATGGAAACTGATGGAAGGTTGCAGCAGTGCATGAGGAAGGGATTAGGAATGTTGGGATTTGTCAGTGGAGGAGTTTTCCTTTATTATATAAAGGATGTGCCCCTTGGTAGTTTACTTTCCTTATACAACCTGGTGATTTCCTGCCTATACATGTACTTAGAAATTACATATTTGTTTCTCCTCCATGTTGCCGTAACTTATAAACCCTGACCCTGAACCCGGAGACCATGTCACTGACCACTTTAAGCCTTGATACAAACATGTCTTCCTTGTATATAGTGCAATGCACTTAAAAGGTACACCTGAGCTATTGCAACATGTAATACTGAACCCTGTGAGGAATTAGGGCTTTACCATGAAATTTGTAATATGGAAAACTCCTGTGTTCAATCCAGAATAATTTTGATATTTTTACTACAATTTCACTCACTGTACTTTTGACTTCTGGATTGAAATCTGGATCTTGCAGCTCCAAGTTCTATGCTTAAGGTTTCATAACTGTCTTTCATAATATATAAAAATTGGAAGGAAAAGGATAAATAGTATATCCAAAGTGTGAATCAAAATCAGGATCTTTAAAAGTTACAAATTTTATAGTAAAGCCCTAATTCCTTACAGGGTTGAGTGTTATATGTTGCAATGGCTTGGGTGTATGTTTTAAGTGCGTTGTATCATACCTATACCCATCTCTGATTCTGCCTACTGTGGTGTGTCTGGTACTATCTGCCCTTGACCCCGTACAGACCCTGCCTATTATACAAGGTTGTCTCTATGAGGATTCAATACAGACCATACTATGTTGTGATGGTTTGAGATACCTGCAGAGCTATTCAATTACCTGAATCTGACTATCAGCCTGTCTAATGAATAGCTGGGCAACTTGACTCATAACCAGAAATACAACCATCTTACTTATATCTATGGCATCCTTCTCCAGACTATAAACCTACCCATACCTGCCAAGCACCCTACTGACCAACAGTAACAACAAGAACTACAGACCCAGACTGAGGAACTTTAGACCCTGACTGAGGAAGTCCAGACCCTCTACCTCTAAGGCCAAGGTTTTGAGGCCCATTTAGCCAGTACTGAAAAAGACCTTACCCATACCAGTATGACCCTCACCTCACTCAATAATGCTCTTGCCAATACCTTCACAGGTCCTGCTACAAGACTAGGTAGTAGCAAGAAAGCCTCTATCTCATATCCAGAAAGGTTTGTTGGCATCTTGGACAAGTACCATCCTTTTGCTACCCAGCTTTGTATAAAACTCCACAGAGACTACCACTGGTTCAACAGTGAACAAGACTGTTTAGTGTACACCATCAGTCTACTGACTGGGCCCACTTCCTGCATGTTCAACCCAATATTACAACTGAGGGGATCAACTATGCAGACACTGAGGGCCTGTTATTAGAAATAGCGCCAGTTTTTGGGTATCCAAGCAGAGTTGCAATAGCAGAAAGAGGAATAAGGGACCTGGCCTAGAAGAAATATATGTTCATAGAATACCTTGCAGACTTCTAGTTTCTAGCCTCCAACACAAATGGGAATCATGTAGCTAAGCAAGTTGTCCTTTATTGTAGCATCAGCTTTAAGCTAAATGGATATCCTGACTACTATTGCTGACCCTCTAGGGACTCTGACTACTTATGCCCACTTGTTACTGAGGTTGGACACCAACATCTGGGCCTATGCAGTTAGTAAGAAATGTTCCTACTCCTGCTCTTGGGGCAGTCCTACAGCTACTCAAACTCAATCAACTACTCCAGCTCCTAGTAGTGCCACTAGGACTGGCACTAGCTCTGGCCACTTAGTTCTCGCCTCAGAATGATGAACTTTGACCGACATCTAGCAGAATAATAGCCTGAGAAGGGACCTATACCACTACTGCTGAAGATAAGGACATATGGTATGATACTGTCTAAATAAGTGACACTGATGGATGCAAGGTATTAGTACCTCCCCCTTTGACCCTCCAGTGATCCTGGATGGCACCAGCCCTGAGGCTGAGCAGTTGGAAAATGAGTTGTTCCATATGGAGAATACGGAACTAAAATGAGGCTTGTGTAATGACCGAGCATACACGAGCTGTGGCAGCCGGAACCTACACCTACACAGGTAGCCAGAAGGTGAAAGGGTAGGAACTAGCAGGCAAGCAAGTACTTGACCTATAGAGACCCGATGGTCTGGGCTACGAGAGGAACACAAATAGATGGCAAGGTACTTAGGTACTTGGCTACACCTGGGAGTGGTATCAGCATTCTTAGGGACCTCGGAAGGGGAAGTTACTCTGCTAAGCCAGGTAACCAGGGAAAGGTCAGAAGTGTCTATCCCTGGCGACGAAATAGACGGGATAACAGAGTAAAGTTATCTTGTCTACTGGATAAGATTACCCTACCCTCAAGTTCAGGTTACCCTGCCTAAAGTCCTGAGTTACTCTACGTTTCAATATGAAGTTCCTCGCAGAGTTGGGGAAAAATGACCAAAAGAATGTTGGCTATATGAAGCCACATATATTACTGGAATCTATGGTTTTGGAAGATGCTATTGGGTGAGCTATGCAGTGCTGAAGAAGCTGTAAACTGGAGACATTATTCCTATCATGCCCCTCCAGCCGTGCCTTGAGGCCTGGATGTCAGGGGCAAATGGTGCTGTAGTCGCGTGCAGTTTAGTGAGATGGAATCTTTGGAGACCTGCTGGCAAAAACTTATACCCCGCTGCTGTCCAGTTGACCGTAAGCTGTTCACTGGATGCATAAGGGGGTATAGGCTGGAAGGTGGAGTACCTCCTCCAAGTTATTGGGAGTAGAACTGACGAAAAAGTGCCAGAGTTAATGGGAGTTAACCATGAAGGTCACGAAGGTAGTAATGGGTGGTGCCAGATGACTGGGCGAGTTTTACACCTGCCAAGCCCAAACTTGTCCCCAACGCTATAGACTGTGTAAGAGAAGTGCAGAGATACTAAAAGCATGATTCTTACTACAGATAATGTGGATTGGAGGTAGTGGTCATGGGTAGCACCCATTGCATCACTCTGAGAACACTGTATCGTGCGGAAGATACCAGAAGTGTAACGTGTTTACACCTATGGTGCTTATCATGCTTTGAGTATGATGGTAACAGGTGACCTGCTTGCTGGGCAAGAGACGAGAGCGGTGTAGACTAAAGAAGACTTTGAAAGGGTATAATAGGAGATTAAGAAGTAACCGTTCAATCAAGTATATTGAACAGACCATCGGTCGAAGTGCGCTGTTTCCATTGTGAAACCAGCGGTGTTTAAATACAAGTTCTCACTCATCTCTAGCATGAGTGGTAACAGGGTCCCTTGCAAAGTATCCAATGATACCTTTAAAACATAACAAGTATCAAACGATACTATCAAATCAAACATAAAAAATTCAAAGTATCAAGTGATACTTTTGAAATATAACAAGTATCAAATGATACTATCAAATCAAACATAAAACATTCAGAGTATCAAGCAATATCTTTGAAACATAACAAGTACCAAACGATAATATCAAGTCAAATATAAAACATTCCAAGTATCAAGCAATACTTTGGAAACATAACAAGTATCAAACGATACTATCAAATCAAATATAAAACATAACCTTGTACTTGAACTGGTTATAGGAAGCCTGAGAATTGCAAATAGGAGATAGATGAACCACTCAAGGTAGCTTCCAGGGTCATGTAGAGATCAGTGCATATGGGACGGGTGTCATAGATAGTCTAGTCCATCAGGTGTCTTGACCGTTAGCTACTGGCAAGGCACCAATGCAAAGAAGTTTTCACTCCAGCAGGCATAATAGAAATACGCTGCAGAATAGATAACCACATAAGGTGAATGCTGACTAGAGTGTGTCGACACATGCATGCCCGAAGGGTGTGCCAGGAAAGATGTCTGACCATCCTTAGCGGAGAAGGTTATGTTCAAATAGTTGCAGTAAAGTGATGGGGGGGTTTCTGACATAAGATAAAACCACTTGATTGTCTATGCGAGAACTCTCCTACTCCAACAATCAAACCTCTCAAGACCTTAATTGAGTGAAGCATCAGGCTTAACGATATTAAGCTTTACCGTTTACTTTACTCTTACATCTGTGTGAACGTTTGGTGATAAGTTACAAGTTGCTCAATGTAGTGACAACCTTGGGATCCATCTTCCCAGGGCTGCTCCTATTACAGTATATCATTAAGGGACCTCCTTGCTTAACTCCTCTCCTGATTAAAACTTTTTGACCATCAGCATGGACCTTGGGTGAATACTGGTAACCTGGTTTAGAACAAGTAGCCATGGGTATAAAGCACAATGGCTAGTACTGAACTTTGAACCTGAGTAGAATCCGACTCGGACTCAGACATTGACCTTGATGAACATAACGACAACAGGTTTTGGGTATCACTTTACCCGGATGTTTATAGTATTGAATGGGATGGCCACTAGTTGCTCTTAGAGGCCGCCCCTATTTAGTTACCTGATGAATGTGTTGATCTTGGGATTACAGAACCTCGCGCTACGGCACTTTGATTTTTTCAAGATTCCACCCTGGACCACAATATGGGCCCTTCCCCGCTTGGAGGTGTCACCTTCACTGAGATCTCCTGCGAGTTCGTCACACCTTATGTCGTCTCTGAGGTAGCTAAGTCGCTAGGCGAAGCAATGTGGGAAATGAGAAGCTGGAACAACCAGCAGTAGTAGCTATTCCGGAAACAGATTATTATAGCAGTGTTGCAAGAGATGTAAGTATCGCAGGAGTCATACTTATGGATACTGAAAGATCAGGAAGCACTAAAGCACTGGATGCCAGCCTTGAGAAAGGCCTTTGAAGAAGGGTACTGTACTGATGCTGAGAATGATGTACTCATGATAGAGGCTGCGTCTGCACTTCTACTCGTTCATACTAAGCCTAAGAACTGCAGGATAGAATCGGCCATGAGAGTCAGACATGACCAATTCAGGGCGTACCTAAGCCCAGTCAGTATACAGGTATTGGAAAGCCTGAAAGGCTGCAGCTACAGCTACACCTCCTCCTTCTCAAGAGCAACCGTTGGCTCTTTATCAGTCTACCATTCAATTGACCGCAGTCATTCGGGCAGTCCAGTGATCGGGCCAACTGATGGATATCGTCTCTAGAAAAGGACGTCAAAGCTGAAGGGTATTATGGCAGCAGGTACACCTGACCCTATACCGCATCTGACCCCAGCTCCATTTATCCCTCCTGGGGCACCATCAGTCATGACTCTTCTACCTCCTATAGCCGCCCCAAGACCTACCTCTCTACTAGTGTGGTCGCCTGTCCCTAACCTCTGTCCTACAGTCACCATTCCACCTGTAACGGGGGCACCCCTAGGAAGATGGATCATATGGTTGCGACTGCACCGAACAACTTCAAACTTATTGCCAAAAGTTCACACCAATGTAAGAGTAAAGTAAATAGTAAAACTTAATACCGTTAAGCCTGATGCTTCACTCAATTAAGGTCTTGGGAAGCTGGATTGTTGGAGTAGGAGAGTTCTCGTATAGACTTTCAGGTAGTTTTATCTTATGCCAGAAACTTGTCCATCAGTTTACTCCAACCATTCGAGGACACCCTTATCCGCTAAGGGTGGTCCAACACGTCTCCTGGCACACCCTTCGGGCATGCATGTGTCGACACACTCTAGTCGGCGTTTACCTTATACAGTTATCGTTTCTGTAGTGCATTTCCATTTTGCCCTCCACAGGGAAAACATCTGTGCATCGGCGTCTTGCCAGTAGCTAACAGTCAAGACGCCGCATGAACTAGACTATCTATGACACCTGTCCCATTTGCATTGATCTCTACTTGGCCCCAGAAGCTACTGTGAGCGTTTTATCTATCTACTATTTACGGTTCTCGGGCTTACGGTGTCTTCTGCAGGGGACCCTGATCCAGAAGGGGTCCAATGGGCCCTACCCATGACCACTACCTCGGACCCACCTTACCTGTGGTAAGAATCATGCTTACAGTGTCTCTGCACGTCTCTTTCAGAGCCGATAACGTTGGGGACCCTTTCAGCCCTGATAGGTGTTAAACTCTCCCGGCCGGCCCGGTACCACCCGGGACTACCTGCGGGACCCCTACGGTTAACTCCCGTTAACTCTGCCAGTTTTGGTCCGTTTTACTCTGAACAACTTGGAGGAGGTACTACACCCTCCGCCCTATGCCTCCTGGTATATCCTGCGAACTGCGTACGGTCGACTGGACAGCAGCGATGTATACGGTGTTGCAAGCAGGTCTACAAACCTTCCACTTTGCTAGACTGCACACAACTATGCAACCGTTCCCCCATGACATCTGGGCCTTAAGGCGGGGCCGGAGGGGTATGATAGGAATAATGTCTCCAATTTACAGCTTCTTCGGAGCTGCCTAGCTCGCCCAATACCATCTCCCAGAACCCCAGATGCCAGTATTATGCGTGGCTTCGCATGACAAACATTCCGGTCATTTTTCCCGAACTCCATGAGAGACTTCGTCTTGAAAGGTAGGGTAACCCAGAACTTTGGGCAGGGCAACCCACGCTGCTCGGCAGGGTAACCTGATCCAAAAGGTAGGGTAACCTTGTCCGGTGGACAAGATAACTTTTCCCTGTTACCCTGTCTATCCCGTCGCCGGCAATAGACATTTCTGACCTGTTTTCAGTTACCAGGCCTAGCTGAGCAACTGCCTCTTCAGAAGTCCCTAAGTATGCTGACACCTCTCGGGGATGTACCCAGGTACCTAAGTACCTGGACAGCCAATTCTCTTCACTCTCGAAGCTCGGGCCATTGGGTCTCCGCAGGTCAAGTACTTATTTGCCTGCCGGTCCCTACCAGTTCGCCTCCAGGCTACCGGTATGGGTGTAGGTTCCGACTGCCATAGCTCATGTGTGCTGAGTCGTTACACAGTATTATACTTGTATGCCAAAAAGCAACAACAAGGAGCCACAAGGGCTGCAGGTTCTGACCTACAGAGTATGAAAGATAAACCAGTCGGTACCAGGTGATGAAAGATGATACTAGCGGGAATTGCAATAGGACTCTCTGACAACAGCAATGCAAGAATCGCTCTGTGAAGTGGTATGGCCACTAGACATCGGTTTCCCACTAGTGCAGGGGTGATCGATGCAGACCATACAGGTGTCGCACAAGTTTTATTAATAAACCTGAAGGATGACAACTATACGATTGAAAAAAGAGGATCGTATAGCACAGATGATTATTGAGAATGTTGATACCAGAGAGCTGGAAGAAGTGCAAGACCTAGATGTTATCAAAATAGACAAGGAAGGATTTAGCAGTACTGGACGAGAAATACCAAAAGACAATACCCACACCGAAATGACAAAAGACAAACCCCCGTGCATATCTTTCATATTGGCAGAGGCCTTTAGTCAACTATACTAGAAAGGGGAATAGATGGGGATTCACAAATTAGGCGAAGAAGAAGATGGACCAAGAATCGCAGAAGTGTGAACAATTAGCATGCGACTGCGGGTAAAGGAAGAAGCTAAGAAGAAACAGGATAAGAGTGGGGCAACTGGTCATGAACCAATATCACGATTAGCACAACATATTCATAGAAAGCGAAAGAACGGATGTGCGCGAATACAAGAGTGAAGATTACCCAATCAAGTTAGAGGAAGGAAAGGCAGCACCTGTCATGAAACCCGAACCATTAAGTGAGGAGGAATTGTAAGTAGTAAGAGAATACCTGTAATGGAATCTGAAATGATAGTTGATCACACCATCCTCCTCCTCGGTAGCGGCATCCATGTTATTCTTTAAGAAAAAAGATAGGAAACCAAGACTCCGTGAGGATTTCTGGGGACTAAATGTGGTATCACAGAAGGACAGATACCCTCTACCACTGATCAAGAAAGCTTTGAACTGACGGGGTTGCGCAAAATACTATACGAGGTTGGATATCAAAGATGCATATCAGCACATAAGAATAGCTGAAGGAGATGAGTGGAAGATAGCTTTGAGGAGATGGTATGGACTATACGAGTATTTGTTCATACCCTTTGGATTATCAAATGCACCAGCAACATTCTGGCAGTGCATCAACTCCAAGGAGAGCAAATACCTGAGTGTATACTGTACCATCTACCCAGACAGTGTATTTATCCATTCAGATAATATGGAGCAATACCACGACGACATCCAGAACATTTTGCAGGCATTGTGGAAAGCTGGGATCAAGCTAAAGCCTTCGAAATAGGACTTCAATACTAAAGAGATCAAATGCCTAGGATTTAGCATCAACCCTACAGATATAGGAGCCGATCCAGTTGTCACATTTTGGCTAGAGGAGCGCTAGCCAGGTGATGGCAGCGAGGAAATAGGTTTCGCATATGACATTGTTTGGACGTCATACAGTTAAGTTATGATTCTTCCACGCACATGACCTTGTTAGCAGGTCATGGGACTTGTTTATGTTGATTGCATTTCGCACATTATTTACATTTGATTTTATGGGAAGTGTCTAGGCTGGCCGGTAAGGTTTACCGGCAAGGCAGACTCTTTTATGTTTCTCACATGACCTTGTTAGTAGGTCAAGTGGTTGGTTTATTTATATTGCGGTTGATTTATATTTTCACACATGATGTCACTTAGAGGTCATGGGATGTTGTATGTTTGCGCACATGACTTGTTAGAGTCAGGTGCTGGATTTCGCACCAGACCTCACTTGAGGATCACGGCAGGGTTAGGGTTGCGGGAAGAGGCCTATATAAAGGCTGGGTTGTTACAGATGGGTTAGCTCTGCACGCAACCATCTACTGTTATTTCCTATCTACTACTTTACGATCTTTACAATACAAAAACCTTTACGCTCCAATCTCATCCGCTAGACGGATCCGCTCTAGAGTCAAGATCCTATCCGCTGCGCAGGTCGTGTCAACAAAATCGAAGACCAATACTCTTGGCACTGGTGAGAAACCGATTCTTACGTAAGAATACTATGATAGGGCCTAGAGACTCAAGGAGCTCTGGGACACATTGCAGTGCAGTTCGGAAGAATCAACCAAGGTCATTACCTGTCGTGAGTAACACGAGTAGTGGGAAACCGTAACATTTGGTTGCGTCTCCTATGACACGTAATGATGACAGAACGGCAACTCCAGAGAACTTGGAGTTCACCTAAGACAACGAAGTAGATATTGATCTGACGGACGATACTCTGGACCTAGGATGAGTACGAAACGTCTTTGGCGAATCAGCAAGGCAACCCTCAGCAGCAGGAAGTCCGGTTACACCCAAACAAGCTTCACCCGCAGATAGTTCCCCCGATGGAACACCACGACCAGGAAGGATGGCCGCAGCGGCAACACCAGTACCCGCAACAGGACCTATAATGCAGGCCCTGATGATGATGGAAGGCCAGATGACGAGGTTCCAGGGGGTGATGAACGCCCACCCGCAGTCAAGACCGAAAGCAAAGGAACTGGACCGCTATGTGGGAGACCATAAAAAACTGGGACGGTTTCTCAGTCAGTTGGAACAGTACTTTAAGGTCAAGAGATACGGAGTCGGCAAAGACACGATTAAGGTGGACTATTCCGAGTCCCTCTTAAGAGAAGCGGCAGGGCTATGGATAATGTCCTACTTGGAAGGAAAACGAGACTGGATATGGGCCTCATGGGAGGAGTTTAAGGAAACTCTCCATACCCAGTTTGGAGACAGAAACGCCAAGGAAACAGTGAGGGTCAAACCGGAGAAGATAAGACAAGGAAAGGACAACTTTTCTGACTACTGGCACAAGTTCCGCATGATATCTGTCGAAGCGGGATACGACGATGACACGAAGTGCCGCCATCTCCTGGGCGGTACTAACGAAAGGCTGCAAGAGGTGTGGATAAGCTTGGATTAGACCGATCGAATGGCAGAAGGCTTTGCAGTATGGGCTGTCGACAAAGAAGACAAAATCAACCTGTTTAGGCACGCTCAAAACAAGACCAAGGGGGTACAGCACCCAACCCCGCTGCGTAACAACAACAGGACTTACCAACTGAACAACACATCAAGACTGCTACCAGCAGGAGGCCCGATGGACTTGGACGCAGCAGGAAGAAGGAACAGGTGATTCCAATAGTTGTCTGACCAGGAATACCAAAAAAGAAGAAAAGAGAATGCATGCCTCCGATGCGGACTGAAAGGACACTTCATCAAGGATTGTCGACGGAAGGAGACCAAACTCCGAGAAATGGAAGCCACGAGAGGACAAAAGGGCAGGAGACTTTAAACGAATAAAGTCCACCGTAAAGAGTAGTCTGTGGGCGAGGAAAGAGGCAAACCCACCGGCATCGCACATATATCAACCAAGAAAAACAAGACACCCCCACGAATGGAAAAAGGCAATAAGGCAACAATCAACAACACGAACGGTTGCGCGAACGACAATGAACATCTTATGATTAAGATAAAACCATGCACAACAGACAAAGGGACAGAAATGAACGCAATGCTCGATTCAGGAGCAACCGAGGATTTCATCGACGTAAACTTCTGTGAAACCCATAGACTTCTTCTGAAAAAGCTAAAGAAACCAAGAGACATATACGTGGTCAATGGGGAAAAAAGCAAAGCAGGACCCATCACCCACACAGCACAGGCGGTAATGGAGATTGGGTCACACCACAAAGCCATGACATTCCAAGTAGCGCACTTGCAGACACACAGTGCCATACTAGGAACACCCTGGCTAAAACGACACAATCCAAATATCGACTGGGAGAAAGGCCAAATCAACTTCAACAGCGAACTATCCACGCAGTTGTGCCTGGAAACTTCTTCAACAATTGAAATGATCCCCGAAGAACAAGCAATCAGAGAGAACCTGAGGACGCAGATCCTGCACATGAACACCAAACACGAAGAAGCGATCCCCCATGACGAAGGCATAAGGGTACAAGTGTTACACCTGAATGCTAGGAAACCAACATGCAGATCAAAGAAGGCTGCAGGTCACGACCTGTACAGCACAGAAGACACGATGGTCCCTGCAAGAGGACAAAAGATGATACCAACAGGAATTGCAGTGGGACTACCTGACGGCACCTATGCAAGAATCGCTCCATGCAGTGGTATGGCCACCCTACACGGGATTACCACAGGCATGGGAGTGATCGATGCGGACTATAAGGGCAAGGTACAAGTTCTACTAATAAACCTGAAGGATGAGTACTATATGATCCAAAAAGGGGATCGTATAGCCCAGATGATTATCGAAAATATCGACACAAGGGAGCTCCGCGAAGTCCGAGACCTGGACAAGACCAAAGGAGGAGAGGAAGGATTTGGCAGCACCAGACGAGGAACCCAGAAGAACAACACCCGCACTGATACGCCAGAAGAGAAACCCCTAAGCGTAACTTTCATATCAGTAAAGGTCTTCAGTCAACTCTATCGGAGAGGGGAACAGACAGGGATCCTCAGATGGGACAAAGAAGAAGACGGACCGACAATTGCAGAAGCGTCAACGATTAGCACGCGAATAGCAGTGAAGGAATAAGCCAAAAAGAAGAAATCAACTCGGAGGCAACTGGTCCCGAAAGAATATCACGACTATCTCGCGATATTGGAAGAAAACGAAAGGATGGATCTTCCTACACACAAGAGTGAAGATCATGGGATCAAGTTAGAGGAAGGAAAGGCGGCGCCATTCATGAAACTCTATCCATTGAGGGAAGAAGAATTGGAGGCACTGCGAGAATACCTGCAACAGAACCTGGGCAGGCAATGGATCAGACCATCATCCTCCTCAGCGGAGGCACCCATCCTATTTGTCAAAAAGAAAGATGGGAAACTGAGACTTTGCGTAGACTTCCGGGGACAGAATACGGTATCACAAAAGGACAGGTACCGTCTACCATTGAGCGACGAAGTGCGGGAATGACTAGGACGGGCCAAGCACTATACGAAGTTGGATATCAAGGACGCATATCACAACACAAGGATAGCCGAAGCAGAGGAAAGGAAACCGGCTTTCAGGACGCGATACGGACTATTCGAATATTTAGTCATGCCCTTGGGATTATCCAATGCACTAGCGACATTCCAACGATGGATCAACTCCAGGTTGAGCGAATACCGGAACATATGTGGTATCGACTACCTGGATGATATCTTCATCCATTCAGACAACATGGAGCAACACCATCAAGACATACAGAATGTCTTACAGGGATTGAGAGAAGCCAAGATCAAACCAAAACCTTCAAAATGCGACTTCCATATGGACGAGGTCGAACACCTCGGATTTATCGTTAACTCGAAAGGAGTACGAACCGATCCAGTCAAAACAGCGGCTATCGATGACTGGAGAGTACCTAAGGGTGCAAAGGGAGTACAAAGCTTCGTGGGCTTCTGCAACTTCTACCGAACATTCATTGAGGGGTTTAGCAGGGTAGCTAAACCCCTCTATGATATGACAAAGAAAGGAGTCAAATGGGAATGGGGAGAAAAACAACCACAAGCATTCGACGATATGGGAAAGTGACTTACTACGACAGCAATATTATGACACTTCGACCCCACTCTACCCATCATGATAGAGATGGACGCATCCAACCACGTATGGTCCCGTATCCTCTCCGCGCAGGGAGGGGACGGATTATGGAGACCGGTCGCGTTTTGATCAAAAACAATGTCAAAGGCAGAGCAAAACTATGACATTCACGACAAGGAACGGTTAGCCATTGTCCAAGCAGTTAAAGACTGGAGGAAGTACACGCTAGGAAGTCGTCATATGATCCGCGTTATCACAGACTACAAGAACCTACTAGCGTTTACTACTACCAAGGAGCTCAATGGACAACAGATTAGGTGGAGCGAGACATTAAGCCAATACTACCTGCAAATTGAGTACCGACCAGGAAAAGAAGGAGGAAAGCCGGACGCACTGACTGGGAGGATAGAGGACTTTCCTGACAAGGAAGAAACAGGGTCGCAATGATAAAGAACAGTTCTCCCTAAAGAGAAGTACTTGGCAAAAGAAGAAGACGAAGGCAGCGGACGCGAATCCCTAAACGAAATAACGGCAGCCATGAGCAACGATGTCGGATATGAATAATGGATAAAAAGAAAGACCACCAGCGACCAGGAAATTAACGAGATAAAGAAGGCCTCGAAGGAAGGCCTAAAACAAATGAAAGGTGGAGCCCTCGGGCTATACTAGGAAAAAGATGAATACCTAGCCTATGATGACAAGATAAGGATCCTGGACGAGGAAGCCTTACGAACAGAAACGATCAGAAGAAATCACGACATTCCATGGGTGGGACATGGCGGAACGGCAAAAATGACGGCCTTAATTCAACGATCATACTACTGGCCGTCGATGCGCGACGATATTAAACGATATGTGCAGAATTATGGCACCTGTCAGCAAACGAAAATGGTTAAACACGTACCCTACAGGCTGCTCAAGCAACTTGAAACTCTGGGAAGACCATGGCAATCTATTGCTATAGATTTCATTACTGGACTATCTGAATCGAACGGTTATGATGCCATATGGGTTATTATCGACCGACCTGCGAAAATGGCGCACTTTCTACCATGCAGGACCGATATGACGACACTAGAATTCTTCCAGCTGTTTAAAGACCAGGTCTTTAGACTCCATGGCCTACCGAAAGACATTACCTCCGACAGAGGATCCCTCTTCATATCAGATGTATGGAAAGAAATCACACAACAACCAAGTTTCAGACGACACTTGAGCATGGCCTTCCACCCTCAAACGGATGGCCGGACCGCAGGAATGAACGCGCTATTAGAACAATATCTGCGCGCTGACGTCAACTATCAGCAGAACGATTGGACAGAGTTCCTATCCATGGCAGAATTTGCATACAACAACGGACGACAAGAAACAATAAAGACCACACCCTTCTTTGCGAACTACGGATACGACCCCTCATTCGACCCGGCACAATATCAAGTGCTGTGAATGATAACACAGGCCAACAATATGATAAGAGTACACGACATATTACGAGACGAAATGACTCTAGCACAAATGAGTCAAAAGGAAAAAAGCGATAAGTACCGGACCCCAGACCCAATCCTTGCAGTCGGCGACAAGGTGTGGTTGATACCATGCAATATGCGGACCAGAAGACCATCAAAGAAGCTGGACTACAAGAAACTTGGACTATTCAAAATAATCGAACAGGTCGGGTCGCGAGCATATAAACTCGCCCTCCCTGCCTCAATGAAACAGACTCATCCAACATTCCACACTAGCCTCCGCGAACCCTATTAAGAAAACCCTTCTCCATGACAAAAAAAACTTCCCCCTCCGTCTATTCACAGGGACGGACAAGAAGAATGCGAATTCGAAGAAACAATCGACTCTCGCTTACACTACGGTAAACTCCAATACCGTGCTAAGTGGACCGGTTATTCCTCTGAACACGATCAAGAGTCGTATCGAGCCACAAACTTTACCAACGCTAACAATGTCGTCCTCCTCTTCCACCAGCACTACCCGTGCAAACCAGCAACCTGCCGTCCGCACTGAAGCGGAAGAAAATGGTTCGGTGGTCGTTGAGGACAGTGAAGAATTCGAACAAAACGTGCAGCAAGCACGGAAAGAAGCGGGAGGGGGGGAGAAACAGAAGAATGAACAGGGAAAGAAATCATGGACTGCGTGCACCCATGACGAGTGCACGGTACACCGCGACGCAAAGGAGCAACACAGGTGGTGGGCAACAGAGGCCACCCAAACGAGAGTCTCAGACGAAGACCAGGTTTGGGTGAATTCCTGGCAACAACAAACCTGGGAAGGAGAAACCCTGACCACCCCAACTGGGCTGAGACACCTCAGGATTGACTGGCAGAACTGCATGCGCAGGTTCTGCCCCTACCACCGGAGGGAAGAAGAAAATGCACGCAAGGCTCCGAGGATGGAGCCGAGCAAGAAGGGGGGGCACCAAGTTTCCTTTGCCCCCAAGGACGTCCTAAGGGAAACCATCCGCACACAGGACGAAACAATAATACAGCAAAAGCAGATGATAGACCAGCTCCAGGTATAACTGGGGCACCCCTAGGAAGATGGATCCCAAGGTTGCGACCGCACCAAACAACTTCAAACTTATCCCCAAAAGTTCACACAGATGTAAGAGTAAAGTAAACGGTAAAACTTAATATCGTTAAGCCTGACGCTTCACTCAATTAAGGTCTCGAGAGGATTGATTGTTGGAGTAGGAGGGTTTTCGTATAGACTTCCGGGTAGTTTTATCTTATGCCAGAAACTTCCGCATCACTTTACTCCAACCATTCGAGTACACCCTTTTCCGCTAAGGATGGTCTGACACGTCTCCTGGCACATCCTTCGGGCTTGCATGTATCGACACACTCTAATTGGTGTTCACCTTATGCGGTTATCGTTTCTGCGGTGCATTTCTATTTTGCCTTCCTGAGTTAAAACTTCTGCGCATCGGTGTCTTGCCAGTGGCTAACAGTCAAGGCACCTTATGAACTAGACTATCTATGACACCCTTCCCATATGCATTGATCTCTACTTGACTCCGGAGGCTACCATGAGCGGTTTATCTATTTAATATTTACGTGTCTCTGGCTTCCAGTGTCTTCCACAGGGCATGGTAGTCTGGGAGTGATCCAATGGGGGCTACCCATGACTACTACCTCGGATCTACCTTACCTGTAGTAGGAATCATGCTTTTAGTGTCTCTGCACTTCCCTTTCAGAGCCTATAGTGTTGGGAGCACGTTCGGGCTCGGTAGGTGTAAAACTCTCCTGGTCGCCCCGGCACCACCCGGGACTACCTTCGGGACACCCACGGTTAATACCTGTTAACTCCGTTAGTTTTGGTCCGTTTTACTCCGACCAACTTGGAGGAGGTACTCCACCTTCCACGCTATGCCCCCTTGTATATCCTGCGAACAGCTTACGGTCGACCGGATGGCAGCGAGGTATACGGTGTTGCCAGCATGTCTCCTAAGATTCCTCTTTGCTAGACTACATACAACTACACAACCATTGGCCCATGATGTCCGGGCCTCATGACCGGGCCAGAGGGGTATGATAGGAATAATGTCTTCAATTTACAGCTTCATCGAAGCTATGTAGCTCGCCCAATAGCATCCCCCGGAACCCCAGATTCAAGCCTCCTGTATGGCTTCGCATGATGAACATTCCAGCCAACTTTCCTGAACTCCCGGAGGGACTTCGTATTGAAAGGTAGGGTAACCCAGGACTCTGGGCACGGTAACCCAAGCCCCCAGGCAGGGTAATCTGATCCCGAGGGTAGGGTAACCTTGTCCAGCAGACAAGTTAACTTTTCCCTGTTACCCTTTTTATCCCGTCACCGGCGATAGACCTTTCTGACCTGCCTCCAGTTACCTGGCCTAGCTGAGCAACTGCCCCTTCAGAAGTCCCTACGTACGCTGATACCGCTCCCGGGTGTATCCAGGTACCTAAGTCCCTGACTAGCCAATTCTCTTCGTTCTCGCAGCCCGGGCCATCGGGTCTCCGTAGGTCACGTACTGACTTGCCTGCTGGTTCCTACTAGTTCACCTACTGGCTACCTGGATGGGTACAGGTTCCGTTTGCCATAGCTCATGTATGCTGGGTCGTTACAGCAAGAAAGAGTCGGCCGACTCCAACGGACGGTCGAGGGACTACAGCAGGCAAACAGGAGGGTACAGGAACAAGGGGAGAGACAGGATCGAGGAAGAAGGATCTGCAAAGAGGTGGAAGACTGGCTCCTTGAGGAATACAACCTGGCGAAATATCATGAGTTGCGTACTCGCAAGTACGCAGCATCAATCGCGGAGAGGAGGAAGAGAAGGAGATAGGCGTATTCTCTGGGACTGAGGATATGGGAGAGGGGAGCTAATGTCATGATCAGGATAGAGGAGCGCTAGCCAGGTGATGGCGATAAGGAAATAGGTTTCGTATATGACGTCATTTGGACATCATACAGTTAAGTTATGATTCTTCCACGCACATGACCTTGTTAGCAGGTGATGGGGCTTGTTTATGTTGATTGCATTTCACACATGATGTATAATTGACGTCATGGGAAGAGACTAGGGTGGCCGATAAGGTTTACTGGCAAGGCAGACTCGCTTATGTTTCGCACAAGACCTTGTCAGTAGGTCATGTGGTTGGTTTATTTATATTGCGGTTGATTTATCTTTTCACACCTGACGTCACTTAGAGGTCATGGAATGTTCTATGTTTGCGCACATGACTCGTTAGAGTCATGTGATGGATTTCGCACCTGACCTCGCTTGAGGATCATGGCAGGGTTAGCGTTGTGGGAAGAGGCCTATATAAAGGCCGGGTTGTCACAGATGGGTTAGCTCTTCACGCAACCATCTACTGTTATTTCCTATCTACTACTTTACGATCTTTATAATACAAAAACCTTTATGCTCCAATCTCATCTGCTAGATAGATTCACTCTAGAGTCAAGAATCTATCCGCCACGTGGATCGTGTCAACCAAATCGAAGACCGATACACTCGGCACTGGTGACAAACCGATTCTTGCGTAAGAATACTAAGATAGCGCCCAGAGACTCGAGGAGCTATGAGACACAATGCAGCGCAGTTCGGAAGAATCAACCAAGGTCGTTACCTGTCGTGAGCAACGTAACACCAGTCAAAGCGGTGGCTATTGACAACTGGAATTCACTCCGGAGTGTTCAGGGACTGAACAGGTTCGTCGGCTTCTGCAACACCTATGGAAGATTTATTGCGGGGTTTAGCCGAGTAGCTACACCCTTCTATGACAGAACAAGAAAAGAAATTAAAAGGGGGTGGGCAGAGAAAGAACAATGCATATTCAACTATGTGAGTAAGCGACTTAGTACAACACCAGTATTATGATGCTTCAACCCCTTACTACCTATCATGACAGCGACCGATGCATCCAACTGGATGTACTGTGGGATTCTCTCGCAATAAGGAAAGATGGATCATGGAGACCGGTCGCATTTCAATCAAAAACACTGTCAAAGGGGGAGCAAAACTATGGTATTCATGACAAGGAGCCATAAGTCATTGTCAAGCAATCACAGACTGGCAGAAATACATGATAGGAAGTCAACACGTGATCCGTGGCATTACGGACGGTGAGAACCTACTTGCATTTACCACCAGCAAGGAACTCAATGAAAGACAGAGCGGATGGAGCGAGATGTCGAGCCAATACAATCTCCTAATCAAATACCAACCTGGGAAAGAATGCGCAAAATGAGACGCATTGACACAACAAACGCAGGACTTTGTGGACCAAGAAGAACCACAGTCGCAATGACAAACAATACTTCTTTGGAAGGAAAATCATCTCACGAAAGGAGACGATGAAGAAAGTGGATATGAATACTAGATTAAAATAACTATCTAAATGCTTAACAAAGAAGGATATACAGAATAGATAAGAAGAAGCACAGCCAGCGACAGAGAAATCAACAAGATAAAGAAGGCCTTAAAGGGAGTCGTAAATTAAATGAAAACCATGGCCCTCAGGTTGTGCAGAGAAGAGAAAAGAAACCTGTAGCATGATAATAAGATAAGGCTTCCAGGCGAGGAAGGCTTACGAACAGAAATAATAAGAAGGAATCATGACACCCCACAAGTGGGACCTAGTAGAATGGCCAAAAGGGCAGCATTGATTCAGAGATTATACTAGTGGTCCTGGACATGCGATGATATTGAAAGGTACGTGAAGAATTGCAACACATGTCAACAAACGAAAATGTTTAAACATATACCCTATCGGCTGCTGAAACTGGCTGAAACTCGGAAAAGACCATGGCAATCTGTAGCTCAGGATTTCATCACAAGACTAGCGGAATCAAGGAGTCAAGATACCTTATAGGTCGTTATCAACCGACCCCCAAAAATACTGGACCTTCTGCCATGCAGAGCACATATAATAGCACTACAATTCTTCAATTTGTTTAAAGACTAGGTCTTTAGATTCTGCGGCCTACCGGTAGATATTACTACCGATGGAGGATCACTGTTCACGTCAGAAGTATGGAAAGAAACCGCTGAAGAACTACATGTCCCCTAACACTTGAGCACAGTCTTCCATCTACAGATAGGCAGAGGCTCTGAACGAACCAACCCAATATTAGAACAATATCTGGGAGGGTATGTCAACTACTAACAGAATAAGTGGACTGAATTCTTATCCATGGCACAATTGGCATATAACAACTAATGACTAGAAGCGATAAAGACAATGCCCTTCTTTGTGAATCATGAATATAACCTATCGTTTGATCTGCACAAATACTAAGTGCGGAGAAAGAAAATGAAGGCCGACAATATGATAAAGATACCTGACATCTTACAGTATGAAATCACTCTGGCGCAAATGAGTCGGAAGAAAAAGGGGGATAAGTAGCGGAAGCCAGACCCATACCGTGTGGTGGACTACAAGGGGTGGTTGATACCACACAATATCTGGGCCACAACACAATCAAAGAGGCTGGATTACAAGAAATCTGGACTTTTCAATACAATCGAACAGGTCTAATTACGAGCATATAAACCCGACCTCCCCTACTTGATAAAACAGATACATCCAATATTCTACACCAGTCTCCTTGAACCCTACCAAGCAAACTGGTTCGCCTCACACAAAACCCTTTCCTCTCAGACGTTTCACATAGTTGGAGAAGATGAATATGAACTCAGAGAAATAATGGACTCTCGGTTACACTACAGTAAACTCCAATACCATGCTCAGTGGACTAGTTATTCCGCTGAACACGGTGACGAGTATTATCTAGCCACCAACTTTACCAATGGCAGAAGTGTCACCATACACATTGACCAGTGCTACTCAGGCAAACCAGGAACCAGCGGTCTGCATGGTGGTTGAAGAAAATGATTGGGTGACACTGGAAGATTGTGCTCAATCCCATTAAAATGTGCTGCAGGTACAGAAAGTAGTGGCAATAGGAGCAGCTCAAATGAAAGAACAGATAAAGAAAACCTAGACGGTGTCCAGGGACAATGGCTGCACAATATACAGAGATTGTAACAGGGGCTGCTCTAGAAAGATGGATCCCAAGGGTGCGACTGCACTGAACAACTTCAAACTTACCGCCAAATAGTCACACAATGCAAGAGTAAAGTAAATGGTAAAACTTAATATACTTAAGCCTGATGCTTCACTCAATTAAGGTCTCGGGAAGATTGATTGTTGGAGTAGGAGGGTTCTCGTATAGACTTTCAGGTAGTTTTATCTGATACTGGAAATTCTCCCATCAATTTACTCCAACTATTCGAGCACACCCTTATCCGCTAAGGGTAGTCCAACACGTCTCCTGGCACACCCTTCGGGCATGTATGTGTCGAGACACTCTAGTCGGCGTTACCTTTTACAGTTATCGGTTCTGCGGTGTATTCCGATTTTGCCCACCGGAGTGGGAACTTCTGCGCATAGGTGTCTTGCCAGTGGCTAACCGTCAAGACACCAGATGCACTGGACTATCTATGACACCCATCCCGTATGCATTGATCTCTACTTGGCTCCGGCAGCTACCCTGAGTGGTTTATCTATCCACCATTTACGAGTAGCGGGGTTACGGTGTCTTCCGTGGGATACGGTAGTCCGCGAGTGATAGAATGTGTACTACCCATGACCACTACCTCGGATCTACCTTACCTGTGGTAGGAATCATGCTTTTAGTGTCTCTGCACTTCACTTTCAGAGCCTATGGCTGCGGGACACTTTCGGGCTTGGTAGGTGTAAGACTCTCCCAGTCACCCAGGCACCACCTGCGACTACCTGCGGGACCCCCACAGTTAACACCCATTAACTCCACTGGTTGGGGTCCATTTTACTCAGAATAACGTGCAGGGGGTACTCCACGTTTGACCCTATGCCCCCTTGTATATCCCGTGAACAGCTTACAGTGCACCGGACGGCAGCGATGTATATGGTGTTGCAAGCAGGTCTGCAAACATTGCTCTTTGCTAGACCGCACACAACTGCACAACCCTTAGTTCATGACGTCCGGGCCTCAAGGCGGGTCCGGAGGGGTATGATAGGAATAAGGTCTCCAATTTACAGCTTCCTCGAAGCTGCGTAGCTTGCCCAATAGCATCTGCCAGAACCCCCGATTCCAGTATTATGCATGGCCACGCGCGGCAAACATTCCGGTCATTTTTTCCAAACTCCAGGAGGGACTTCTTATTGAAAGGTAGTGTAACTCTGGAGTTAGGACAGGGTAACCCGAGCCTCATGGCAGGGTTACCTCAGCCTGAGGGTAGAGTAACCTTGTCCGCTGGACCAGATGACTTTTCCCTGTTACCCTATCTGCTCCATCGCCAAAGATAGACGCTTCTGATCTTTCTCCAATTACCCGGCCTATCGGAGTAACTGCCCCTTCAGAGGTCCCTAAATACACTGACAACACTCCCCAGTGTGCCCAGGTACCTACGTGTCTGGCTAGCTAATTCTGTTCATCTGTGAGCCTGGGCTATCGGGTCTCCACAGGTCAAGTACTACCTTGCCTGCCTGTTTCTACCGGTTCGCCTCCTGGCTACTTGTATGGGTGAAGGTTCCGGCTGCTATAGCTCATGCATGCTCGGTCGTTACAGAGATGCAAAAGAAGGACAATAGTGGTAGCCTACAAAAGCCAACAACATTAGGAACTCTGACAGCAACCAAGAGTGGGCAAACCCATGGCAACAACCAACCTGGGAAGGAGAAACTTTGGCCACCCCAATTGGGCCGAGAAATGACGAAATGGATTGCCGGGACTGTATGTGCAACTTCTGCCTCCACCACCACCAAGAACAACAAAGTGAAGCTGAACGACAAGGTTCAAGGATGGAGCTCTCAGAGGAGAGCTGTGTCACGATCTGGCTAGAGCAGCACTAGCCAGGTGCCTGATACAATGAACAGGTTTCGCATATGAGCTCATTTAGTCGTCATGCAGTGAAGTTATTCTTTCACGCACACGACCTCATCAGCAGGTCCTGTGGCTTATTTATGTTTAAATTGTTTTCACAGACATGACCTTGGTAGCGGTTCATGCAGCTCGTTTATATTCCTTACATTTCACATATGAGGTATAGTTGACGTCATCAGAGAGAGTCTAGGCTAGCCAGTAAGGCTGACCGACAAGGTGACTCATTTATGTTTCGCACATAACCTTATTAGGAGCTCATGTGCCTTGTTTATGTGTTGGATTTACACGGAATTTGGTTTATATTTTTCCACATGATGTCCTTTAGAGGTCATGGGATGTTTTATGTTTTGAGTACATGGCTCATTCGAGACATGGGATGATATGAATGGTTTCGCACTTGATCTCCCTTGTGGATCAGTGTAACGTGTTCGGGCTGGGCCCTAGTCACGTAGCGGTACGATAGGAGCAGATGGCTTCGTGGTCAACACNGGTGCGATGGTCCCTGCACAGAACAAACGATGATACCAACAGTAATTGTGGTAGGGCTTCCAGATAGCACATATGCAACAATCGCTCCGTGCAGGGGTATGGCTATCCAACATGGGATTACTACAGGCACCAGAGGGATCGATAGAGTCTTTAGTGGCCAGGCGCAAGGCCTATTAACAAACCTGAAGGACGAGAACCATACAATTCAAAAAAGGATCACGCAGCGCATATAATTATCGAAAATATCGATACTGGGGGCCTCTGTGAAGTCCAAGACCTGGACCAGACGAAAAGAGTCAGTGAAGGATTTGGAAGCACTGGACGAGCAACGTGAAAAAACAACACTTCTATAGAAACGACTGCAGAGAAACCACTAAGCATATCTTTTATAACCGGGAAGGCTTTCAGTCAACTCTACCGGAAAGGGGAACAAGCAGAAATGTTCAAATAGGATGAAGAAGACGACGGACCAAGTATCCCAAAGGCATCCAGGATTAGCACATGACTCGTGGAAACGAAAGAAACCAAGTGGAAGAAAACAGCGACGAGGCAACTAGTCCAGAAAGAATGTCATGATTATGACAACATATTGCCAAAAAATGAAAGAATGGGTCCTCCCGAACACAAAAGTTAAGACCACGAGATCAAGCGAGAGGAATGAAAGATACCACCTTTCATGAAACTCTATCTGTTAATAGAAGAGGAATTGGAAGTGCTACCAGAACACCTCTAATAGAACCTGGCAATACAGTGGACCAGACCAGCGTACTCCTCAGTATGGTCACCTGTCCTATTCGTTAAAACAATGATAGGAAACTGAGACTCTGTGTGTATTTCCGGCAACTAAACGCGGTATCTCTTAACTATAGATACCCTCTCCCATTGATCGACAAGGTTTTGGACTGACCAGGATGGGCCAAACACTACATGAAGTTGCCTATCAATAATGCTATCACAACATAAGGATAGCGGAAGGAGACGGGTCGAAAATGGCTTTCAGGATAAGATACGGACTAGTCAAACACTTAGTCATGCCCCTTGAATTATCCAACGCACCAGCATCATTCCAATGGTGGATCAACTCCAAGTTGAGCAAATACCTAGACATATGTTGTATTTTCTGTCCAGATGATATGGTTAACTATTCCGACAATATGGAGCAACACCACTGGGATATCTGGAACTTTCAGCAGGCATTGTGAGAAGCCCAAGTCCAACTAAAACCTTCCAAATGCGACTTCCATTTATACAAAGTAGAATACCTAGGATTTATTTGCAACCCTGAAGGAATATAGGCTAATCCAGTCAAAACAGCGGCTATCGATAACTGGATGGCACTAAGAGTGTGAAAGTAGTGCAAAGCTTTGCGGGCTACAGCAACTTCTAGGGAAGATTTACTGAGTGATTTAGCGGAGTGGTTAAGCCTCCCTATAATAGGACAAAGAAAGAAATCAAATCAGATTCGGGAGAGAAGCAACAACAAGCATTCAGCAATATGAGAAAGCAAGTTACTACAACACTGATATTACAGTATTTTGACCCCTCAATGCCCATTATGATGGAGACCGATACATTCAACTATGTATACTCTGGTAGTCTCGTGCAATAAGGCCAAGATGGCTTATGGTGACGGGTCACGTTTGGACCAAAAGCAAGGTCAAGTGCAGAGCAAATCTGCTACATCCACAACAAGGAACTGTTAGCCATTGTTCAAGCCATTAGAGATTGGAGCAAGTATACGCTAAGAAGTCAACAAGTGTTCTGTGTCATCACGGACCACAAGGACCTACTAGCGTTTACCACCACCAAGGGACTCAAGGGGCAGAAATCAGAAGCAGGGAAAGATTAAGCCAATACCATCTTGAAATCAAATACCAACAAGGCAAAAAAGGAGGAAAGCCGGACCCGTTGACACCAAGGAGGGAGGACGCCCCTGACAGGAAAGAAACACCGTTGCAACAACCAAGAAGGCTTCTTCCAAAGGAAAAGTATTTCCCGAAGAAAGAAGACGACACCTGTGGATATAAATCCTGGAAAGAAGTAACGGTAGCCATGATCCACAACAAAGGATATGAAGAATAGATAAGAAGAAGCAAGGTGAGCGAGTAAGAATCAAGGAGATCAAGAAGGCCAAGAAGGCAGTCCTAAAACAAGCGAAAAGTGTAGCCCTGGGGCTATGCCGGGCAGAGAATGGATACCTGTAGTAGGATAACAGGACAAGGCTCGCGGGAGAGGAAGCCTTAGAAACAGAAACGATGAGAATAAATCACGACATCCTACAGATAGGACATGGGGGCAGGACAAAGACGGCAGCATTGATTCAATAAGTATACAACTGGCCATCTATGCACGCGATATTAAAAGATAGGTCAAGGATTGCGACATATGTCAACAAATGAAAGCGGTTAAATACCTGCTATTCAGGCTGCTCCAGCTGCCCGAAACTCGGAAAGACCATGCCAATCTATTGCTATGGATTGCATCACAGGACTAACTGAATCGAAAGGTCATGACGCTATAGGGGTCATTATCGACTGACTTATGAAAATGGTGCACGTCATACCATACAGAATGGATATAGCCGTACCACAATTCTTCAATTTGTTTAAAGACCAAGTCTTTAAACTCTGTAGCCCACCGAAAGTTATTACTTCAGATAGAGGATCACTCTACACATCAGAAGTATGGAACAAAATTACACTACAATTAAGTATCAGCCAACACTTGAGCAGGTCCTTCTATCTGGAAGGGGACGGACAGAGCAAACGAACAAATGCGAGATTAGAACGATATCTACAAGCCTGCGTCAATTACCAACAAACCGACTGGACAGAATTCCTATCCTTGGCAGAATTCGTATACAACTACAAATGACAGGAGAGGATAAAGATGACACAGTTCTATGCGACCTATAGATATGATGCGGTGTTCGATCCTGTACAATACCAAGTGCCAAGAAAGGTAAGGCAAGCTGATGATATGATAAAGAGACGTGACATTTTAGGAGACCAAATGACTTTAGTGCAAATGGGTCAGAAGGAAAAGAACGATAAGCACGGGAAGCCTGACCCGAAAATTACAGTCAGCCACAAGTTGCCCTGAATACCAGGTAATATCAAGGCCATGAGACCCTTTGAAGAAGACGCGCTACAAGAAACTGGACCCATTCAAGAGAATCGAACAGGTCAGACTGCAAGCATATAAACTCGACCTCCCCCACACAATAAAACAAACTCATCCAACCTTCCACACCAGTGTCCTGGAACCCTACCAAGAAAACCCTTTTCCTTCACAGAAAAAGCTTTCCCCTACACTTATTCACATAGACGGAGAAGACAAATATAAACTGGCAGAAACCATCGATGGTAGCTCACACTACAGTAAACTCCAATACCGCGCTAAGTGGACTGGTTATTTCTGCGAATACAAGTAAGAGTGGTACCTAGCCAGAAATCTTTTGAATGTCAAAGATGTTGTCCTCTGCTTCTACCAGCACTCCCTATGCAACCTAGCAACCAACCGCCAGTACCGAGGTAGAAGAAAGCAGCTAGATGGCTGTTGAAGACTGCGAACAACTCGAACGGAATGGGGTAAGAGCACAGAAAGAAGTGCGAGAAAGAGGGGTGAAAAAGAAAGAACGCACAAGAAAGTTATAGACGGCAAGGAACAGCCATGGGTGCACGATTCACTGTGATACAAAGGAACGACATTGGTGGTGGGCATCAGAGCCTACCAAAACAAGAGACTCAGACAGTGACCAGGGAAAGAAGGACTTCTGGCACCCGCAAACCTGCAAAGGAGAAACCTCTGCGGCCCCAACCAGGGCGAGACACCACAAAATCGATTGCGGGAAGTACATCTACAGGTTCTGCCCCTACTGCCAACAATGAGAAAGAGAAGCCAAAGGACGAGCTCTGAGGACTGAGCTCAGGGGGAAGGGAAGGTAGAAATTTTCTTTTGAGCTCAAGAATGTCTTGTACTAAATGATCAAGACACAGGACGAAACCATTACCAGATAGAAAGAAAGGCTCAACAACCTCCAAGAAACAACCGCTGGACTAAGACAAATAGTCCGAGGACTGGAGGAAGTCAAACGACTGGTGAAAGAGTGGAAAGAGAAAATGCACCAGTGTCACGATATGGCTAGAGGAGCGCTAGCCAGGTGACGGCGTTGAGGAACAGGTTTCGCACATGATGGCATGTAGACATCCTGCAGTGAAGTTATTGTTTCATGCACATGACCTCGTTAGTAGGTCATGGGGCTCATTTAAGTTTAAATTGGTTTTAGGCACATGACCTCGTTAGCAGGTCATGGGGCTTGTTACATTTGATTGCATTTTGCACATGACTTACGATTGATGTCATGGGGAGAGTCTAAGCTGGCCGGTAAGACTTACTGGCAAGGCGGACTCATTTATGTTTCACGCATGACCTCGTTAGTAGGTCATGTGGTTTGTTTAGGTGTTTGATTTATATTGCACTTGATTTATATTTTCCCACCTGACGTCATTTAGAGGTTGTCGGATGTTTTATGTTGCGCACATGACTTGTTTGAGTCAGGAGATGGATTTTGCACTGGACCTTACTTGAGGATCAGGGCTGGGGTAGGGTTGTGGGAAGAGGCCTATATAAAGGCCGGGTTTTCACAGATGGGTTAGCTCTTCTTACAACCATCTACAGTTATTTCCTCCCTATTATTTTACACTGTTGACAATACGAAACCCTTTATGCTCCAAACCTCTCCACCAGGCAGGTCCACCATAAACTCAGGAACCTCTCCACTACGCAGATTCCGTTAGCAACATAAAAGACCGGTACTCCTGTCGCTAGCAAGAACTCGCTGGTAAAGTGGGAATAGTAAGATAGGGCCAAGAGGCTCGTGAAGCTCTTGGACACAGTACCGCACAATGTGGAAGAAGAATAAGGTCATTACTGGTCCTGAGTAACCCAAGTGGTGGGAAATGGTAACTTTTAGTCGCGTTTCCCCTGCGACACCTAACCACAATAAGACGGCAACTCCAAGGAACCCGAAGTTCACCCAAGATAGGGAAGGCAATATCTATCCCGCAGACGACACCCTCAACCTAAGATGAGTATAAGATGTGCTAGGCGAAGCAGCAAGCCAACTGTTATGAGCCATAAGCCCGAACACCTCAGAACAAACCTTGCCCCCAAGTCGTTCCCGCAAGGGAACACTACTACCAAGAAGGTTAGCCGCCGTGGCAAAACCAGCAACTCCAACAGGGCCTACCATACAGGCCCTCATAATGAACGCAGACCGGATAATGTGTCTCCTAGAGGCAATCAATGCCCACCCAGAATCAAGACGGAGAGGAAAAGAACAGGACCTCCTCGAGGTCGACCATGAGAAGTTGCGACCTTTACTAAGCCAATTGGAATAGTACTTCAAGAGGAAGGCGCACAGGGAAGGAAAGGATACGATCAAGGTGGTCTATGTGTAGTGCCTCGTAAGGGAAGCCACGTGGTAATAGATAATGCCCAACGTAAAAGGAAAACGAGACCAGACACGGGCCTTGTTGGAGGAGTTCAAGGAAACCCTCCAGACCCAGTTAGGAAATAGGAACATCAAGGCGACAGCAAGACTCGGACTGGAAAAAATAAGACAAGAAAAAGACAACTGCACGCAGGTCTGGCATGAGTTCCACATAATAGCAGTCGAGACACAATATGTAGAGGATACAGAGTACCACGATCGCTTGGGCAGCATGAAGGAGTGACTGCAAAAAGGGGGGAAGAACTTACACCATACCAATCGGATGGCTGCTAACTTTACCGTATGGGACATCGACAGAATACACCAGATCAACCAGGTCAGACATGATCAACACAAGGCAACAGGGACAACCCATCAGACCCCACTGTACAACCACAACACTACTTACCGACTGACAAACTTGGCCCAACCGGCACCTGCCGGAGACCCAATGGAGCTGGGCGCAGCACGAAGAAGGAGCAGAATATTCCAAAGGCTGTCCAATGAGTTATGTCAGTGGAGAAGAAAGTAGAATGCATGCCTGCAATGCAGATTGAAGTGGCATTTCATCAAAGACTGTCGACGGAAGGAAATAAAGATCCGAGAGATAGATGCTGTATAGAGCATGGACGGGCAGGAGACTTTAAATGAATAAAGTACGGCACAAAGAGTGGTCTGCGGAACGAGAGACCAGGCAAACCCACAGGCATCGGATATACAGCAACAAAGAACAACAACTAGGCAATGATCAAGGCTATGAACGGTTACAATAAAGACAATGAACATCTCATGATTCAGATAAAACTATGCACAATGAACAAAGACACAGAAATGAACACAATGCTTAATGCAGAAGCAACTGAGCATTCCATTGACAGGGAGTTCTGCGAAACCTGTGGCTCGTCCCTGAAAAAGATTAAGAAACCAGGAGACCTATCGGTGGTCAATGGGGAGAAGAGGAACGCAGGACTGATCACCCATACCGCACAGGCCAAAATGGAGCTAGGGTTATATCACGAAGCCAAGACCTTTCAAGTAGCACTTTTTCAAAAGCAAAATGCAATACTGGGAATGCCTGGACTAAAGGCACACAATCTGAACGTCAATTGGGAAAAAGGACAAATCAACTTCGACAGTGAACTATGTATACGGTTGTGCCTGGAAACTTCCCCAATGATTGAGAAGACCCTGGAAGAACAACCAATAAGAGAAAACCTACGGACAGGAATCCTCCAGATGGACAGCAAGGGCAAAGCATCGATACTGCTTGATGAAGATGTAAGAGTACAAGTGTTATACCCCCATGGCAAGAAGCCAACAGGAGGATCCATGAAGGGGGGCAGGTTATGACCTGCAGAGCACAGAAGGTGCGATGGTCCCTGCACAGAACAAACGATGATACCAACAGTAATTGTGGTAGGGCTTCCAGATAGCACATATGCAACAATCGCTCCGTGCAGGGGTATGGCTATCCAACATGGGATTACTACAGGCACCAGAGGGATCGATAGAGTCTTTAGTGGCCAGGCGCAAGGCCTATTAACAAACCTGAAGGACGAGAACCATACAATTCAAAAAAGGATCACGCAGCGCATATAATTATCGAAAATATCGATACTGGGGGCCTCTGTGAAGTCCAAGACCTGGACCAGACGAAAAGAGTCAGTGAAGGATTTGGAAGCACTGGACGAGCAACGTGAAAAAACAACACTTCTATAGAAACGACTGCAGAGAAACCACTAAGCATATCTTTTATAACCGGGAAGGCTTTCAGTCAACTCTACCGGAAAGGGGAACAAGCAGAAATGTTCAAATAGGATGAAGAAGACGACGGACCAAGTATCCCAAAGGCATCCAGGATTAGCACATGACTCGTGGAAACGAAAGAAACCAAGTGGAAGAAAACAGCGACGAGGCAACTAGTCCAGAAAGAATGTCATGATTATGACAACATATTGCCAAAAAATGAAAGAATGGGTCCTCCCGAACACAAAAGTTAAGACCACGAGATCAAGCGAGAGGAATGAAAGATACCACCTTTCATGAAACTCTATCTGTTAATAGAAGAGGAATTGGAAGTGCTACCAGAACACCTCTAATAGAACCTGGCAATACAGTGGACCAGACCAGCGTACTCCTCAGTATGGTCACCTGTCCTATTCGTTAAAACAATGATAGGAAACTGAGACTCTGTGTGTATTTCCGGCAACTAAACGCGGTATCTCTTAACTATAGATACCCTCTCCCATTGATCGACAAGGTTTTGGACTGACCAGGATGGGCCAAACACTACATGAAGTTGCCTATCAATAATGCTATCACAACATAAGGATAGCGGAAGGAGACGGGTCGAAAATGGCTTTCAGGATAAGATACGGACTAGTCAAACACTTAGTCATGCCCCTTGAATTATCCAACGCACCAGCATCATTCCAATGGTGGATCAACTCCAAGTTGAGCAAATACCTAGACATATGTTGTATTTTCTGTCCAGATGATATGGTTAACTATTCCGACAATATGGAGCAACACCACTGGGATATCTGGAACTTTCAGCAGGCATTGTGAGAAGCCCAAGTCCAACTAAAACCTTCCAAATGCGACTTCCATTTATACAAAGTAGAATACCTAGGATTTATTTGCAACCCTGAAGGAATATAGGCTAATCCAGTCAAAACAGCGGCTATCGATAACTGGATGGCACTAAGAGTGTGAAAGTAGTGCAAAGCTTTGCGGGCTACAGCAACTTCTAGGGAAGATTTACTGAGTGATTTAGCGGAGTGGTTAAGCCTCCCTATAATAGGACAAAGAAAGAAATCAAATCAGATTCGGGAGAGAAGCAACAACAAGCATTCAGCAATATGAGAAAGCAAGTTACTACAACACTGATATTACAGTATTTTGACCCCTCAATGCCCATTATGATGGAGACCGATACATTCAACTATGTATACTCTGGTAGTCTCGTGCAATAAGGCCAAGATGGCTTATGGTGACGGGTCACGTTTGGACCAAAAGCAAGGTCAAGTGCAGAGCAAATCTGCTACATCCACAACAAGGAACTGTTAGCCATTGTTCAAGCCATTAGAGATTGGAGCAAGTATACGCTAAGAAGTCAACAAGTGTTCTGTGTCATCACGGACCACAAGGACCTACTAGCGTTTACCACCACCAAGGGACTCAAGGGGCAGAAATCAGAAGCAGGGAAAGATTAAGCCAATACCATCTTGAAATCAAATACCAACAAGGCAAAAAAGGAGGAAAGCCGGACCCGTTGACACCAAGGAGGGAGGACGCCCCTGACAGGAAAGAAACACCGTTGCAACAACCAAGAAGGCTTCTTCCAAAGGAAAAGTATTTCCCGAAGAAAGAAGACGACACCTGTGGATATAAATCCTGGAAAGAAGTAACGGTAGCCATGATCCACAACAAAGGATATGAAGAATAGATAAGAAGAAGCAAGGTGAGCGAGTAAGAATCAAGGAGATCAAGAAGGCCAAGAAGGCAGTCCTAAAACAAGCGAAAAGTGTAGCCCTGGGGCTATGCCGGGCAGAGAATGGATACCTGTAGTAGGATAACAGGACAAGGCTCGCGGGAGAGGAAGCCTTAGAAACAGAAACGATGAGAATAAATCACGACATCCTACAGATAGGACATGGGGGCAGGACAAAGACGGCAGCATTGATTCAATAAGTATACAACTGGCCATCTATGCACGCGATATTAAAAGATAGGTCAAGGATTGCGACATATGTCAACAAATGAAAGCGGTTAAATACCTGCTATTCAGGCTGCTCCAGCTGCCCGAAACTCGGAAAGACCATGCCAATCTATTGCTATGGATTGCATCACAGGACTAACTGAATCGAAAGGTCATGACGCTATAGGGGTCATTATCGACTGACTTATGAAAATGGTGCACGTCATACCATACAGAATGGATATAGCCGTACCACAATTCTTCAATTTGTTTAAAGACCAAGTCTTTAAACTCTGTAGCCCACCGAAAGTTATTACTTCAGATAGAGGATCACTCTACACATCAGAAGTATGGAACAAAATTACACTACAATTAAGTATCAGCCAACACTTGAGCAGGTCCTTCTATCTGGAAGGGGACGGACAGAGCAAACGAACAAATGCGAGATTAGAACGATATCTACAAGCCTGCGTCAATTACCAACAAACCGACTGGACAGAATTCCTATCCTTGGCAGAATTCGTATACAACTACAAATGACAGGAGAGGATAAAGATGACACAGTTCTATGCGACCTATAGATATGATGCGGTGTTCGATCCTGTACAATACCAAGTGCCAAGAAAGGTAAGGCAAGCTGATGATATGATAAAGAGACGTGACATTTTAGGAGACCAAATGACTTTAGTGCAAATGGGTCAGAAGGAAAAGAACGATAAGCACGGGAAGCCTGACCCGAAAATTACAGTCAGCCACAAGTTGCCCTGAATACCAGGTAATATCAAGGCCATGAGACCCTTTGAAGAAGACGCGCTACAAGAAACTGGACCCATTCAAGAGAATCGAACAGGTCAGACTGCAAGCATATAAACTCGACCTCCCCCACACAATAAAACAAACTCATCCAACCTTCCACACCAGTGTCCTGGAACCCTACCAAGAAAACCCTTTTCCTTCACAGAAAAAGCTTTCCCCTACACTTATTCACATAGACGGAGAAGACAAATATAAACTGGCAGAAACCATCGATGGTAGCTCACACTACAGTAAACTCCAATACCGCGCTAAGTGGACTGGTTATTTCTGCGAATACAAGTAAGAGTGGTACCTAGCCAGAAATCTTTTGAATGTCAAAGATGTTGTCCTCTGCTTCTACCAGCACTCCCTATGCAACCTAGCAACCAACCGCCAGTACCGAGGTAGAAGAAAGCAGCTAGATGGCTGTTGAAGACTGCGAACAACTCGAACGGAATGGGGTAAGAGCACAGAAAGAAGTGCGAGAAAGAGGGGTGAAAAAGAAAGAACGCACAAGAAAGTTATAGACGGCAAGGAACAGCCATGGGTGCACGATTCACTGTGATACAAAGGAACGACATTGGTGGTGGGCATCAGAGCCTACCAAAACAAGAGACTCAGACAGTGACCAGGGAAAGAAGGACTTCTGGCACCCGCAAACCTGCAAAGGAGAAACCTCTGCGGCCCCAACCAGGGCGAGACACCACAAAATCGATTGCGGGAAGTACATCTACAGGTTCTGCCCCTACTGCCAACAATGAGAAAGAGAAGCCAAAGGACGAGCTCTGAGGACTGAGCTCAGGGGGAAGGGAAGGTAGAAATTTTCTTTTGAGCTCAAGAATGTCTTGTACTAAATGATCAAGACACAGGACGAAACCATTACCAGATAGAAAGAAAGGCTCAACAACCTCCAAGAAACAACCGCTGGACTAAGACAAATAGTCCGAGGACTGGAGGAAGTCAAACGACTGGTGAAAGAGTGGAAAGAGAAAATGCACCAGTGTCACGATATGGCTAGAGGAGCGCTAGCCAGGTGACGGCGTTGAGGAACAGGTTTCGCACATGATGGCATGTAGACATCCTGCAGTGAAGTTATTGTTTCATGCACATGACCTCGTTAGTAGGTCATGGGGCTCATTTAAGTTTAAATTGGTTTTAGGCACATGACCTCGTTAGCAGGTCATGGGGCTTGTTACATTTGATTGCATTTTGCACATGACTTACGATTGATGTCATGGGGAGAGTCTAAGCTGGCCGGTAAGACTTACTGGCAAGGCGGACTCATTTATGTTTCACGCATGACCTCGTTAGTAGGTCATGTGGTTTGTTTAGGTGTTTGATTTATATTGCACTTGATTTATATTTTCCCACCTGACGTCATTTAGAGGTTGTCGGATGTTTTATGTTGCGCACATGACTTGTTTGAGTCAGGAGATGGATTTTGCACTGGACCTTACTTGAGGATCAGGGCTGGGTTAGGGTTGCAGGAAAAGGCCTATATAAAGGGCAGGTTTGCACAGATGGATTACCTCTTCACGCAAGCATCTACTATTATTTCCTATCTACTACTTTACGCTCTTTACAAATACAAATACCCTTCACTCCAAGCCTATCACCTATGCAGATCAACCATGGAGCCAAGAACCTATCCGGTATGCGGATTGGGTTAACAGAATAACGACTGACACTCTCAGTACTCATAAGAAACTGTTTCTTACATGAGAATGGAAAGATAGGGCCTAGAGACAGCAGGAGCTCCAGGACAGCGCACTACACAGTTCGGAAGTTTGACAAAGGTCGTTATCTGTCATGAGTAATATGAGTTGCGGGAAACAATAACAATTGCTTGTGTCTCCTGCAACACCTAATGACAGCAAGACGGCAACTCCAAGAAACTTGGAGTTTCCCCCAGACAAAGAAGGAGATATTTATCTCACGGGCAACCTCCTCGAGCTAAGACGAGTACAAGACACCTTGGGCGTAGCAGTGGGTCTACCCTCACGAGCAGCAAGTCCTGTTATACCACAACGGGCCTCACTCACAGGTAGTTCACGGGAAGGAAAGCCACAAGCAGGAAGGGTGTCGGTGGCAGCGATACCAGCACCGCCGACAGGGCCTATAAGGCAAGCCCTGATGATGCCGGAGGACCAAATGACGAGATTCCGGGGACCCATTAACGCTTACCCAGAATCGAGGCCAAAAGCCGGAGAACTGGACCTCTCCGCGGGAGCCCGCGAGAAGTTAAGACAGTTCCTCAGCCAGTTGGAACAGTACTTCAAGGTCAAGCGGTATGGAGTTGGAAAAGACACGATCAAGGTAGACTACGCAGAGTCCCTCTTGAGGGAAGCAGTGGAACAATGGATAATGCCCTACATGGAAGGAAAGTGAGACCGAGTATGGGCCTTGTGGAAGGAATTCACGGAAACACTCCACACCCAGTTTGGAGACAGAAACGCCAAGGAGGTGGCCAGGTGCAAACTGGAAAAAATGAGCCAAGGAAAGGATAACCTTTCCGACTACTGGCATAAGTTCTGCATGATATCGGTGGAAGCGGAATACGACAATGATACGGAATACCGCCACCTCCTGGGCAGCACTCACCAAAGGCTACCGGAAGCCTGGATAAGATCGGACCTGACCAGTCGAATGGCCAAAGGCTTCGCCGTATGGGCCGTTGGTAAGGAAGACAAGATCAACCTAGTCAGGCATGCCCAGAACGGAATGAAGGAGATGGCCCATACAACCCTGCCGTGGAACAACAACGGTACCTACTGATCAACCAACACACCATGATTGGCGCTAGCTGGGGACCCCATGGACCTGGACGTGGCAGGAAGGAGAAGTGGGAGGTTTCAAAGACTGTGCGACGGGGAGTACCAGAAGAGAGGAAAGGAAAACACTTGCCTTCGGTGCGGACTGAGGAGGCACTTTGTCAAGGATTGCCCACAAAAGGAAACCAAGCTCCAGGAAAAGGAAGCAAGGGAGAGGGTGGAAGGGTAGGAGACTTTAAGCGAATTAAGTCCTGCACAAAGAGTGTTCTGCAGGACGAGGAACGAGGGAAACCCAGCAGTATTGCACATATATCAACAATGAAAAACAAGGCACCCACAGCAACAAAAAAAGGTAACAAGACCATGGTCAACAGCACAAATGGTTACGACAACGATAACGAACATCTTATGATTCAGATAAAACTATGCACAACAAGCAAGAACACGGAAATGAATGCCATGCTCGATTCGGGAGCAACCTAGGATTTCATTGATAGAGATATCTGCGAAACCCACCAATTACCCCTAAAAAAGATAAATAAACCAAGTGACATATAAGTGGTCAACGGGGAAAAATCCAAAGCAGGACCAATCACCAATATGGCATAAGCCGTGATGGAGATATGGTCATACCATGAAGCCGGGATATTCCAAGTAGCGCACTTGGAGAAACAAAGTGCCATACTAGGAACACCCTGGCTAAAGCGTCACAATCCGAACAATCGACTCGGAAAAAGGCCAAGTGAACTTCAATAGCGAACTATGCACGCAGTTGTGCCTGGAAACTTCCCCAACGCTTGAATTGGTCCCCGGAGATCAAGCAATAAGAGGAAACCTGAGGACGCAAATCCTCCATATGGACACGAAACACAAAGAAAGCATCGCCGAAGACTAAGGCATGCAGGTACAAGTATTACACCCACATACCAGACAGCCAACGCAAGGATCCAAGAAAGCAGCAGGTCACGACCTGTACAGCATGGAAGAGACAATGGTCCCTACAAGTGGACAAAAGATGATACCCAGGGGAATCGTAGTAGGACTGCCTCATGGGAGCTATGCAAGAATTACCCGACGCAGTGGCATGGCTGCCCAACATGGGATTACCACAGCTACAAGCGTAATCAATGCAGACTATAGGGGCACGGTGTAAGTCCTACTAATGGATCTGAAAGATATGGACTATATGATCCAAAACCTGGATCGCATAGCCCAGATTATTATCAAGAATATTGATACCAGGGAGCTCCACGAAGTCCGAGAGATGGAAAAGACCAAAAGAGGCTAGGAAGGATTCTGCGGGAGCGGACAAGGAACCCCCAGGGACAACACCTGCACCAAAAGGACAGAAGAGAAACCTGTGAGTATGTCTTTCATATCAGTGAAGGCCTTCAGTCAACTCTACCGGAGAGCGGAACAGATGGGGATCCTCAAATGGGAAGAAGAAGAAGACTGACCAATGATCGCAGAAGCGTTAATGATTAGTACATGACTAGCAGTAAAAGAAGAAGCCAAGAAGAAGTAAAAACTCGGAGGTAACCAGTCTTGAAAGAATATCACGATTTCCTCAAGGTATTTGAAGAAAACGAAAGGACGGGTCTTCCCACTCCCAAGAGCAAAGATCACCGGATGAAGCTAGAGGAAGGACAGGAAGCCCCCTTCATGAAACTCTACCCATTAAGGGAGGAGGAATTGCAGGCACTGCGAGAATACCTCCAACAGAACCTGGCTAGGCAATGGATCGGACCATCATCCGCCTCAGTGGAGGCACCCATCCTATTTGTCAAAAATAAAGCAGGGAAACTGAGACTTTGCATAGATTTCCAGGGACTGAATGCGCTATCACAAAAGGATAGATACCCCCTACCCCTGATCGACGAAGCATTGGACTGGCTAGAATGGGCCAAAGACTATACCAAGTTGGATATCAAGGACATATATCACAACATAAGGATAGCCAAAGGGGACGAGTGGAAAAGGGCTTGCAGCGCGAGATATGGACTATTCGAATATTTACTCATACCCTTTGAATTATCCAATGCACTAGCCACATTTCAGCGGTGGATCAAGTTCAGGTTGAGCAAATACCTGGACATATGTTGTATCATCTACCTGGACAATATCCTCATTGATTCAGACAACATGGAACAACACAACCAAGACATACGGAATGTCCGGCAGGTATCAAGAGAAGCCAAGGACAAACCAAAGTATGCGAAATGCGACTTCCATATGAAAGAAGTCGAATACCTAGGATTTGTCGTCAATCCTGAGGGAGTACAGGCCGATCTAGGCAAAACAGCAGCAATCGACGACTGGTAGGCACCCAGGAGTGTGAAAGGAGTACAAAGCTTTGTGGACCTTTGTAACTTTTACTGAAGATTGATCCAAGGGTTTACCAGGATAGCTAAACCACTCTACCATACGACCAGAACAGGGATAAAACAGGAATGGGGCAAGAAAGAATGAAAAGTATCCGACGATATGAGAAAGCGACTTACTACGACGCCGAGATTGAGACACTTCCACCCCACATTACCCATCATGATCAAGACGGATGCATCCAATTACATTTGCTCTGGTATCCTCTACCAGTAGGATGAGGACGGATTATGGAGACCAGTCGTATTTCAATCAAAAACAAGCTCAAACGAAGAGCAAAACTATGACATTTACGATAAGGAACTGTTAGCCATTCTGCAAGCAGTTAAAGACTGCAGGAAGTGTATACTAGAAAGTTGGCATATGATCTGGATCATTACAGACCACAAGAACCTACTAGCGTTCTCTACCACCAAGGAACTCAATGGACGACGGATCAGATGGAGCGAGACATTAAGCCAATACTATCAGCGAATTGAATACCGACCGGGAAGAGAGGCAGGAAAGCCGGACGCATTGAGTGGATGGACAGAGGATTTCCCCGACAAAGAAGAAATACAGTTGCAACGACAACGAATACTTCTTCTGAGAGAAAAGAATTTCGCTGGGGAAGAAGACGAAGGCAGAGGGTACGAAGCCCTGAACGAAACAACCGTGGCCACCAGCAATGATAAGGAATATGAGGCCTGGATCAAAAGAAGTATGGCAGGCAACAGGGAAATCAAGGGGATACAGAAGGCCCTGAAGGAAGGCTTAAAATAAATGAAAGATGAAGCCCTCAGGTTATACCAGGAAGAAGGTGGATACCTATGGTATAATGACAAAATAAGACTCCCGGACGAAGAGGCCTTGCGAAGGGAAACAATAAGAAGAAATCACGACATCACACGCATACAACACGGAGGAACGGGAAAACACCAGCATTGATTCAACAATCCTATTGCTGGCCATGGATGCACGAGGGTATTAAAAGATATGTGAAGAACTGTAACACATGTCAGCGAACGAAAATGGTTAAAGACACACACTACGGGCTACTGAAACAGCTTGAAACACCAGGAAGACGGTGGCAATCTATTGCTATGGACTTTATTACCAGACTACCGGAATCGAATGGTCATGACGCCATATGGGTCGTTATCGACTGACTTAGGAAGATGGCACTCTTTGTACCATGCAGAATGGATATGACAACACCACGGTTCTTCAAACTGTTTAAAGACTGGGTCTTTAGGCTCCACAGCCTACTGAAAAATCCTACCTCCGACAGAGGATCCCCCTTCATGTTGGACGCATGGAAAGAGATGACACGACAATTGACTGTCAGCGGACACTTAAGCGCGGCCTTCTATCCACAAATGGATGGGTGGATGGAATGAACAAACGCGATATTAGCATGATATCTGCGAGCCTATGTTAACTACCCACAGAACGATTGGGCAGAGTTCCTGTCCATGGCAGAATTCCTGTACAGCCACAGGGGACAAGAGATGATAAAGACCCCACCCTTCTTTGCAAACTATGAATACGACCCCTCAGTTGACCTAGCACAATATTAAGTGCCACAAAGAATAACACAGGCCGAAGATAGGATAAGGGTACAAGGAATATTACTAGACCAAATGACGCGAGGACAAATGAGTCAAAAGAAAGGAGCGATAAGCACTGGAAACCGGACCTGAACATTACAGTCTGCAGCAAGGTGTGGTTGATACCATGTAATGTCCGGACCATGAAACCATCCAAGAAGGTGGACTACAAGAAACTTGGACCATTCCAAATAACCGAACAGGTCGCATTGGGAGCATATAAACTCGCCCTCCCCGCCTCGATGAAATAGACCCATCCAATATTCCACACCAGCCTGCTCGAACGCTACCAAGAAAGCTCTTTTCCCTTACAGAAAAACCTTGCCCCTTTCCCTATTCACATAGATGGAGAAGAGGAATATGAACTCAATGAGATAATCGACTCCCACCTGCACTATGGCAGACTCCAGTACCTTGCTAAGTGGAAAGACCAACCGCCGGAAGACAACAGAGAGTGGTACCCCACCACCAACTTCAACAATGCACCCCAAGCAATTCAACGATTGTATGAACGTTGCCCCAACAAGCCAAGAGTACGAAGCCACCATTAAGGCAGAACATAACAATGACGAATAGGCCCAGGTGACAGACCTACCACTTCGGCGCCTCACAAAAGAACAGAAAGAACAGAACCGCACACCCTTCACAGGATGCTTTGATGACAGGTGCCAGGTACACTAAAGCAGCAAGTTCGGCACCTGCAGCTGGCCGTGCTGAAACCACTGTACCCCGCTAAAGGCCAGCCCGCTAGACTCCCCAGAATGTGAATGGGTGGTATTAGTCGAGTACCCAGAACTGGCTTCTGGGATGAAGCGAAGAGGGAGAGGGTGTAACGGGGGCACCCCTAGGAAGATGGATCCCAAGGTTGCGACCGCACCAAACAACTCCAAACTTATCGCCAAAAGTTCACACAGATGTAAGAGTAAAGTAGACGGTAAAACTTAATATCGTTAAGCCTGACGCTTCACTCAATTAAGGTCTCGAGAGGATTGATTGTTGGAGTAGGAGAGTTCTCGCATAGACTTTCAGGTAGTTTTATCTTATGCCAGAAACTCCCCCATCAGTTTACTCCAACTATTCGAGCACACCCTTCTCCGCTAAGGGCGGTCCGACACGTCTCCTGACACCCCCTTCGGGCATGTATGTGTCGACCCGCTCTAGTCGGCGTTCACCATATGTGCATATCGTTTCTGCGGCGCATTTCCATTCTGCCCGCCGGAGTGAAAACCTCTGCGCATCGGGGACTTGCCAGTGGCTAACTGTCAAGACCCCTTGCTGAACTAGACTATCTATGACACCCTTCCCATGCGCGTTGATTTCTTCTTGACGCCGGAAGCTACCGTGAGCGGTTTATCTATCTACTATTTACGAGTCTCGGGCTTCCGGTGTCATCCGCAGGGTACGGTGGTCCAGGAGTGATCCAATGGGCGCTACCCATGACCACTACCTCGGATACACCTTACCTGCGGTAGGAATCATGCTTTTAGTGTCTCTGCACTTCCCTCTCAGAGCCTATGGCGTTGGGGACATCCTTGGGCGTGGTAGGTGCAAAACGTTCCCAGTCGTCCCGGCACCACCCGGGACTACCTTCGGGACCCCCACGGTTAACTCCCGTTAACTCCGTCAGTTTTGGTCCGTTTTACTCCGAACAACTTGGAGGAGGTACTCCACCTTCCACCCTATGCCCCCTTATATATCCTGCGAACAGCTTACGGTCGACCGGACGGCAGCAACGTATACGGTGTTGCAAGCGGGTCTCCAAAGATCCTCCTTTGCTAGACTGCACACAACTACGCAACCGTTTGCCCATGACGTCCGGGCCTCAAGGCGGGGCCGGAGGGGCATGATAGGAATAATGTCTTCAATTTACAGCTTCTTCGTAGCTGCGTAGCTCGCCCAATAGCATCTCCCGGAACCCCAGATTCCAGTATTATGCATGGTTTCGTGTGACAAACATTCCAGTCATTTTTCCCAAACTCCCCGAGGGACTTCGTATTGGCAGGTAGGGTAACTCAGGTCCTTGAACAGGGTAATCCAAGCCTCAAGGCAGGGTAACCCTGTTCTGAGGGTAGGGTAATCTTGTCCGGTGGACAAGTGGATTTTCTCCTGTTACCCTATCTATCCCACTTCCGGGGATAGACACACTCGGCCTTTCTCTAGTTACCCAGCCTAGCTGTGTATTGGCCCTTCATAGGTCCCTAAGTACGCTGACACCAACCTTGGGCGTAGCCATGTACCCAAATACTTGTCCACTAAGTCTGCTCATCTCGGAGCCCGGGCCATCGGGTCTCCGTAGGTCAAGTACTCACTTGCCTGCCGGTTCCTACCAGTGCGCCTCCGAGCTACCTGTATGGGTGTAGGTTCCGGCTGCTATAGCTCACGTATGCTGGGTCGTTACAGAGGGGGGCATAAAAAATAAAAGACCCCGACAAGCCGACGACAATCCCAACAGAGCCACAGCGGGAATGAAGTCCCCAGTCCAACTACAACTGAAGCCAACTCCTAGGAAGCCCTCCTGAGGATGGCGGGAGACCGTGCGGATTGGGAAGAAACCCTGGCGGCGGAGATCAGGGAACTATGAAGGGAGAAGAACCCAGGGGAGAGGCAATGACAGCGATTAGAACCAGAAGCAATGCCGGAAAGAGTGAGGGCGGGACTGGTGGAATGCATGGTCAGCTCCCTCAGGGAAGAGATAATGAAGAAAGAGAAGAGGATCAAGAGCATGGCAGTGCTCTTGTGAGAAACGAAGAGGTGGATGCGCAAGACGGCCCACCGGATGTTGGAAGCGGTGGGAGATGAAGGCTCGAGCTAGCCTGATGGGACTCAGACTGGTGCAAGAGGGGAGCTAATGTCACGATATGGCTAAAGGAGTGCTAGCCAGGTAACGGCGGCGAGGAACGCGTTTTCGCACATGACCTCATTTAGATGTCATGCAGTTAAGTTATTATTTCAGGCACAGGACCTGGTTACCAGGTCATGGGGCTCGTTTAGGTTTAAATTGGCTTTACGTACATGACCTCGTTAGCAGGTTATGGGGCTTGTTATGTTTGATTGCATTTCGTACAGGATATATGATTGACGTCATGGGGAGAGTCTAGGCTGACTGGTAAGGCTTACCAGCAGGGCAGACTCGTTTATGTTTCGCGTGCAACCTCGTTAGTAGGTCTTGTAGTTTGTTTATGCATTTGATTTATATTGCGTTTGATTAATGTTTTTGCACATGATGCCCTTTAGCGGTCGAGGGATGTTTTATGTTACACATATGACTTGTTTGAGTCAGGAGATGGATTTCGCACCTGACCTTGTTTGAGGATCAGGGCTGGGTTAGGGTTGCGGGAAGAGGCCTATATAAAGGCCAGGTTTTCACACATGGATTGACTCTTCACGCAAGGATCTACTATTATTTCCTATCTACTACTTTACACTCTTTAGAAATACAACTATCTCACGCTGTAAACCCATCCCCTAGGTGGATCAACCATAGAGTCAAGAACCTATCTGTTATGCCGATTGGGTTAACAGAATAAAGACCAATACTCTTGGTGCTGGTGAGAAACCGGTTCTTACGTGAGGATACTAAGATAGGACCTAGAGAGTCGAGGAGCTCTAGGACACAGCACAGCGCAGACCAGAATTTTGACAAAGATCGTTACCTGTCACAAGTAACATGAGTAGTGGGAAACCGTAACAACCTGGGGAAGAAGGCTCACTGGCAAATTGAGGAATGGATACTAGAGGAATAGAGCAATGCCAGCAACCATGAGCTGCGGAGACACACGTACGCAGCAATCATTGAGGAGAGTAAGAGGAGCAGAGGATAAATGAATAGTCAGGGACTGAGGATATGGGAGACAGGAGCTAAGGTCATGATCTGGCTAGAGGAGTACTAGCCACGTAACTGAAGCAAGGAACGGGTTTTGCACAGGACCTCTTTTAGAGGTCATGTGGTTAAGTTGTTCTTTCACATACATGATCTCGTCAGCAGGTCACAGGGCTTGTTTCATGCATATGACCTCGGTAGGAGGTCATGCGGCTCGCTTATGTTAAATGCATTTTGCATATGACATATGGTTGCCATCATAGAAAGAGTCTAGGCTGGCCGGTAAGGCTCACCCGCAAGGTAGGCTCGTTTATGTTTCCCACGAGACCTCCTTAGAAGGTCATATAGCTGCTTTATCTACTTGCTTTAAATTGCGTTTGATTCATGTTCTCGCACATGACTTCATTTAGAGCTCCTGGGATGTTTTACGTTCTGTGCACATGACTTGATTGAGTCATATAATGATATGAATGATTTTACACCTGACCACGCTCCTGGATCAGGGCAGGGTTAGGGTTGTGGGAAGAGGCCTATATGAAGACCAGGTTTTCTCAGATGGGTTAGCTCTTCATAAAACCATCTACTGTTATTCCCTATCCACTACTTTACACTCTGTACTATACAAAACCTCTATCCTCCAAACCTTTCCTCTATGCTGATGAGACATAGAGTCAAGAACCTAGCCACTACCATGGTCCAGTTAGCAATATAAAGACTGATACTCTCAGTGCTGATGAGAAACCAAATGTTACCTAGGAATACTAAGATAGGGTCAAGAAACTTGAGGAGCTCTTGTCAAAACGCCGTGCAGTTTGCAAGAAGCAGAATGTCATTACTAATCTTGTGTACAACGAGTAGGGGGAAACCATAACAGCCTTGCTCAGTTCCCCCCACACTCGGTTCTGTGTCTACCATGACGTAACCACTCTTTCCTTTCCATCACAGTTTGTAACATTGGCTCAGCTCTCCCTACAGGCTGAGTCCTATCAGGCTATGCCCCTTGCATTATGGTTCTTGCCACGGACATTGGTTCCCTTTCTAACAACTCCCAGTACAATAGTTCACACTATCAATTTTCCCCCAGCTCTTGGAGAGAGGTGTTTGCAACTTTCCTTGTTCCCTGCTTTGTTTTCCCTAATTTTCTTAGGTGTTGATAGTGATTTGTTGGTTCGTGATAAGCTCTTAGGCCCCGCCCCACATTCTCCTCATACCATTAATCCACCGTCATCAGTCATCTGCGTCTGAGACCATATAGGTACTTTGCTGACTCTCTTCTCCCTCCTGCCCTCTTCTCACAACTGCTCTTTATGTTCCTATTCCTTTGTGGCCCCTCTGACGGGGTTTTTCACTTCCATCCTTCTGCAGGTAATATCACCTGTCTATCTTCTTCATTTTGTGGGACTCGCATCCATCTTGGTAATACCTATGCCAGTCTTTTTTTCCAGGAATTCCCTTTCTATTCTCATGAGTTCTGTGAGCCCTCAGGAACTATCCTTCTCCTTTCTTGTCGCTTAGCTACACCCAGCACCAGTCATCGTGGCAGCATGTCCAAGACATGGCCTCGCATTCTACTATTCCCATTTCCTCCTTTTGCCTTTTGTCCACCTTGGCCCTCTGAGAGCTACTCATATTTTCTGCTAGTGCGAGTAATATCATACATGAGACTACTCCCTTTATCTCATCCAACTTGCAGCCTCAGGCGAGGTGATTCGCTTTCCGTGATTTCCCTTTTTACGCTCTCTAGGTTCTTGTCTGTATTGTTAGTAGCAGCAGCCCAATACAAGTTCCCCATTTCCAAAGTTGGTTGCCAGACAAGATATTTTGTTCCGTTCTGGAGAGTTGCTTGTCCACCTTACTCAGTATTACAATTTTCCGCAGTGGAGTCCTGCCTCAATAATCTAATCGAGTACCTGTTGATCTTTTCCATCCTTTTCGAGCAGCTGGTAGAGTAGTTTACCTTGTATGAGAGACTAGTTATCTGAGTAAGATTGAAGGAGTAAGATATGGAATGTGTTGTGTATGGCCACCTGGGTTGATAGGTTGAACTTAAAAGCATGACTTCCCACTTTTGCCAAGATTTGGCAAGGTCTCATTTTCTTATGGTCCAGTTTCCTCCCTACTCTTGTGGTGCATATGTTTCTTGACAATAAGTATACTATGGCTTCGGATTATATGTTTGGATCGGCTCTTCAGTATTCATCTTAATTTTCCTTCCATCTTAGTTGGACTCTGACTATCCCCATTGAAGATACTTCTTGAAGTGACACTATCACATCACATTTGGTTATCTTGCCTTTAGTGAAATAACCTGCAACTGCCGGTTCTGCATTCTTCCCCTAATTTGTGCAGAATAGAGTACTCTTCATGGTCTGTTCTGTTCGATTGTAATAGGTGTATTATGCTACCAGTAAGAGTTCCTTCCTCTTGTCCTGCTTATAGCTAACATATGCCTGTAGATATTGCTCTAATAGCCTATTGACTCTGTCAGTTTGCCTATACATTTGTGGGTGGAATGCTATGCTGAGTCTTTATTAGATGCGCAATTTTTCCATTACTTCCTTCTGCAGCTGTAATGGTGGCTTCCCTGGGAAGATGGATTGCAAGGGTGTGACCGCACCGAACAACTTCAAACTTGGCGCCAAATGGTCAAACAATGTAAGAGTAAAGTAAGCGGTAAAACTTAATATCGTTAAGCCTGATGCTTCATTCAATTAAGGTCGCGGGAGGATTGATTGTTGGAGTAGGAGAGTGCTCGCATAGACTTCCAGGTAGTTTTATGTGGTGCCAGAAACTCCCACAGTACCTTGCTCCAACTATTCAAGCACCCCCTTCTCCACTAAGAGTGGTCTGAGGGGTCTCCTGGCACCCGCTTCGGGCATGCATGTGTCGCCACACTCTGGTTGGTGTTCACCTTACATGGTTATCGTTTCTTCGGCATATTACTATTTTGCCCACTGGAGTGAAAGCTTCTTCGCGTCAGTCTCTTGCCAGTGGCTAACAGTCAAGACACCTGATGAACTGGACTACCTATGATACCTGTGCCATAGGCATTGATCTCAACTTGGCTCCTGGAGCTACCACGAGCTGCTTGTCTGTCTACTATTTACGAGTGGCGGGCTTCCGGTGTCTTCCGCGGGTGTAACGACCCAGCATACATGAGCTATGGTAGCAGGAACCTACACCCATACAGGTAGCCCGGAGGCGAACTGGTAGGAACCGGCAGGAAAGTGAGTACTTGACCTACGGAGACCCGATGGCCCGGGCTCCAAGATGAGCAGACTTAGTGGACACAAGTATGTAGGTACATGGCTACACCCGAGATTGGTGTCAGGGTACTTAGGGACCTATGAAGGGGCAATACACAGCTAGGCTGAGTAACTGGAGAAAGGCCCAGTGTGTCCATCTCCGGAAGTGGGATAGATAGGGTAAGAGGAGAAAGTCCGCTTGTCCACCGGACAAGATTACCCTACCCTCAGGACTGGGTTACCCTACCTTGAGGCTTGGGTTACCCTGTTCAAGGACCTGAGTTACCCTACCTTTAAATACGAAGTCCCGCGGGGAGTTCGGGAAAAATGACTGGAATGTTTGTCACACGAAGCCATGCATAATACTGGAATCTGGAGTTCGGGAGATGCTATTGGGCGAGCTACGCAGCTACGAAGAAGCTGTAAATTGGAGACATTATTCCTATCATGCCCCTCCGGCCCCGCCTTGAGGCCCGGACGTCATGGGCAAACGGTTGCGTAGTTGTGTGCAGTCTAGCAAAGGAGGATCTTTGGAGACCCGCTTGCAACACCGTATACGTTGCTGCCGTCCGGTCGACCGTAAGCTGTTCGCAGGATATATAAGGGGGCATAGGGTGGAAGGTGGAGTACCTCCTCCAAGTTGTTCGGAGTAAAACGGACCAAAACTGACGGAGTTAACGGGAGTTAACCGTGGGGGTCCCGAAGGTAGTCCCGGGTGGTGCCGGGACGACTGGGAACGTTTTGCACCTACCACGCCCAAGGATGTCCCCAACGCCATAGGCTCTGAGAGGGAAGTGCAGAGACACTAAAAGCATGATTCCTACCGCAGGTAAGGTGTATCCGAGGTAGTGGTCGTGGGTAGCGCCCATTGGATCACTCCTGGACCACCGTACCCTGCGGAAGACACCGGAAGCCCGAGACTCGTAAATAGTAGATAGATAAACCGCTCACGGTAGCTTCCGGCGTCAAGAAGAAATCAACGCGCATGGGAAGGGTGTCATAGATAGTCTAGTTCAGCAAGGGGTCTTGACAGTTAGCCACTGGCAAGTCCCCGATGCGCAGAGGTTTTCACTCCGGCGGGCAGAATGGAAATGCGCCGCAGAAACGATATGCACATATGGTGAACGCCGACTAGAGCGGGTCGACACATACATGCCCGAAGGGGGTGTCAGGAGACGTGTCGGACCGCCCTTAGCGGAGAAGGGTGTGCTCGAATAGTTGGAGTAAACTGATGGGGGAGTTTCTGGCATAAGATAAAACTACCTGAAAGTCTATGCGAGAACTCTCCTACTCCAACAATCAATCCTCTCGAGACCTTAATTGAGTGAAGCGTCAGGCTTAACGATATTAAGTTTTACCGTCTACTTTACTCTTACATCTGTGTGAACTTTTGGCGATAAGTTTGAAGTTGTTTGGTGCGGTCGCAACCTTGGGATCCATCTTCCTAGGGGTGCCCCCGTTACAGTATATCGTTAAGCGAGCTCCTCGCTTAACTCCTCTCCTGATTAATTGTTTTTCGACCTTCGGCACTGACCTTGCGTGAATACTGGTAACCTTGTCTCGAACAAGTAGCCCAGGGTGGAAAGCGCAATGGCTAGTATCGAACGTCGACCTAGAATGGAATCCAACTCGGATTCAGACCTTGACCTTGACGAGAACTCCGCCAACACATTTCGTGCTTCGGTGTTCGCGGACGTCCGCGGTATTGAATGGGACGGTCACCAATTGCTCCTGGAGGCCGCCCCTATTCAACTACCTGATGAATGTGTTGATCTTATGATTACAGACCCTCGCGCTGCGGCGCTTTCGTTCTTCCAAGACGCCGCCCTCGTCCACAACATGCTCCCTCCTCCACCGCAAGGAGTACCCTTTAGCGAGTTCTCCCGCGAGTTCGTCGAACCTTACATCGTCCGGGAGGTATCCAAGTCGATTGAGGATGCGAAGCGGGAACTGAAGAACTGGAATGCCCAGCAGCAGCAGGTGTTCCGTAAACAGATTACTACGGCAGCGGTGGAATGGATGAAGGTACAGCAGGAGGCATACCTGCGAATGTTAAGAGACCAGAAGGCATTGAAGGATCGTATGGCAGCGCTGGAAAGGGCCTTCGCGGGAGGTTATAGTATTGATGCTGAGAATGACGTACTGATGATAGAGGCGGCGCCCCCACTCCCACTTGTCCACACGAAGCTGGAGAACTTCGGGATGGAACTGGCTATGAGAGCCCGGGATGAACAGTGGAGGGCGTACCTAAGCCCCGTGGGCATACGGATGTTGGAAAGCCTCAAGGGGGAAGGATACAGTTATACCTCGTCCTTCACAAGAGCATCAACAGGCTCGCTGTCTGTCCCCTCCTCGATCGCCCGCAGTCGTTCAGGAAGTCCGGCGATTGGACCAACCGATGGGCGTCGGGTTAAGAAAAGGACGTCCAAGCCAAAGGGTATCACAGCACCAGATACACCTGACCCTACTCCTCGGCCGACCCCCGCTCCCATTAACCCCCCTGCAACACCGTCGGTTGCAACTCCCGTACCTCCTATTGCTGCCCCAAGACCCACACCTTTACCAGTTTCATTGCCCCCTCCTGATACCTTCCCTGTCGCAGCTTTCCCGCCAACAGTATCGGCTACCCCAGGGTACCGACCGCTGCGTGCGGCTTCACCTGGATTCTTTGAACAGGTCAGGCGCCAGGAAGAGCGAGCACCCATGGCTCCATCACGAGGGACTCCGATCCCCGGACCTGGGACACCCGCTCGTTCCGTTCCTTGGGCACCCGTGATTCCTTCTGCCCCCTCAAAACCAACTCTTCCCTCCATCCTCCCCACGATCACTAGTGGTGAGTCGGACAGCCAAGACGAGTACTGTCTGTCGGGCTGCAAGTCGGAAGAAACCCGTATGGGGTGGATTCATTACCACACGTACGGGTGCAGGAAGGGACCACGGACCCCGGTAAGGCACCGAAGAAGACAGAAGGAGGGAGACGGACGACCAACATGTGGGTACTGTGGGTCATGGAGACACGCGGGGCCCCCAATGCAACCTTTGAGTTGTCCAGAGCTTCAGTCGTTTCTGGCGATGACTCAGGCGGCTCCGAACCCAACTCCTGAGAGTGGGCAACGACCTGTTCCACCACCGGCATCAGTACCATCAGGGGCTAACCCCCCCGAGGATGGGAATCAGGATGGCCAGGAGGAAAGGTTTGATGGGTATGATAGACCCCGCGAGACCCCAGGTGGAAATACCGGGGGTAGTGGAGGTGGAAATGGACCACCTGTCGGTGGTACTACGGGAGCAGGTGGAGATCCTGGGGACTCTGACCATGATAGCTCGGATGATGATGATGCCGATTCTCTCCCCGACTTGACCCCTTTTCTCGGCGCTCGCAAGGATGACTGGAGCGACGAGAAGAAACGACGGTGGGACCGCCGTGCTAAGAAGCTGTCAAGGGAACTACGGAGTAGGGCGACTGCACGACCATCATCTAGACAACGGCAGAAGAAGCCGGAAAAGCTGAGCGGCATTCCGGCGTTTAAGGGAAAGGTCACCGAACTCGCCAGCTTCTTGACGCTGGTAGAGGTTAAGTTCGAGTACTTTGCTGGGTGCAGGTTGACCGATATGGACAAGGTAAACCTGGTGATCCCCCTTCTAGAAGATACTGCCCGAACATGGTATCTTGGGCTGCACTCCCACATCAATAAGGAGGCAGCCAAGCGTACCGGAGTTCCAGTTAATAACAGTAACCCGTTAAGAACGTGGAAAGGATTCCGGGAACGGCTTGAACGGAGTTTCGGCGGTGACCAAGCGGAACGAGACCGATCCCTCCTTGAGTGGCGAGACCTAGTGATGAAGCCACATCACATCGATGAGTACCTGGACAAGATAATTGACTATATGTATAAGCTTAGCTATACAGACCCTGTGCAGGTACGAGATAAGGTACGGTCGGGCATTACTCAAGAAGTGAGGAACGCGTGGGCACTGAAGGAGCCCCATCCCACCGACTTGAACGACTACCTTGATCTTCTTCGGAAGGTTGGACACACACTGGAAGACAACACCCGGTTCAGCAACCGAGTTATCCACCCTGTCCAACGGTCTCAACCAACGGACAAGAAGGAGGATAGGTCCTCAACTTCCGGAAGGTTTAAAAAGAAGGATAAAGGTTCGGGCAGACAGAACCAGCGGTCTGCCAAACCTACTAATTTCAATGCGGGGAAACAGGCAAAGCCGGGGACTTCTGAGTATGCCCTGGCGCATAAGGAAATCCCGTCGACTTTGACCGAACGTCGGAGAAAGCACAACCAGTGCACCAAGTGTGGACAAACGGGTCACTTTTGGAGAAAGTGCACCGCGACGTCCCCAGTCGTTAGTTCGTCCAAACAGGCTCGTGGGTTGAAACGGTCAGCCCCGGTAAGCGAGCCCTCAGGTACGGACAAGCGACTAAAGCGCATTGAAGCGCCACCTCCGGCTACCTCGTCAAAGATACTTGAAGTCCGACAGGCATCACCTCAGATTATGGAGGTTGATACTGACGGCTCAGAATAGGTAAGACCCCATTCTGTGTAAGGTAGAACCTTAATAACCTGTATCCATAGACCCCTGCGGGATGGATGAAAAGGAGCCCCGGAAGTGGCTTCTGGGATGGGTAAGTACCCCTCTACTGCATGAACGACCCTGATGCTGACTACACCCAGGTGGTGTGGGCAGATAGATGTTGAAGGCCGTATGCGGTGGACAGGGTGATCTCTCCTTTGTGGGTTTTCAGGTTATTTCCTTTGTTCTAGTTATTTGTATTTCTTTCAGGATTTCTTTACTGGGACGGACAAGTCATAGGGTATTATTTTCGGTTGAGGCTGGGAGAGATCTCGCTCGCGGAGACGCTCGACATTGGGGAAGCAAGGTTGCTTCGCTTGGAACCGGTCCAAGAGCGGACTTCTACCCACCTCGGGAAAATTTGTTATGGTTAGTACAAGCGGGATTAGTTCAGGCTGGACTTGATTGAATAAATGATACTATGATCAAGTTTACCTGAGGAGGGTTTAGTACCCGAAATCATGCTGGCGTGATAGTAAACACCCTAGCTATTGATAAAACGATTCCCAATCCCTTAACGTTTACCGACCCGTTGTGGCCGCTCTTGTGTCGAAAGGCAAGAGATCAGAATTAGTAAGCCAAGATGACTAAGTCCCTAAGACAAGTGAAGAGGCAGAAGCGTGATAACTTGCCTCGCCATACCAAGTCTATCCACCTGAGGGTAAGGCTAGACTGGAAGATTGGAGCTAGACAGGTAAGCGCTGAGGCGCTCCTGCTACTCGACAGTGGAGCTACTGGGCCAGTGCTTAGTAGCCGATGGGTTAAACAAACGCAGGCACCATGTGTACGACGAAAGGTACATGTGCCGATAAGCGACGCAAGCGGTAATCACATTCCGGGGTCAGGTCTGCACTATACCAAATCATTGGACATGAGAATAGGCGACCACCATAACGAAATGCGGTTTGAAGTCGCGGACATGCCCGACACCAAGGTGGACGGGTACCTACCTATGTCTTGGTTGAAGGACCATAATCCCGACATAGATTGGAAAACAGGATCACTAACCTGGCGCTCAGATTTCTGCAAGGCTAATTGCCTGGCAGAGCAGGGGCGGTTAGTGTTCATGACCGATGAAGAGTTGCTAGCTGAAGACCCTAGTAATGTGTACCTGTTGGGAATTGTACAATTCTCCGATGAGGAAGGTGCTGACATTACTGTCAAGCTACTCCCTGAGTATAAGGACTACGGGGACATCTTCAGTCAAGAACGGATTGAGGCCTTGCCGGAGCACTCAAAGTATGACCACACGATCGAGTTGCTACCCGGGACTCAACCTCCGTTTGGGCCTATCTATCCGTTATCGGAAAAGGAGCTTAAGGCACTCCGGGAATATCTCAATGACATGCTGCGAACGGGGAAGCTACGGCGATCCAGTTCCTCAGCAGCAGCCCCTATCCTCTTTGTGCCAAAACCAGATGGTACATTAAGACTGGTAATAGATTACCGAGGGCTGAACAAAATCACGGTGAAGAGCAAGTACCCTCTACCGCTGATGAATGAACTGCGAGATAGGTTAGGAAAAGCCGTTGTGTTCACTAAGTTGGACTTGAAAAACGGCTACTATCTTCTGAGGATGGCAGAAGGTGAGGAATGGAAGACGGCCTTCCGGTGCAGATATGGACTGTATGAATACACGGTCATGCCGTTTGGGTTATGTAATGCCCCGGCAACTTTCCAGAGCATGATAAATGAGGTCTTTCGAGATCTCATGGATGAAGGAGTCATCGCGTATATGGATGACATCCTGATCTACTCCGAAACTATGGAAGAGCACGTCGCGATGGTAAGGCGTGTAATGGAGAAATTGCGGAAAGCTAGACTATGTGTAAGTATGAAGAAGTCCAGTTTCCACCAACGGGAGGTTGAATTCCTCGGATATAGGATCTCCGATATGGGGATCTCTATGTTGTCGGAAAAGGTGCAGACAATCAAAGACTGGGCACCTCCGACATGCGTCGTCGACGTTCAAAGCTTTATGGGCTTTGCCAACTTCTATCGTCGGTTCATAGAAGGGTTCAGCAAGATAGCGAAACCCCTCACGGACTTGACAAAGAAGGATGTCCGATGGGAATGGACACCTGCATGTGAGCAGGCCTTCAATCATTTAAAGGAAGCGTTCACGTCCAAACCTATCCTAGCACATTTTGACCCTGAACGGCCAACACGGCTAGAAACCGACGCTAGTGACTTTGCATTAGGAGCCGTTCTCTCCCAGTTATGTGAGGATGAGAGATGGCATCCGGTGGCCTACCATAGTAGGAAGTTTCACCCAGCAGAGATCAATTATGATGTCCATGATAAGGAAATGACTGCCATCGTGGCGGCATTCAAGGAATGGGATCATCTGCTGCGCTCAGTAACGGACCAATTGGTGATCTATACGGATCATAAGAACTTGGAGTACTTTAATAGTACCAAGGTCCTTAACCGAAGGCAGCACCGCTGGGCTGAATTCCTGCAACCATTTAACTTCAAGGTGGTTTACCGAGAAGGACGGTTGAATGAGAAGGCGGATGCTTTGTCGCGGCGTAGGGACTACCGCCCTGAAGGGGGGAGTGATTTTCCGCCACAGTCGTTTTTTCGCCCCGGACAGTGGGTCGGGAGCCAGGAACGGGACATCTTGCGACCACAGGTGTTGCAAGTGTGCCAGGGATTTCGGCTCAAGTCGTCCTTTTTGGATCAGTTGCGGGTAGCGATAAGCGAAGACCAGGAGTACTTAAGGATCCTGAAGGCAACAGCTGCAGGTGACAAAGAGGTCGACCGACATTTCACGACGGAAAAGGGCTTACTCCTGTACAAGAACAGGTGGTATGTTCCCAAGGGTCAGAATCTGAAGCAGACAATCATGAAGGCAGAACATGACTCCCGAATCACGGGACACTTCGGGACTTACAAGACTATTGGCAGGGTGAGGGCTAACTTCTACTAGCCTAAGCTGGATGAGCACATCACCAACTATGTGTGGACATGTGACGCATGCCAAAGAAATAAATCCATCAGGCCCCAGGAGTTCGGCTGCTGGAACCTATTGATGTTCCTATACGGCCGCGGACAGCAATTTCCATGGAATTCATTGTAGCGCTGCCAGAGTCCGAAGGGTATACCGAGATCTGGGTCATAGTGGACAGATTCTCGAAAATGGCCCATTTCATACCCGTGACCACTGAGGCACCTATCAAGGAGCTTGTCGTGATATTCCGGAAGGAGGTTTGGCGCACTTCATGGACTCCCGGAGTCAATCATCTCCAACCGAGAGAGCCGATTCACATCCAAGTTCTGGATGAGTCTGATGCACTTGCTGTAAGTGAAACCAAACGTTTCGACTGTATTCCACCCAGAGACTGATGGGCAAACCGAGAGGGTTAATCAGACACTTGAGCAGTTCTTGCGTTGTTACTGTTCCTATCAACAGGATGACTGGGTTTCGCTGCCACCGCTTGCGGAGTATGCGTATAATACCAGAACATCAGAATCCACTAGGTTGTCACTGTTTGAGATCAATTATGGGTTCAACCCACGGACAAACTGGTCGGGTGTTGTGTCTGACAACCAAGGAATACACACAAGTAGTGAACTCTAGGTTAAGGAATGGGAAGCAACCTGGCAACAGATTCATGAAACGATTCAACGGGAACAGGAAAGGCAGCGGAAATGGCATGACCAGAAATGGCTGCCATCCCCGGACTATGTTACATGGGAAGATGTGGCTGCTGGGCGGGCTAAGAAAGCGGACCGCGTGATGTTGAACTGGAAGAACATCCGCACCAAGCGTCCCATGGAGAAGCTGGACCACC
>PYWC01000010.1:2358234-2470561 GCA_003182015.1 Tuber magnatum | reverse complement strand
CAGGAGACGTGTCGGACCACCCTTAGCGGAGAAGGGTGTGCTCGAATAGTTGGAGTAAACTGATGGGGGAGTTTCTGGCATAAGATAAAACTACCTGAAAGTCTATGTGAGAACTCTCCTACTCCAACAATCAATCCTCTCGAGACCTTAATCGAGTGAAGCTTCAGGCTTAATGATATTATTTTTTACCCTTTACTTTACTCTTACATCTGTATGAACTTTTGGCGATAAGTTTGAAGTTGTTTGGTGCGGTCGCAAGCTTGTGATCCATCTTGCTAGGGGTGCCCCCGTTACATGGTGATTGTTAGATTTAATAGAATTTAGAGAGACGGGCCCTGCAACACAATAAGATAAGACTATAGCAATAACAACAGTATGACAGTGGTAAAACAGATTGTGACGACAGTGAAATTGCCAATCATCAAGAGCTACCTGGACCAGATAAGGAGCTAGAATAAAGTGCGAGTTAATAAGAGATGGAGGGACCCCCAAGTGCGATTATACCAGGAGAATACCAACCGGCAGGAATGTTCTCATCAGATGAAGAGACTGATATTAGGATGTTACCATCAGAAACAGGAATAGCTCTACTCCCAGTCCAGGAAGTGGCAATAATAGCTGAACAAGTAATAACACCACTGGTAAGGCGGTAGATTTGGAGACTAAGTAGAGGCAGTACACTGAAGGCCAAGGAACCAGATATCATTACAGGAGAAAGGACAAAACTAGAGGAATTCCTTGCGCAGCTCAATTGGTACTTCAATGCCAAAGACTACAGGGAAGATTGGAGAGTGATCAAGGTTCCATATGCTGGGTGACCATTGTACAATACAGGCTGGAAATGGATAACTTCTACATCGCAAGATCAAAAGCCAGGAAGTGGGGAACCTGGGATTGCTTCAAGGAAGTCCTCAGAAAAGAGTTCTGAGACATTAATCCGAAGCTAGGAGTACAAAACAAGTTAGAAACCATGCAACGAGTAAAGAAGAACATGACAGGTGTCTCCAATGAATTCCGGTGCCTTATGGTAGAGGGAGAATATGACAACGAAATGGTCTAGTGATTCCTGTCTCCAATACTGGCATGCAATACCTGGTTGTAAGATGAACTGGGCAAGGCACCAACTAAATTCACAACCAGGGTGGATTTTGCAGTAAGGTCATTTGGAAGTGAACAAAGGGGGGACATAATCAAAGGTACTCAGGCAGCAAGAGCGATACGCAAATATGGAACCAAACTGTGAAACTAAGGCGGAACATTCAGTCCAGCAGCAGTGATGACAACTCAAGCAGGTGAGACACTGGACCTGGACATGGAAAGGGGAAGGCCGAACTGCCACATGTCCAGACAAAAATAAAAAGCAACAATAAAGGGCAGCCACTATCTATGATATAGAGGAAGTGCCCATATACTGGCAAACTGCAGACTGCCTAGGGATGGACTAAGCAGAACCTAACACAGAAGAATGTGGTACACTAGGCCAGCACAATAGGCACCAGCTTTGATCAAATACCCAGGGATAAATCTTTACACTGAAGGCGTCAAAGGAGAAACAGACAACTGTCCTATGCAATAGGTGGTCTGAAGGACAAAACATAACCAAAACCCATTATCCGGGTACACTGCTAGGAAATATTATCCGTGGAATGCCTGGAATATGAAGGAGGTCACATCATGGTTGGGAAACCATTACACATGGGAAACAGAATGGTCATGATATATGCGATGACCACCTCAGAAGTAACAGTAAACTTCATTGACCAAGAAGTATCTCATAACCATAGTCACAACACTATTTAGGCTAAAAAATGTATAGAGATACATCTAGCGAATGGAATGGAAAGTATCATGGAGCAGATTACCGATAAGGGGCAAGTCCTTATAGATATTAGCAACCGCGGAGAAGTGGGAACCTTTCCGGTAGTCAACCTGTCAAGCTACAAGGTACTCCTAGGAGTGCCATAGCTCAGAAGATACAGTTCCGTGATTGAGTAGGAAAACAACAAAATCACACACACCAGTGAACTGTATGCAACTGGATGTTATCACAGTTCACTGGTCATATACAAGACCCGCGAACTGGAATCCCTAGAATAAAAATTATTCATGATGTTCTTTCAGCTCCAGGCCTGGAAAGAATGGACTGCCCAGAGCAGCCCAGTAAATCAATAGATCTGAGGCAATAAGTTGACCAATGAGACAAAAGTGACTACCAAAGATAGAGCCGAGGTAGTAGGGTGCAATCTGTATGCAAATAAACAATAGGCGATACCTGCCTGAGAACAGAGGATGATAGCTGGAGGAATTTACATTGGACAACTACCAGGCAACTAGGGGCAAATTGCGCTATGTAGTAGTTTAGCAGTCAATCAGGGACTTATGAGCAATCCAGGGGTAATTGACACTAACCATCCAGGTGAGGTGATGGTAGTCATGGCAAACCTAAGTGAGGAAGAATATTGAGTAGAAAAAGTCAATCAATCATGCAGCTGATCATTGAAAAAATCAACAATGAGTTGCAAGAAGTAGAGACTTGGGAAAAACCCACCTAAGCAATGAAGGAGTTGAGAAGTACGGATCAAGTGCGAGGCAAAGAACTGAAACCATTGCAGTGAAGTGAGATCTGTGAGATTACAGGGTCAGCATTGGGAAAGTTTGATGCAGACAAAGAAAATATAGCAATTGTCAAGCTACTATAAGACCAAGGCCTGGCCAAGCTAGCCAGAATCAAGATTAGTACAGAACTGGCCATCCAATATAAGAGAGGCAAGAAGAGAAAACCAGGGAGCCACTCAATTGGCAAAGAATGCTATCGGCATTGGGAACAGTTACAAGGGGAAGATGCAATGGAAGTGCCAGCCTATTGGAAAGGGGTAGACTTGGGAATAGAGTTTAAGAAGGATACAGGAATGTCCGCGAAAAGAATTTCTCCCCTTCGTGAAACTGAATTGCAGGTGCTTATGGTGTATAACATACAGAACCTGCGTCATGGCTGGATCTGAAGGTCTTTTGTAGAAGTAGTATTGCAGATCCAGTTTGTATAGAAGAAGGAATAAATGTTTAGCCTGTGTGTGAACTGGGGCACCCGGGATGGGATAGTAAAGAAAGATCATCATCAACTGTGTAATGGGGGCACCCCTAGGAAGATCGATCCTAAGGTTACGACAGCACCAAACAACTGCAAACTTTATCGCCAAAGGTTCTCACAGATGTAACAGTAAAGTAAAGGGTAAAACTTAATATCGTTAAGCCTGATGCTTTGCTCAATTAAGGTCTCGAGAGGATTGATTGTTGGAGTAGGAGGGTTCTCGTATCGATTTTCTGGTTGTTTTGTCTTATGGCAGAAACTCCCCTATCAGTTTACTCCAACCATTCGAGCACACCCTTCTCCGCTAAGGGTGGTCCGACACGTCTCCTGGCACACCCTTCCGGTATGCATGTGTTGACAGATTCTAGTCGGCGTTCACCTTATGCGCTTATCATTTCTGCAGTGCATTTCCATTTTGCCCGCCGGAGTGAAAACCTTTGCGCATCGCGGTCTTGCCAGTGGCTAACAGTCAAGGCACCTCATGAACTAGACTATCTATGACACCCTTCCCATATGCATTGATCTCTACTTGACTCCTGAGATTAGTGTGAGCGGTGGATCTATGTACTATTTACGGGTTGCGGGCTTCCGGTGTCTTCTGTAGGGTGCGGTAGTCCTGGAGTGATCCAATGGGCGCTACCCATGACCACTACCTCGGCTCTACCTTTCCTGTGGTAGGAATCATGCCTTTTGTGTCTCTGCACTTCCCTTGCAGAGCTTATAGCATTGGGAGCATGTTCGGGCTTGGTAGGTGCAAAACTCTGCCGGTCGCCCTGGCACCACCCGGGACTGCCGGTGGGACCCCGACGGTTAACACCGGTTAACTCCGTCAGTTTTGGTCCGTTTTACTCCAAACAACTTGGAGGAGGTACCCCAACTTCCACCCTATGACCCCTCGTATATCCTGCGAACAGCCCCTGGTCGACTGAAGGGCAGCGACGTATACGGTGTTGAAAGCATGTCTGCAAAGTTTCCTCTTGGCTAGACTGCCTACAACTGCCCAACCGTTTACCCATGACATCCGGGCACCAGGGCGGGGGCGGAGGGTTATGATAGAAATAATGTCTCCAATCTACAGCTTCATCGAAGCTACGTAGCCCACCCAATAGCATCCTCCAGAAGCCCAGATTCCAGTCTCATGCATGGCTTCGCGTGACAAACATTCCAGTCAATTTTCGCAAAGTCTTCCAGAGACTTGGTATTGAAAGGTAGGGTAACTCAGGACTTTGGGCAGGGTAATGCAAGCTCCAGGGTAGGGTAACCTTGTCCAGCGGACCAGATAATTTTTCCCCATTACCCTGTCTATCCCGTCGCCGGCAATAGACATTCCTGACCTGTCTCCAGTTACCCAGCCTGGCTGAGCAACTGCCGCTACAGAAGTCCCTAAGTACGCTGACACGCCTCCCGGGTGTATCCAGGTACCCAAGTCCCTGACCAGGCAATTCTGTTCATTTTCAGAGCCCGGGCCATCAGGTCTCGGTAGGTCAGGTACTTACTTACCTGCTGGTTTCTACCAGTTCGCCTCCTGGCTACCTGTATGCGTATAGGTTCCCTCTGCCATAGCTCATGTATGTTGGGTCATTACATCACTCCTCCCTTCTCTACGGTCTGTCCCAGACCGCTAGCATCGCCTCTTATTTCCATGAATCGACTCCCCCAAGACCCTATGGTCCCTAGGCTTGGACGGAGATCTTTGGTGGAAATCGAGAATGGCCTCTAAGCCTGTCCCTTCTAGCATGTCACAAGGCTCCCATGAATTCTCCGCAGCCCCGTAGCCTTCACTTGAAACCAGGTACTGGATGAAGCGCGACGGAACCTTCGTCTTCCCTCCTCCGTACCACCGACTGTCCACAACAGCTGCAACAACGTAACTGGGCTCGTTGTCTACAAGTTCCCGGGTAGGGACTTCCGTAACGGTACCTCCTGCCGGACCCTCACCATAGTGTTCGAGCAACATGACATTGAAAACTGGTTGGATGCTCTATCTGGTGGGCAGTTGGAGTTCGTAGGCGCCGTTACCCACTCGACGTTTGACCACAAAAGGGCCAAACATCCGGTGGTCCAGCTTCTCTATCGGATACTTGCTGCGGATGTTCTTTCCGTTTAACATCACCTAGTCCGCTTTCTTGGCCTGCCTAGCGGTCACACCCTCCGAGGTAACATAGTCCGCTGATGGCAACCTTTTCTGGTCCTGCCATTTCTGTTGCCTTTCTTGTGCCTGCTGAATCGTTTCTCAAATCTGTTCCCAGGTTCCTTCGCATTCCTTGACCAAGAGCTCACGCCTAGGGCATATCCCTTGAGTATCAGACACGACACCAGACCAGTTTGTCCTGCGGTTAAACCCATAGTTGATCTCCAATCGTGACAACCTGGTGGAGTCTGATGTCGCGGTGTTGTACGCATACTCCGCACGGGGTAACAGCGAAACCCAATCATCCTGTGGGTAGGAACAGTAACTCCGCAAGTACTGCTGGAGTGTCTGATTAACCCTCTTGGTCTGCCCATCAGTCTCTGGGTGGAATTCATTTGAATCGTTTAGTTTCACTTTCAACTAGTGCATTAGACTCATCCAGAACTTGGATGTGAATCGGCTATCTCGATCAGAGATGAGTGACTCTGGGAGTCTATGAAGGCGCCAAACTTCCTTCAGGAATATCAAGGCAAGCTCCTTGATAGGTATCTCCGTGGTCAGGGGTATGAAATAGGCCATTTTCAAGAATCGGTCCACTATGACCCAGATCTTGGTATACCCTTCGGACTCTCGCAGTGCTACAATGATATCCATAGAAATCGGTATCCACGGCCGCATGGGAACATCAATAGGTTCCAGCAGCCTGAACTTCTTGTGCCTGATAGATTTATTTCTTTCCCACACATCACATGTCTGCACATCATCGTTGTTGTGCTCATCCATCTGAGGCCAATAGAAGTTAGCCCTAACCGTGCCTATGGTCTTTTAACTCCCAAAGTGTCTGGCGATTCGGGAGTCATGCTCTGCCTTCATGATCTTCCGCCTCAGATTCTGGCCCTTGGGAACATACCAGCTGTTCTTGTACAGGAGTAAGCCCTTTTCTGTTGTGAAATGTCACTCGACCTCTTTGTCACCGGCAGCTGTTGCCTTCAGGATTCTTAAGTACTCCTGGTCTTCGGTTATCACTACCCGCAGTTGATCCAAAAAGGAACACTGGAGCTGAAATCCTTGGCACACCTGCAACACTTGTGGTCGCAAGAGGTTCCATTCATAGCTCCCAACCCACTGTCCGGGGCAAAAATATGACTGTGGCGGAAAACCACATCCCTCTTCAGGGCGGTAGTCCCTACGCCGCGACAAAGCATCTGCCTTCTCATTCAACCATCCTTGTCAGTAAACCACCTTGAAGTTAAACAGTTACAGGAACTCAGCCAAGCGGTGCTGCCTTCGGTTAAGGACCTTGGTACTATTGAAGTACTGCGAATTCTTATGATCCGTATAGATCACCAACCGGTCCGTTGCTGAGTGTAGCAAATGATTCCATTCCTTGAACGTGGCCACGATGTCTGTCATTTCCCTGTCATGGATATCATAATTGATCTCCACTGGGTGAAACTTGCTACATGGTAGGTCACTAGATACCATCTCTCATCTTCACAGAACTGGGAGAGAATGGCTCCTAATACATAGTCACTAGCATCGGTTTCCAGCCGGGGTGGCCGTTCAGGGTCAAATTGTGCTAGGATAGGTTTGAACATGAACGCTTCCTGCAATTGGTTGAAGGCTTGCTCACACGCAGGTGTCCATTCACCTCGGACATCATTCCTTGTCAAGCCCGTCAGAGGTTTTGCTATCTTGCTGAACCGTTTTATGAAGCGACAATAGAAGTTGGCAACGCCTATAAAGCTTTGAACGTCGACGACGCATGTCAGAGGTACCAAATCCCTGATCGTCTGCACCATCTCGGACAACATAGAGATCCCCATATCGGAGATCTTGTATCGGCGGAATTCAACTTCCTGTTGGTGGAGACCGGACTTCTTCATACTTACACATGGTCTAGCTTTCCGCAATTTCTCCATCACATGCCTCACAATCGTGACATGCTCTTCCATCCTTTCGCAGTAGATCGGGATGTCATCCATGTACGCGATGACTTCTTCGTCCATGAGATCCCGAAAGACCTCATTTATCATGCTTTGGAAAGTTGCCCGGGCATTGCAGAACCCAAACGGCCTGACCGTGGATTCATACAGTCCATATCTGCACTGGAAGGCCATCTTCTATTGTTCACCTTCGGCCATCCTCCCAAGATAGTAGCCGTTCTTCAAGTCCAACCTGGTAAACACAATGGCTTTTCCTAACCTATCTCGCAGTTCGTTCGCCAACGGTAGAGGATACTTGCTCTTCACCGTGATTTTGTTCGGCCCTCGGTAATCTATTACCAGTCTTAATGTACCATCTGGTTTTGGCAGGAAAAGGATAGGGGCTGCTGCTGAGGAACTGGATCGCCACGGCTTTCCCGTTCGCAGCATGTCATTGAGATATTCAGTGAGTGCCTGAAGCTCCTTTTCCGATGACGGATAGATAGGCCGAAATTGAGGTTGAGTTCCGGGTTGCAACTCGATCGTATGGTCATACTTCCCGTGCTCCGGTAACTCGTCAATCCATTCTTGACTGAAGATATCCCCATAGACCTTATTCTCCAGGAGTAGCTCAAGCGTAATGTCCACACCTTCCTCATCAGAGAATTGCACAATTCCCAATAGGTACACATTACTAATGTCTTCGGCTAGTAACTCTTCATCGGTCATGAATACTAACCGCCACTGCCCTTCCAGGCAGTTAGCCTTGCAGAAATCTGAGCGCCAGGTTAGTGATCCGTTCTTCCAATCTATGTCGAGGTTAAAGTCGCTCGACCAAGACATATGTAGGTACCCATCCACCCTGATATCAGGCATATCTGCGACTTCAAAGCGCATCTCATTGTGGTGGTCACCTATCCTCATCCCTAATGACTTGCTATAGTGCAGACCTGACCCAGGAATGTGATTACCGCTATCGTCGCTTATTGGCACATGTACCTTTCGTCGTACAAAAGGTGCCTGAGCCTGCTTAACCCATCGGCTATTAAGCACCGGCTGTGTAGCTCCACTATGAAGTCGCAGGAGCACTTCCGCGCTAACCTGTCTAGCTCCTATCTTCCAGTCTAGTTTGACCCGCACGTGGATAGACTCAGTATCACGAGGCCAGTTGTCACCCTTCTGCCTCACAGTCATCCTGGATTAGTAATTCTCTTTGGTCTCCGGCCTTTCGACACCAGAGCGGCCACAATGGGTCGGTAAACGTTAAGGGATTGGGATTCGTCTTTTTGTTAATAACTGGGGTGTTTACTATCACGCCAGCATGATTTCGGGTACTGAACCCTCCTCAGGTAAACTTGAAAATAGCATCATTGATTTAATCAAGTCCAGCCTGAATCAATTCCGCGGATACTAAGGATAACGATTTTTTCCCCAAGGTGGGTAGAAGTCCGCTGTCGGACAGGTTCCAAGTGGAGCAGCCTTGCTTCCCCAAGGTTGAGCATCTTCGCGAGCAGGACCTCACCCAGGCTGAACCGAAACAATGTCCTATGACTTGCCCGTCCAGCTGCAGAAATCCGGAAAGAAATATGTCTACCAGAACCAAGAAAATAACCAGAAACCCAACAAAGGAGAGATAGCCTAGTCTACCGTGTACAGCGCGCAACATCTACCTGCCCACACTATCTGGGTGTAGTTAGTATCAGGGTCGTTTATGCGGTAGAAGGGTACTCACCCATCTCCGAAGCCACCTCCCTCGCTCATATCCATCTATCCTTCAGGGGTCTATGGCGGTGGGTTAATAAGGTCACACCTCAAACAGAATGGGTTCTTACCGATTCCGATCCGTCAGTATCAACTTCCATGATCTGAGGTGGTGCCTGGCGGACTTCCAGTATCTTTGACGAGGAAGCCGGAGGTGGTGCTTCAATGCGCTTCAGCCACTTGTCTGTCCCACTGGGCTCGCTTACTAGCGGGGACCGTTTCAACCCACGCGCCTGTTTGGATGAACTAACGACGGGGGACATGGCAGTGCACTTCCTCCAGAAGTGACCACTTTGTCCACACTTGGTGCACTGGTTGTGCTTTCTCAAGCATTCGGTCAAAGTCGACGGGATTTCCTTATGTGCTATTGCATACGTAGAACTCGCCGACTTTGCCTGTTTCCCCGCATTGAAATTAGCAGCTTTGGCAGACCTCTGGTTTGCTCTGCCAGAACCTATTTCCTTCTTGTAGAACCTGCCCGTTGTGGAGGATCTATCTTGGTTCTTCCCAGTGGGTTGAGACCGGGGGCTGGGTCCATGACGCAGTTGCTGAACTGGTTGTTGTCCTCCAGCGTGTGCCTAACCTTCCGGAGAAGATCAAGGTACTCGTTGAGATCGGTCGGATAGGGCTCCTTAAGTGCCCACGCATTCCGAACCGCTTGTGTGATGCCTGATCAAACCTTGTCTCGTACCTGTACTGGATCTGTATAGCTAAGCTTATACATATAATCAATTATCTTATCCAGCTACTCATCGATGGGATGGGGCTTCATCACAACGTCTCGCCACAGGAGAAGGGACCGATCTCGCTCGGCCTGGTCTTCGCCGAAACTTCGGTCCCGCCATTCTTGGAACCCGTTCCACGTCCGCAAGAGGTTGCTGTCTTTGACAGGGACGCCAGTGTGCTTGGCGGCTGCCTTGTTAATGTGCCTATGCAACCCCAGATACCGTGCCTGGGCGGAGTATGCAAGAAGAGGGATCACTAAGTTGATCTTATCCATGTCGGTTAACTTGCAATCCGTAAAGTATTCAAATTTGACCTCGGCGAAGGCCAAGAAGCTCGCGAGTTCGGTAACTTTGCCCTCTAATAGAGGGATACCACTCTGCTTCTCCATCTTGTTCAGCCAGTGTCTTGGTGTTGGCCTAGAAGTCGAACCAGTACCCCTCAGGGCTCTCGCCAGCCTCTTGGCCCAGAGATCCCGCCGTCGTTTCTTCTCATTGCTCCAGTCATGCTTGCAAGCACCAGTAATGACCCCACATACATGAGGTATGGCCAACGGAACCTATACCCATACAGGGAGCCAGGAGGCGAACTGGTAGGAACCGGCAGGCAAGTAAGTACTTGACCTCTGGAGACCCGATGGCCCGGGCTCCGAGAATGAACACAATTGGCTGGTCAGGGACTTAGGTACCTGGATACACCGGGGAGTAGTGCCCGCGTACTTAGGGACTTCTGAAGGGGCAGTTGCTCAGCTAGGCCACGTAACTGGAGACAGGTCAGAAAGGTCTATCGCCGGCGACGGGATAGACATGGTAGCAAGGAAAAGTTAACTTATCTGCAGGAGAAGGTTACCCTACCCACAGGATCAGGTTACCCTGCCCTGAGTCCTCAGTTGCCCTACCGTTCAATACGAAGTCCCTCGTGGAGTTCAGGACAATTGACTGGAATGTTTGTCCCTCGCAGCCATGCATGATACTGGAATCGGGAGTTCTGGGGGATGCTATTGGGGGAGCTACGTAGCTTCGATGAAGCTGTAAATTGACGACATTACTCCGGTCATACCCCTCCCGCCCCGCCTTAAGGCCTGCACGTCATAGGCCAACAGCTGTGTAGTTGTACGCAGTCTAGCAAAGAGGAATCTTTGGAAACATCCTTGCAACACCATATATGTCGCTGCTGTCCGGTCGACCATAGGTTGTTCGTGGGACATCCGGGGGGGCATAGGGTGGAAGGTGGAGTACCCCGTCCAAGTTGTGCAGAGTAAAACAGACCAAAGCTGACGGAGTTAATGGGTGTTAACTGTGCTGGTCCCCAAGGTAGTCCCGGGTGGTGCCCGGGTGACTGGGCAGGTTTTACACCTACCAAGGCCGAACGTACTCCCAATGCTATTGGCTCTGAAAGGGAAGTGCTGGGACACTAAAAGCATAATTCCCACCCCAGGTAAGGTAGATGCGAGGTAGTGGTCATGCGTAGCACACATTGGATCACTCGTGGACTACCGGGCCCCGCGGAAGACACCGGAAACCCGAGAACCGTAAATAGTAAAGAGACAAACCACTCCCGGTAGCCTCCGGAGTCAAGTACAGATCAATGCATATGGGAAGAGTGTTATAGATAGTCTCGTTGTTGAGGTACCTTGACTGTTAGGTACTGGCAAGACACCAATGCACAGAGGTTTTCACTATGGTGGGCAAAATGGAAATGCAGGGCAGAAACGATAACCGCATAAGGTGAACACCAACCAGACTGTGTCTAGAGATGCATGCCTCCAGGGTGTGCCTGGAGACGTGTCGGACCACCCTTAGCGCAGAAGGGTGTAGTCAAATAGTTGGACTAAACTGATGGTGGGAGTTTCTGGTATAAGATAAAACTACCTGAAACTCTATGCGAGAAGTCTCCTCCTCCAACAATCAATCCTCTGGAGACCTTAATTGGGTGAAGCATCAGGCTTAGCGATATTAAGTTCTACGGTTTACTTTGTTCTTACATCTGTGTAAACCTTTGGCGATAAGTTTGAAGTCGTTCAGGGCCGTCGCAACCTTGGGATCCATCTTCCTAGGGGTGCCCCTGTTACAGTAGATCCTGAAGCGAGCTCCATGCTTCACTTCTCTCCTGATTAATTGTTTCCGACCTTCGGCACTGACCTTGCATGAATACTGGCAACATTGTCCAGAACAAGTAGCCCTGGGTGAAAAGCGCAATGGCTAGTCCCGAACTTTGAACCAGAATGAAAGGCAACTCGGATTCGGACCTTGACCTTGAAGAGAACACCGCCAGTACGTTTTGTGCCCCGGTTTTTGGGGATGTCCGCGGTATCAACAGGGACGGCCACCCGCTGCTCTTCGAGGCCGCTCCTATTCAGTTACCTGCGGAATGTCTTGACCTCCTGCTAACGGACCCTCGCGCTGCAGTGCTCTCATTTTTCCAAGACCCTACCCTAGTCCACAACATGCTCCCGCCCCGCTGCACGGAGTTCCTTTAGTGAGTTCTCCCATGAATTCATTGAACCTTATATGTTCCGGGAAGTAGCCTAGTTGATTGAGGAAGCGAAGTGAGAACTGAAGAACTGAAACAACCAGCAGCAGTAGGTGTTCCGAACACAGATCACTACGGCAGCGGTCGAACGGATGAAGGTGCAGCAGGAGGCATATCTGCGGATGGTAAGGGATCAGCAGGCCTTGAAGACTCGGATGGCAGCCTTGGAAAAGGCCTTTGAGGGAGGGTATAGCATTGATGCTGAGAATGGTGTACTGATGTTAGGGGCCGCGCCCCCACTCCAGCTCGTCCATACCAAGCGCGAGAATTTTGGTATGGGGTTGGCCATGAGAGCCAGAGACGACCAGGGGAGGGCATACTTGAGCCCAACCGGTATACGGATGTTGGAAAGCTGGAAGGGTGAGGGCTACAGTTATACCTCCTCCTTCTCAAGAGCATCTACAGGCTCCCTGTCGGTCCCCCCCTCAATTCCACGCAGTAGGTGGGGCAGCCCAACGGTCAGGCCAACTGATGGACGTCGAGTAAGGAAAAGGACGTCCAAACCGAAGAGTATCACGGCACCAGATACACCGGACCCAACTCCTCGTCCAACCCCGGCTCTAAACATTTCCCCTGCAACACCTTCCGTTGCAACTCCCGTGCCTCCCATCGCCGCCCCAAGACCCACACCTCTGCCAGTTTTGTTGCCCACTCCAAATACCTTCCCTACCACCACATTCCCACTAGCGGTATCGGCTACCCCAGCGTTTCGGCCACTGCGCGCAGCGTCACCTGTATTCTTCGAACAGGTAAGACACCAGGAGGAAGGAACACCCATGACTCGGTCGCGAGGGACTCCAATCCCCGGACCTGGGACTCCTGCTCGCTCCGTTTCTGGGGCACCAGTCCTTCCCACCGCATGCTAGAAGCAAAGTCTTCCTGCCGGTCTCACCACCATCACAAGTGGCGATTCCGGCAGCCAAGACGAGTTCTGTCTATCAGGCTGCAAGTCAGAAGAGCCGCGGATGGCGTGGATTCATTACCACTCCTATGGGTGTAGGAAGGGACCACGGACCCCGGTGAGGCATAGAAGGAGGCTGAAAAAAGGAGACGGACGACCGACATGTGGGTACTGTGGGTCATGGAGGCACGCAGGCCCCCCGATGCAACCTTTGGGTCGTCCAGAGTTGCAGTCTTTTCTGCGGATAACACAGACGGCGCCGAACCCAACTCCTGAGAGTGGGCGACACCCGGTTCCACCGCGGGCATCAGGACCATCAGGGGCTAACCCCCCGGAGGATGGTAACCAGCATGGCCAGGGCAACGGTTTGAGCGGTACGATAGACCCTGGTAATCCCAAGGTGGGAACACCAGAGGTAGTGGGGATGGAAATGCCCCACCTGGGGGTGGTACGGTGCAAGCAGGCGGAGATCCAGGGGACTCGGACCATGACACCTCAGATGATGATAATGATGGAGATTCTCCCCCGGATTTGACCCCCTTCCTTGGTCCTCGGAAGGATGACTGCAGAAATGGGAAGAAACCATGGTGTGATCGCCGCACTAAGAGGCTGGCCAGAGCCCCGCGGGGTACTGGTTCGGCTTCTAGGCCAACACCAAGACAGCGGCAGAAGAGGCTGGAGAAGCTGAGTGGTATCCCTCCATTCCAGGGCAAAGTTACAGAACTCGCGAGCTTCTTGACCTGGGTAGAGGTCAAATTTGAATACTTTACGGATTGCAAGTTAGCCGATATGGATAAGGTAAACTTGGTGATCCCTCTTGTTGGAGACTCCGCCTTAGCATGGTATCTCGGGTTGCATGCGCACATTCACAAGCAAGCCGCCAAGCCCACTGGGGTTACTGTCAAAGACAGCATCACCTTACGAACATGGAAAGGGTTCCGAGAATGGCGGGAATGCAGTTTTGGCGGAGACCAGGCCAAGCGAGATCGATCCCTTCTCGAGTGGCGAGACCTTGTGATGAAGCCCCATGCCATCGATGAGTACCTGGATAAGATAATTGATTATATGTATAAGCTTAGCTATACAGAGCTAGTACAGGTATGAGACCAGGTTCGATCCGGCATCACACAAGAGGTTCGGACTGCGTGGGCACTTAAGGAGCCCCATCCGACTGACCTGAATGAGTACCTTGACGTTCTCGCGGAGCTTGGGTACAGGCGGGAGGACAACAACCAGTTCAGTAACCGTGTCATCCACCCAGCCCCCTGGTCTCAACCCGCTGAGAAGAAGGAGGATAGACCCTCGACATCGGAGAGGTTCAAGAAGCAGGAGAAAGGTTGGGGCAGAGCAAACCAGAGGTCTTCCAAACCTGCTAATTGCAATGCGGGGAAACAGGCAAAGCCGGCGACATCGCACTATGCAATAGCGCATAAGGAAATCCCGTCGACTTTGACCGAATGTCGGAGAAAGCACAACCAGTGCACCAAGTGTGGACAAAGTGGTCACTTCTGGAGGAAGGGTACCGTCACGTCCACAGTCATTTGTTCATCAGAACAGGCTCATGGGTTGAAACAGTCAGCCCCGCTAAGCGGGCCCACCGGGACAGACAAGCGGCGGCAGTGCATTGAAGCGCCATCTTCGGCTTCCTCGTTAAAGATACCTGCAGTCCGCTAGGTATCGCCTCAGAGAATGGAGGTTGATACGGATGGATCTGAATAGGTAAAATCCATTCTGTTTAAGGTGTAACCTGATGAACCCATAGTCATAGAACCCTGAGGGATAGATGGATATGAGCCACAAAAGTGGCTTTGGAGATGGGTAAGTACCCTTCTACCGCATAGATGACCCTGATACTGAGTACACCCAGGTGGTATGGGCAGGTAGATGTTACGGGCCGGGCGCGGTGGACTGGACGTTCTCTTCTTTGTTGGGTTTCTGGTTATTTCCTTTGTTCTAGTTATACGTATTTCTTCCAGGATTTGCTTAACTGGATTGGCAAGTCATAGGACATCATTTCGGTTGAGGCTTGGTGTAGTCCCGCTGGAGGAGACACTCGACATTGGGGAAGCAAGGCTGCTTCGCTTGGAACCGGTCTGACAGCGGACATCTACACACCTCAGGAAAAAATCGCCATGTTTAGTATAGACGGAATTGGTTTAGGCTAGACCTGTTCAAATAAATGATGCTATTTCCAAGTTTACCTGAGGAGGGTTCAGTACTCGAAATCATGCTGGCGTGATAGTAAACACTCTAGCTATTGATGAAAAGACAAATCCCAATGCCTTAAAGGTTTACCGACCCGCTGTGGCCACTCTTGTGTCAAAGGCCAAGATATTAAAGGGAATTACCAAGCCCAGATGACTAAGTCACCAAGGCAAGCGAAGAGGCAGAAGTGTGACAACTTGCCTGGTCATACCAAGTCTATTCACATGAGGGTGAAGTAAGATTGAAAGATAGGACCTAGACAGGTTAGCGCGGAAGCACTCCTGCTGCGGGAGAGTGGAGCTACTGGGCCGGTGCTTTGTAGCCGATGGGTTAAGCAGGCTCAGGCACCATGTGTACAACAAAAGATACACGTGCCGATAAGCGACGCCAGCGGTAATCACATACCTGGCTCAGGTCTACACTATATCAAGTCATTAGAGATGAGGATAGGTGACCACCACAATGAGATGCGCTTTGAAGTCGCAGATATGCCCGACACCAAGGTGGATGGGTACCTACCTATGTCTCGGTTGAAAGACCATAACCCTGACATGGATTGGAAGACCGGATCACTAACCTGGCGCTCAGATTTCTGCAAGGCTAACTGCCTGGCAGAGCAGTGGTGGTTAGTGTTCATGACTGATTTAGAGTTACTAGTGGAAGACCCTAGTAATGTGTACCTATTGGGAATTGTGCAATTCTCCGATGAGGAAGGTGCGGACATTACGGTTAAGCTACTCCCCGAGTGTAAGAACTATGGAGATATCTGCAGTCCAGAACGCAAGGAGACATTACCGGAGCACGCGAAGCATGACAACACGATCGAGTTGCAACCCGGAACTCAACCTGTGTTTGGGCCTATCTATCCGTTATCGGAAAAGGAGCTTAAGGTCCTGCGGGAAGACCTCAATGACATGCTGCGAACGGGAAAGCTACGGCGATCCAGTTTCTCAGCAGCAGCCCATATCCTCCTCGTGCCAAAACCGGATGGTGCATTAAGACTGGTAGTGGATTACCGAGGGCTGAACAAAATCACGGTAAAGAACAAGAATCCTCTACCATTGATAAACTAACGGCGAGATCGGTTAGGAAAAGCCGTTGTGTCCACCAAGTTGGACTTAAAGAACGGCTACTAACTTCCGAGCATGGCAGAAGGTGAGGAATGGAAGACGGCCTTCCGGTGTAGATATGGAGTTTATGAATACACGGTCATGCCGTTTGAGTTGTGTAATGTCGCGGCAGCTTGCCAAAGGATGATAAATGTGGTCTTTCGGGATCCCATTGACGAAGGAGTCATTGCGTACATAGATGACAACCTGATCTACTCTGAAATTATGGAAGAGCACGTCGCAATAGTAAGTCATGTTATGGAGATAATGCGGAAACCCTGACTATGTGTAAGCATGAAGAAGTCCAGTTTCCACCAACGGGAGGTTGAATTCCGAGGATACAAGATCTCTGATATGGGGATCTATATGTTGTCGGAAAAGGTGCGGGCAATCAGGGATTGGGCACCTCCGATGTGCGTCGTCGACGTTCAAAGCTTAATGGCCTTGGCCAACTTCTATCGTCGGTTCATAGAAGGGTTCAGCAAGATAGCAAAACCTCTGACAGACTTGACAAGGAAGGATGTTCGATGTGAATAGACACCTGCGTGTGAGCAAGCCTTCAACCAAGTGCAGGAAGCATTCATGTCCAAACCTATCCTAGGACAATTTGACCCTGAACGGCCAACCCGGCTGGAAACCGATGCTAGTGACTTTGCATTAGGAGCCGTTCTCTCCCAGTTCTGTGAAGATGTGAGATGGTATCCAGTTTTCTACCATAGTAGGAAGTTTCACCCAGTGGAGATTAATTAGGATATCCATGACAGGGAAATGACAGCCATCGTGGCCAGGTTCAAGGAATGGTGTTATTTGCTACCCTCAGTAACGGACCGGTTGGTGATCTATACCGATTATAAGAATTTGGAGTACTTCACTAGTACCAAGGTCCTTGACCGAAGGCAGCACCACTGGCCGGAGTTCCTGCAACTGTTTAGCTTCAAGGTGGTTTACCGACAAGGACAGTTGAATGAGAAGGCAGATGCTTTGTTGCAGCGCAGGGACTACCGCCCTGCAGGTGGGAGTGATTTTACACCACAGGCATTTTTTCACCCCGGACAGTGGGTTGGGAGCCAGGAAGGGAACATCTTGCGACCACAAGTGTTGCAGGTGTGCCAAGGATTTCAGCTCCAGCCATCCTTTTTGCATCTACTGCGGGTAGCGATAACCGAAGACCAGGAGTACTTAAGAATCCTGAAGGCAACAGCTGCCGGTGACAAAGAGGTCGACTGACATTTCATGATGGAAAAGGGCTTACTCCTGTACAAGAACAGGTGGTATGTTCCCAATGGTCAGAATCTGAAGTGGACAATCATGAAGGCAGAACATGACTCCCGAACCGCCGGACACTTTGGGAGTTACAAGACCATTGGCAGGGTTAGGGCTAACTTCGATTGGCCAAAGATGGATGAGCACACCACTGACTACATGCGGACATGTGATGCATGCCAAAGAAATAAATCCATCGGGCCCCAGGAGTTCGGGCTGCTGGAACCTATTGATGTTCCTATGTGGCCGTGGACAGCCATTTCAATGGAGTTCATTGTAGCGCTACCTGAGTCCGAAGGGTATACCAAGATCTGGGTCATAGTGGACAGATTCTCGAAAATGGCCTATTTCTTACCCCTGTCCACGGAGGTACCTATCAAGGAGCTTGCCTTGATATTCCTGAAGGAAGTTTGCCCCCTTCCTGGACTCCCAGAGTCACTCATCTTTGATCGAGATAGCCGATTCACACCCAAGTTCTGGATGAGTCGAATGCACTTGTTGGAAGTGAAACTAAGCGTTTCGACTGCATTCCATCCTGAGACTGATGGGCAGACCGAGAGGGTTAATCAGACACGGGAGCAGTACTTGCCTAGTTACTGTTCCTACCACTCAGATGATTGGGTTTCACTGTTACCCCTTGCGGAGTATGCGTACAACACCTCGACATCAGAATCCACCAGGTTATCACCTTTTGAGATCAACCCTGTGTTTAACCTAAGGACAAACTGGTCCGGTCTCGTGTCTGATAACGAAGAAATACACTCTAGTAGTGAGCTCTTTGTTAAGGGATGGGAAGGACCCTGGGCAGAGATTCGAGAAACGATCCAGCGCGCACGGGCAAGGCCACGCAAATGGCATGACCAGAAAAGGTCGCCATCACCAGACTAGATCACCCGGCAGGTTGTGGCTGCTGAGCGGGGAAAGAAACTGGACCGCGTGATGTTGAACCAAAAGATCATCCACACGAAGTGTCCAATGGAGAAGCTGGACCACTGGATCTTTGGGCCTTTTGTGGTCAAACGTCGGGTGGGTAACTGGGCCGATGAACTCCAGCTGCCCTCGCGATGGAGCATCCACCCGGTTTTCAATGTCACGTTGCTCGAACCCTATGGTGAGGAGCCAGAAGCTGGTAGGGTAAAGGAAGCTCCTACCCCGGGACTGGCAGACAACGAGCCCAGTTACGTTATCGAACCTGTTGTGGACAGCCGATGGTACGGAGGAGCGAAGGGGCAGTTCCCGCCGCACTTTGTCCAGTACCTGGTTTCATGGGAAGGCTGCGGTGCTGCGGAGAATTCAGGGGAGCCCTATGAGATGCTAGAAGGGACAGGCTTGCAGGCCATTCAGGATTTCCACCAAAGATATCCATCCAAGGCCAAGGACCATAGGGTCTTGGGGGAATCCAGTTTTGGGAATAAGAGACGACGCTAAGAGTCCGGGACGGACCGTAGAGAGGAGGGGAGTGATGTAACGACCCAGCATACATGAGCTATGGCAAACGGAAACTATACCCGTACAGGTAGCCAGGAGGCGAACTGGTAGGAACCGGCAGGCAAGTAAGTACTTGACCTATGGAGACCCGATGGCCCGGGCTCCGGGAATGAACTGAATTGGCTGGTCAGGGACTTAGGTACCTGGATGCACCCGCGAGCGGTGTCAGCGTACTTAGGAACTTCTGAAGGGGCAGTTGCTCAGCTAGGCCGGGTAACTGGAGCCAGGTCAATAAGGTCTATTGGCAGCGACAGGATAGACAGGGTAAGAGGGAAAAGTTAACTGGTCCGCTGGACAATGTTACCCCACCCTCGGGATCAGGTTGCCCCGCCTTGGGGCTTGGGTTACCAAGCCCAGTCTCCTGGGTTACCCGAACTTTCAATACGAAGTCCCTTGGGGAGTTCGGGAAAATTGACTTCAATGTTTGTCACCCGAAGCCATGCTTGATACTGGAATCTGGGGTTCCGGAGGAAGCTATTGGGCGAGCTACGTAGCTTCGATGAAGCTGTAAATTGAAGACATTATTCCTATCATACCCCTCCGGCCTTGCCTTGAGGCCAGGACGTCATAGGTAAACGGTTGTGTAGTTGTGCGTAGTCTAGCAAAGAAGAATCTTTGTAAACATGCTTGCAACACAGTATACGTCGCTACTGTCCGGTCGACCGCATGCTGTCCGCAGAATATATAAGGGGGCATAGGGTGGAAGGTGGAGTACCGCCTCCAAGTTGTTCGGAGTAAGAGGGACTAAAGCTGACTGAGTTAACGCGTGTTAACCGGGGCGGTCCCGAAGGTAGTCGTGGGTGGTGCCGGGGCGACTGCGAGAGTTTTACACCAACCAAGCCCGAACGTGCTCCCAACACTATAGGCGCGGCACGGGAAGTGCAGAGACACTAAAAGCATGATTCCAACCACAGGTAAGGTAGACCCGAGGTAGTGGTTATGGGTAGCGTAGATTGGATCACTCCCAGACTACCATGGCCTGCGGAAGACACTGGAAGCCCGAGACCCGTAAACAGTAAATAGATAAACCGCTCACGGTAGCCTCCATAGTCAAGTAGAGATCAATGCATGTGTGAAGGGTGCCAGAGATAGTCTAGTTCATGAGGTGCCTTGACTGTTAGGCAATGGCAAGACACCGATGCGAAGAAGTTTTCACTCCGGCGGGTAAAATGGAAATGCACTGCAGAAGCGATAACCGCATAAGGTGAACACCGACTAGAGTGTGTCGGCACATGCATGACTGAAGGGTGTGCCAGGAGATGTCTCGGACCACCCTTAGTGGGGAAGGGTGTACTCAAACGGTTGGAGTAAACTAATGGAGGGAGTTTCTGGCATAAGATAAAACCACCTGAAAGTCTATGCGAGAATTCTCCTACTCCAACAATCAATCCTCTCGAGATCTTAATTGCGTGAAGCGTCTGGCTTAACAATATTAAGTTTTACAGTTTACTTTACTCTTATATCTCTGTGAACTTTTGGCGAGAAGTTTCCAGTTGGTCGGTACAGTCGCAACCTTGGGATCCATCTTCCTCGGGGTGCCCCCGTTACAGCACCAAGGAAGGGGGTCCAATCCGGGCCAGAATCTCCATCGTCATCAACATCTGTCCTGTCATGGTCAGAGTCCCCGGGATCTCTGCCTGCTCCCGCGGTACCACCTCCAGGCGGGGCATTTCTGTTCACACTACCCCTGGTGTTCCGTCCTTGGGATTCCAGGGGTGTATCGTGCCCATCAAACCGTTCCTCCTGGCCATCCGGGTTGCCATCCTCCAGGGGGTTAGCCCCTGATGGTCCTGATGCCGGTTGTTGTACAGGGTTTCTCCCACTTTCATGAGTTGGGTTGGGCTCCGTCTGTTTTATCCTCAGATAAGACTGCAACTCTGGACAACTCAAGGGTTGCACCGGGGGGCCAGCATACCTCCAGGACCCACAGTACCCACATGTCGGTCGTCCATCTCCTTCTTTCTGCCTCCTTCCATGCCTCACCGGGGTCCGTGGTCCCTTCCTACACCCCTCGGAGTCTTAATGAATCCACCCCATCCGCGTCTCTTCCGTCTTGCAGCCCGATAGACAGAAGTCGTGTTGGCTGTCCGAATCGCCACTTGTGATGGTAGGGAGACCGGCGGGAAGACTTGGCTTCGAGGGTGCCGTCGGGACGACTGGTGCCCAAGGAATGGCGCGAGCAGGCGTCCCAGGTCCGCGGATCAGAGTCCATCGTGACGGAGCCATGGGTGTTTGCTCCTCCTGGTGTCTTACATATTTGTAGTATCCAGCTGACGCTGCGCGCCGTGCCCGGAACACTGGGGTAGCCAATACTACTGGTGGGAATGCTGTGGCAAGGAAGGTATCTGCCGCGGGCAACGAAACTGGCAGAGGTGTGGGTCTGAGGGCGGCGATGGAAGGTACGGGAGTTGTAACTGAAGGTGTTGCGGGGGAAATGTTTGGAGCCGGGGTCGGATGAGAAGTATGGTCAGGTGGATCTGGTACTGTGATACCCGCCAGTTTGGACGTCCCTTTCCTTACGCAACGTCCATCAGTTGGCCCGCCCATTGTGCTGCCCAACCTACTGCGGGGAATCGACGGGGGGACGGACAGTGAGCCTGTAGATGCTGTTGGGAAGGTGGAGGTATAACTGTAGCCCTCACCTTTGGGGCTTTCCAGCATCCGTATACCGATTGGGCTAGTGTATGCCCTCCACCGGTCATCTCAGGCTCTCATGGCCAACCCCATGCCGAAGTTCTCGTGCTTGGTATGGAGGAGCGGGAGTGGGGGCGCGGCCTCAAACACCGGTACACCACTCTCAGCATCAATACTATACCCTCCCTCAAAAGCCTTTTCTAAGGCCACCACCCAAGTCTTCAATGCCTGCTGATCCCGTATCGTCCGCAAGTATGCCTCCTGCTGCACCTTGATCCATTCCACCGCTGCCGTAGTGATCTGTGTTCCGAACACCTACCGCGGCTGGTGGTTCCAGTACTTCAGTTCCCGCTTCGCTTACTCTATCGACTTAGCTACTTCCCGGATGATGTGAGGCCCCACGAATTTGCGGGAGAACTCGCTAAAGGGAACTCTGTGTGGCGGAGGACGGAGGATGTTGTGGACTAGGGTAGGGTCTTCGAAAAATGAGAGCGCTGTGGCGCAAGGGTCTGTAATCAGGAGGTCACAACATGGAACGGGTAACTGGATAGCAGCGGTCGCCGAGAGAAGCTGCTGGCCATCGCTGTTGATACTGCGAACACCCGCAAAAACCGACGCACGAAATGTGAGGGCGGTGTTCGCGTCAAGGTCAAGGTCCGAAACCGAGTTGGATTCTATTCTGGTTTGAAGTTCGGTACTAGCTATTGCGCTTTCCACCCTGGCTACTTGGTCTAAACAAGGTTACCAATATTCACGCAAGGTCACTGCCGGCGGCCATAAACAATTAATCAGGACAGAGGAGTTAAGCGAGGAGCTCACTTAACGATATACTGTATTGCGGGCACCACTAGGAAGATGGATCCCCAGGTTGCAACGGCACCGAACAACTTCAAACTATATCGCCAAAGGTTCACGCAGGTGTAACAGTAAAGTAAAGGCTAAAACTTAATATTGTTAAGGGTGGCGCTTCACTCAATTAAGGTCTCCAGAGGATTGATTGTTGGAGTAGGAGAGTGCTCGCATCGACTTTCAGGTACTTTTATCTTATGCCAGAAACTCCCCCATCAGTTTACTCCAACCATTTGAGTACACCCTTCTCCACTAAAGGTTGTCCGATATACCTCCTGGCACACCCTTCGGGCATGCATATGTCGACACACCCTAGTCGGCGTTCACCTTCTGCGGTTATTGTTTCTGCGCTGTATTTCTATTTTGCCCGCCGGAGTGAAAACTTCTGCGCATCGGTGTCTTGCCAGTAGCTAACGGTCAAGGGACTTCATGAACTAGACTATCTATGACACCCTTCCCATATGCCTTGATCTCTACTTGACTCCGGAGATTAGCGTGAGCGGTTTATATATGCACTATTTACGGGTCTCGGGCTTCCAGTGTCTTCCGGAGGGCACGCTAGTCCGGGAGTGATCCAATGAGTGCTAACCATGACCACTACCCCGGATCTACCTTACCTGTGGTGGGAATCACCCTTTCAGTGTCTCTGCACTTCCCTTTCAGAGCCTACAGCATTGGGAGCACTTTCGGGCTTGGTAGGTGTAAAACTCCCCCAGTGGCGTCGGTACCACCTGGGACTACCTTCGGGACCCCCATGGTTAATACCCATTAACTCCGCTAGTTGTGGTCCGCTTTACTCCGAACAACTTGCAGGAGGTACTCCACCTTCCACCCTATGCTCCCTTATATATCCCCTGAACAGCCTACGGTCGACCGGACGGCTGCGACGTATACAGTGTTGCAGGAATATTTGCAAAGTTTCCTCTTTGCTAGACTGCAGACAACTACCCAACCGTTTGCCCATGACGTCCGGGCCGCAAAGCGGGGCTGGAGGCGTATGATAGTAATAATATCTCCAATTTACAGCTTCCTCAAAGCTATATAGCCTGCCAATAGCATGCCACGGAACCCCAGCTTCCAATATCATGAATGGTTTCTGGTGACAAACACTCCAGTCAATTTTCCCGAACTCTTCGAAACACTTCGTATTGAAAGGTAAGGTAACTCCGAACTTTGGGATGAGTAACCTTGTCTAGCGGACCAGATAACCTTTTCCTGTTACCCGGTCTATCCGGTCGCCGGCCATAGACATTCCTGACCGGTCTCCAGTTACCCGCCCTGGCTGAGCAACTGCCCCTTCAGAAGTGACTAGGTACGCTGACACCGCCCCCGTGTGTATTCAGGTACCTAAGTCCCTGACCAGCCAATACAGTTCATTCTCGCGGCCCGGGCCATCGGGTCTCCGCAGGTCCAGTACTTACTTGCCTGCCCATTCCTACAAGTTCGCCTCCTGGCTACCTGTATGGGTATAGGTTCCATCTGCCATAGCTCATATATGTTGGGTCGTTACATACTACCACTGATCTCAAAGGCCCTGGATACACTGGGAATAGCAAAATACTTCACCAAACTCGATATCAAGAAGGCATCTTACAACCTTAGAATTAAATCTAAGGACCCATAGAAGACAAGCTTTAGCATATCATATAAGACATACAACTACTTAATTATGCCATTTAGGCTAACAAATACTATGAAAATATTGCAAAATGGTTTAAGAGAGTATTGAGCCAATACTTGGATATATACTGTATGATCTACCTAGATGATATTCTCATATATTACAATGATATGGAGCAAGACTAAAAGGAGGTAGACAACATCAGGGAAGCAATAGAGAAATCACTGGCAAAAGTCAAACCTATGAGTTGCAAGTTCCACAAACAGGAAGTGGAATATCGCAGTCCCAACATCAAGGAAAAAGGTCGTTTGATGGATCTGCTTAAGACCCCATTAACATACAAATAAGAAGCACCAAAAACCTTAAAAGACATTTAATATTTCAGGAGCTTTTGCAAGATATGCTATCACTTTACTGAGAAAGTCAGGCGAATGGTGAAACCTATATGCCATCTCCTCAGGAAAGACCGAAAATGGAATGGGAAAGCGGGCAGAACATGGTATTCGATGCATTAAGACTGAAGGTAGTGACGGTACCAACTTTCCTGCATTTCAACTCAGAAAGATAAACAATGATTGCGATACATGTATTGAAATGTATAAACTACAAGCTTCGATTGCCGAAACGCGGAAAAGGAAAATGGAGACCATTTGCATACAGGTCTAAAGCTATGGCACTGGCAGAATATAACTACAATCTGCATAACTAGGAGTTGCATGGAATGGTTTGAGGTCTTCTAGAGTAGAGATATTATGTTCGTAACACCATCCATTGCATGAAGATCCCGACTGAGCACAAGAAGTGGGTACTGTTTATAACAGCAAAGAAGCAGGAGGACTGCCAAATATCGTAGATCAAGGAGCAGAGCCAATATGACTTCAAGGTCGAAGATCGCCCAGGAAAGGAAAGAGAAAAGCCGGATGCTATTACCAGATGAACAAAGGACTGACCAAAGTGCAACAAAGATAAAAGGCTGGCCAAAAGACAACGAATCCTGCTGCAGAAAGAGAGGTATTTCAAAGTAATAGCACGAGGGTAATCCAAGGTGATATGAAGGGCAAATGCAAGGAGATAAGTGGAAAGGAGAGGAGAATATGGTAGATGTAACAAGTCATGCAAAGGGAATATTAGGAAATGAAAGAGATCGTACTGAGGTTTTGCAAGTCGGAGTTTGACAGTCTCTAATGCAGCAATAAGATATGGATAGATACCTGTAATGACCCAGCATACATGAGCTATGGCAGCCTGAACTTACACCCATACAGGTAGCCAGGAGGCAAGCTGGTAGGAACAGGAAGGCAAGTAAGTACTTGACCTGCAGGGACCTGATGGTCTGGGCCCAGAGGTGGACAGAATCGGCAGGCAGGGTACTTAGGTACCTGGCTACACCGGCGAGTGGTGTCAGCGTACATTGGGACCCAGAAGGGGCAGTTACTCAGCTAGGCCAGGTAACTGAGGAAAGGTTGGAACTGTCTATCTCTGGTGACGGAATAGAGAGGGTAACAGGGTAAAGTCATTCTGTCCACTGGACCAGGTTACCCTACTTTGAGAATCAGGTTACCCTGCCATGGGGCTAGGCTTACCCTGTCCAAGGTCCTGAGTTACCGTACCTTTCAATAGGAATTCCTTTGGGGAGTTCAGGAAAAATGACTAGAATCTTTGTCACGCAAAGCCATGCATAACACTAGAATCGGGGATCCTGGCAGATGCTGTGGGGCAGGCTACCCAGCTCTGAAGAAGCTGTAAATTGGGGACATTATTTCTGTTATACCCCTCCGGCCCTGGCTTGAGAGCCGGAGGTCATGGGCAAAGGGTTGGGTAGTTGTGTGTAGTCTGGCAAAGAGGAGTCTGTGCAGACCTGCTTGCAACACCCTTTATGTGGCTGGATTCCGGTCAACTGCAAGCTGTTCACAAGATATATAAGGGAGCATAGGTTGAAAGGTGGAGTACCCCCTCCAAGCTTTTTGGGTAAGATAGACCAAAACTGATGAAGTTAACAGCAGTTAACCGTGGGCGTGGCAAAGATAGTCCCCAGTGGTGCCTGGGCGATTGGGAGAATTTTACACCTACCATGCCCAAAAGTGTCCCCAATGGCATAGGCTCTATAAGGGAAGTGTGGAGACAGTAAAAGGATGAGGTCTACCACAGGTGAGATGGGTCCAAGGTATTGGTTATAGCTAGTGCCCCTTGGACCACTTCCAGACCATGGTATCCTGCAGAAGACACAGGAAGCCCAAAAATCTTAAATAGTGTATATATAAACTGCTCACGGCCGCTTCCAGGGTCATGTAGAGATCAATGCATATGGGAATGGTGTCATAGGTAGTGCAGTTCATCAGGCGCCTTGACTGTTAGCAACTGGCAAGACACCAATAGAAGGAAGTTTTCACTCCGGTGGGTAAAATAGAAATCCGGTGCAGAAATGATAACCGCTTAAGGTGAAGGCAGAGTAGAGCGTTGCGACACATGCACACTGAAAGGGTGTGCCAGGAGATGTGTTGGATGACCCTCAGCAGAGAAGGATATGCTCGCAAAGTGGGAGTAAACTGCTGTGGGAGTTTCCGGCATAAGATAAAACTCCTTGAATGTCTATGTGAGAACTCTCCTACTCCAACAGTCAATCCTCTCGAGACCTTCATTGAGTGAAGCGTCAGGCTTAATGATGTTAGGTTTTACTGTTTACTTTGTTCGTACATCTACGTGAACTTTTGGCGATAAGTTTGAACTTGTTCGATACAGTCGCGACCTTGCGATCCATCTTACTAGGGGTTCCCCTATTACAGCATATTATTAAGCCAACCCCTCGCTTAACTCCTCTCATGCTTGATTGTTTTCCAACCTTTGGCACTGACCTTGTGCGAATACTAGTAATATTTCTAGAACAAGTAGCCCTGAGCGGAAAGTGTAATGGCTAGTAGGGAACTTGGAACCTGAAGGGAATCCAACTGGGATTCAGACCTTGATATTGGCGAGGATGCCACTAATACTTTGTGTGAGTCGGTTTGCGCAGATGTTCGCAGTATTCAATGAGATAGCCACTAGTGGCTGTTAGAGGCCACCCCTATTCGGTTACATGATGAATGTATTGAACCAGTGATTACAGACCCTTGCACTGTGGTGCTTTCAATTTTTCCCGGACTCTACTCTTGTTCACAACATTAGTCCTGCACTGCCAGGACGTACCCCCTTTAGCCAATTTTGGTATGACTTCGTCCAACCTTAGACCGTCTCTAAGGCAGCCAAGTCACTGGCCGAAGCCACTCCAGTATTGAGAAACTGGAGCAACTAGCAGCAGCAGGTGTTGTGCAAACAGGTTACTACAGCACAGATGGAATAGGTGAAAGTGGAGTAGGAGGCATACCTGTGGATGTTGAGAGACCAGAAGGCAGTGAAGAATCGATTGGCAGGGTTGGAAAAGGCCTTTGAAGGAGGATATAATATTGATACTCAGAATAATGTGCTAATGATAGACGCTGTACCCCCACTTCTACTTGTCCATTCCAAACCGGAAAATGCAGGGATGGAATTGGCCATCAGAGCTAGACACGAGCAAGGGAGGGCGTACCTAAGACCCGTGGGTATATGAAAGCGGGGAAGGATTAAGGATAAAGGCTCCGTGATACGTCTTTCTTCACAAGAGCATTCACGTGCTCTCTATCAATCCACTCCTCAATCGCCCGCATTCATTCATGATGTCTACTGATGGGACCAACTGATGCACGTCATGTCAAGAAGAGGACATCGAAGCCAAGGGGTATTATGGTACTGGATACACCTGACCCTACTTCTCGCCTGACCCCTGCTTCCATCCTTTCTCCCGCCACAGATTCAGTTGCAACTCGCCCACCTCCCATCACTGCCACAATACCCACACCTCTGCCAGTCTCGTTGCCTGCCCCTGATACCTTTCCTACCACTGCCTTCCCACTAGCAGTAATGGTTACCCCTGAGTTCCAGCCACTGTAAGGGGCGTCACCTGGATTCTGTAAACAGGTACGGCGCCAGCAAGAGCAAGCACCCAGGGCTCTGTAATCTGGAACTCCAATCTCGCGACCTGGGATGTCTGCATGCTTTGTTCCTTGGGTACCAGTGATTCCCTCTGCCCCCTCAAAACCAACTCTTTCCTCCGTGCTCCCCAGGATGACAAGTGACATGTCGGATAGCCAAGACGAGTTCTGTCTATCAGGTGTTGAAGCAGAAGAGAGCGTTATGGGGTGGATTTCTTCCCACTCATATGGGTGCAGGAAGGAACCACAGACACTGGTGAAATACAGAAGAAGGCAGAAGGAAGGAGATACTCAACCAACATCTGGGTATTGTGAGTCATGGAGGTAAGCTGGCCCTGCAATACAACCCCTGAGCTGTCCAGAACTGGAGACATGTTTGCAGATAACCCAGGCAGCTTTTAATCCAACTCCTGAGAGTGGGCGATGCCCTATTCTGCAACCAGCTTCAGTACCATCAGGGGCTAACCGGCCCCGACGGTGGGCATCTGGAAGGCCAGGACGAACGGTTTGATGGGTACGATAGACCACAGAAAGCTCAAGGGGGAAATGCTGGGGCTAGTGGCGATGGAAATGGGCCACCTGGCGGTGGTTCAGTGGGAGGGGGAAAAGATCCAGGGAACGCTGGCCATGACGGTTTCACTGGTGATGATGCCAACTTTCTCCCGTATTGGACCAGCTTTCTCCGTACTCACAAGAATGATCGGAGCGACGGAAAGAAACGGCGGTGGGACAGCAGGGCTAAGAAGCTAGCACAGGAATTGCGCAGCGGATCGATGTCATGGCCATCCTCCAGACACCCGTAGAAGAAGCCAGAAAAGCCATGTTGCATTCCGGCATTCGACGGAAAGGTCACCGAACTCACCAGGTTCTGCAAACTGGTAGACATTAAGTGCGAGTATTTTGCAGGGTGCAGGTTAACCGATATGGGCAAGGTAAACTTGCTGATACCCCTCTTAAAAGACTCCAGTGAAGCATGGTATTTAGGGCGGCATGCCCATCTCACCGAGGAGCCAGCCATGCATACTCGTGTTCCTGTTAGCAATAGCAATCCTTTGAAAAGATGGAAAGCATTCTGGGAACGGCTCGCACAAAGTTTGGGTGGTGACCCAGCAGAACGAGCCTGATCTCTTCTCCAGTGGCCAGACTTGCTGTGGAAGCCACACCACCCTGATGAGTACATGGACAAGATAAATGACTACATGTATAAGCTTGGTTATACAGACCCAGTGCAGGGACAACATAAGGTATGGCCGCGCATTATCCCAGAGGTTTGGAATACATGGGCACTTAAGGAGCACTATCGAACTCACTGGAATGACTACCTTGATCTTTTGCGGAAAGTGGGACACATGTGGGAAAACAACAACCGGTTCAGTAATTGTATTATCCACCCTGTCCAATGGTCTCAGCCCACAGAAAAGAAGGATGATAGGCTATCAACCCCCGCAAGCTTTAAAAAGAAAGAAAAAGCTTTGGGCAGACAGAACAAGAGGCCTGCCAAATCTACTAATTTCAACATGGGGAAGTAGTCAAAGCCAGCAACTTCTGTGTATACTACAGAGCATAAGGAAATCCCATTGACTTTGACCGAGCATCAGAGAAAGCGCAACAAGTGCACCCAGAGGGGCTAAACTGGCCACTTCTGCAGCAAGTGTACCGCGGCATCCCCGGTCCTTAGTTCATCCAAACAGGCTTGTGGGTTGAAAAGGTCAGCCCTGGTAAGCAACACCTTGGCTATGGACAAGCGGCTAAAGCACATCAAGGTGCCACCTCCGGCCTTCCCGCCGAAGCTACTTGAAGTCCCACAGGCATTGCCTCAGATTATGGAGGTTGATATTGATGGCTCGGAACGGCTATGAACCCATTCTGCTTCAGGTAAAACCTTCCTAACCCATATCTGTAGACCCATGAGAGGTGGATGGAAAGGAACCCTGCAAGTGACTTCTGGGATAGGGAAGCACCCCTCTACTGTATGAAGGAGCCTGGTACTCACTACACCAAAGCAGTCTGGGCAGATAGATGTTGCGGGCTGCGTGTGCAGGAATGGGCTATCTTTCCTTTGTTGGGTTTGTGTTTATCTGCTTTGTTCGAGTTATACGCATTTCGTTGAGGATTTGCTTAGCTGGATGGGCAAGTCATAGGGCATTATTTCGCTCCCGGCTGGGTGAGGTCTTGCGGGAGGAGACGTTCGACATTGGGGAAGCAATGATGCTGCGCTTGGAACCAGTCCATCAATGGACCTCTACCCACCTCACGGGATATTGTTATATTTGGTAAAGGCAGAATTGGTTCAGAGTGGACATGATCAAATAAAAACGATTATTTGCAAGTTTACCTGAGGAGGGTTTAGTACCCAAAATCATACTGGCATGAGAGTAAACACCCTGGCAATTGGTAAGACAAATCCCAATTGCTTAACATTTACCTACCCATTGGGGCTGCTCTTGTGTCAAAAGGCAAGAGACCTGAATTCTTAAGCCAAGATGACTAAGTCTATAAGCCAAGGGAGGCGGGAGAAAGGTAACAATTTGCCTTGTCATACCCCGTCCATCCACCTGTGAGTGAAGCAAGACTGGAAGATTGAAGCTAGACATGTAAGTGCGGAAGGACTCCTGCTACTAGATAGTGAAGCTACTAGGCCAGTACAAAGTAGCTGAAGGGTTAAACAGACTCAGGCAGCTTGTGGACTGTGAAAGATACATGTGCGAATAAGTGACACATGCGGTAATCACATTCCTGGGTCGCATCTCCACCATACCAGGTTATTGGGGATGAGAGTAAGTGACCACCATAATGTGATGCACTTAGAAGTTACCAATATACACGACACGAAGGTGGATGGGTACCTACCTATGTCTTCGTTGAAAGACCATAACTCTGACATATATTGGAAGACAGGATCACTCACCTGGTGCTCAGATTTCTGCAAGGCTAGCTGCCTAGCAGAGCAGGGGTGATTAGTGTTGATGACTGACAAAAAGTGGTTAGCCAAAGACCCTAGTAATGTGTACCTGTTGGGAATTGTACAATTCTCCGATGAGGAAGATGCCAACCTTACAGTCAAGCTACTCTACAAATATAAGGACTATGAGGATATCTTCAGTCAGGAATAGATTGAGGCACTGCCTAAGCACTCAAAGTATAAGTATACGATTGGGTTGCAACCCGGAACTCAACCTCCATTTGGGCCTATCTCTCCGTTATTGGAAAAGGAGCTGAAGGTACTGCCAAAATATCTCAACTGGATGCTACGAACTGGAAAGCTATGACGCTTTAGTTCCTCCGCAGCAGCCCCTATCCTCTTCCCGCCAAAACCAGATAGTACATTACGATTGGTAATAGATTACCGAGGGCTGAATAAGATCATGGTTAAGAGCAAGTATCCTCCACAGTTGATGAATCTACCGCGAGATAGGTTTGGAAAGGCTGTTGTGTTCACCAGGTTGCACTGAAACAATAGCTACCACCTCCTGAGGTTGGCAGAAGGTAATGAATGGAAGATGGTCTTCCAGTGCAGATATAGACTATATGAATATAGGGATATTCCGTTTAGGTTATATAACGCCCCGGCGACTTTCCAGAGTATAATAAATGAGGTCTTCTGGGGATGTCAGGGAGGAAGGGGTCGTTGGGTACATAGATGGTATCCTGATCTACTCCGAAACCAGGGAAGAACACATCATGATGGTGACATGCATGATGGAGAAATCAGAGAAAGCTAGACCATGCGTAAGCATGAAGAAGTCCTGTTTCCACTAGTGGGAAGTCCAATTCCTGGGATGCAAGATCTCTGATATGGGGATCTCTATGTGGTTGGAGAAGGTGCAAACAAGGTGGGATTGGGCACCTCCGACATGCATCAATGACCTTCAAAGCTTTATGGATTTTACCAACTTCTGTCGTCAGTTCATAGAGGGTTCCTACAAGATAGAGAAACCTCAGACAGACAGACTTAGCAATACGGACGTCCAATGGAAATAGACACCGGCTGGTGAGCAGGCTATCAACCATTTGAAGCAGGCATTTATGTCCAAACCTAGCCTAGTATATTTTGACCCTGAATGGCCAACCCTGTCGGAAACTGATACTAGTGACTTTGCATTAGGAGCCGTCCTCTCCCAGTTCTGTGACGATGAGAGATCGCATCCAGTGGCCTATCACAGGCAGAGGTTTCACCGAGTGGAGATTAATTATGATATCTGTGACAAGGAAATGACTGCCATCATGGTGGCCTTCAAGGAATAGGATTATCTGCTATGCTCAGTAAGGGAGCAGTTGGTGATCTATACAGATCTTATGTGGTTGGGGGATGTTAATAGTTGCGAGGTCTAAACTATAGGCGGCACTGCTGGGCTAAGTTCTTGCAACCGTTTAATCTCAAGGTGGTTGACGGAAAAGGGTAGTTGAATGAGAAGTCCAATGCTCTGTCCCAGTAAAGGGCCAACTGCCCCGCAGGGGGGAGTGATTTTCTATCACAGTCAGTTTTTCGCCCTGGACGGTCTGTTGGGAGCCAGAAGTGGGACATCTTAGGACCACAGGTGTTGCAAGTGGGCCCAGGATTTTGGCTACAGCCTTCCTTTTTGGATCCACTATGGGTAGCGATAAATCAAGACCCAGAACATTTAAGAATCCTGAACCGAACAGCTGCCGGTGAGAAAGAAGTTGACCGACACTTTACAACGGAAAGGGGCTTACTCCGGTACAAGAACAGGTAGTATGTCTCAAAGGGTCAGAGTTTGAAGCAGACAATCATGGAGGCTGAACATGATGCTAGAATCGTGGGACACTATGGGACTTAGAAGACTATTGGTAGGGTTAGGGCTAACTTCTATTGGCCAAAGGTGGACGAGCACATTACAGACTATGCGTGGACATGTGATGCAAGCCAGAGAAATAAGTCCATCAGGCACAAGAAGTTTGGTCTGATGGAACCTATTGATGTCACCATGCGGCATTGGACAGTGGTTTCAATGGACTACATTGTAGCGCTACCAGGGTCACAAGTGTATACTAAGATCTGGTTCATTGAGGACAGATTTTCAAAAATGGCACTCTTCATACCGCAGACTACTGAGGTACCGATGAAGGAGGTTGCCTTGATATTTCCGAAGGAAGTTGGGGGCTGTCATGGACTCGTGGAGTCTGTCATCTCCGACAGAAACAGTGAATTCACAACCAAGTTCTGGATGAGTCGGATGAACTGGTTGCAAGTAAAACTAAATGTTACCTCTGCATTCGACCTGGAGGCTGTTGGGCAAACTGAGAGGGTTAATCAGACACTGAAGCCGCACCTGCATAGCCAGTGCTCCTGCCAACAGGATGATGGGGTTTCACAACCACCCCCTGTGGAGTATTCATACAACACCTCAACATCGGAATCCAGCAGGTTGTTATGGTTTAGGATCAATTACTGATTCAACCCACAAACAAACTGGTTGGGTATAGTGTCGGATAAGCAAGGGATATACCCTAGCATTGAACTCTAGATTAAGGAATGGGAAGGAACCTGGCAAGAGATTGGGGAAACAATTCAGCAGGCAAGGGAAAGGCAACGGAAATGGCACAAACAGAAAAGATTACTATCACCGGAGCATGTTGTCTGGGAGGATGTGGCTGCTGGGTGGGCGAAGAAAGTGGCCCGGGTGATGTTGAACCAGAAGAACATCCACACGAAGTGTCTGATAGAGAAGCGCGACCACTGGATGTTGGAGCCTTTTGTGGTCAAACATTGAGTGCGTACCCGAGGCTGCGGACTACAATTGCCTACCAGATGGAACTTCCACCCGGTTTCCAATGTCACGTTGCTTGAAGCGTACCGCAAAGATATGCCATCCATTAGGAGCAAGGAGGTACATGCCCAAAAACACGCGGAGAAAGAGCCAAGTTATGTTATCGAAGCAGTTGTGAACAGACGATGGGACAGTGGAGTAGAGAGGGAGTTCCTGTCTTGCTTCGTCCTGTACCTGGTTTCATGCGAAGGCTACAGAGCTCAGGAGAGCTCAAGAGAGCCATATGAGATGCTAGAAGGGACATGCTTCCAGGCAATTGTGGATTTTCACCACCGATGTCCATAAAAGCCGGGGACGATAGACTGTTGGATTGATCGAGTCGTGGAAGCAAGAGACGATGCTGACACTCGGGAACCAATAGTGGAGAAGAGTGGCGTGATGTAACGACTGGGCATACAAGAGCTATGGCAGCCGGAACCTACACCCATACAGGAAGCCAGGAGGCAAGGTGGTAGGAACTGGCAGGCAAGTATGTGCGGGACCTCCGGGGACCCAATGGTCCATGCCCCAAGGTGAACAAAATCGACTGGCAGGGTACTAAGATACCTGGCTACACCGGGGAGTGGTGTCAGTGTACTTAGGGACCCGGATGGGGTGGTTACTCAGCTAGGCCAAGTAACTGGAAAACGGTCGGAAGTCTCTATCTCCGGCAATGCAATAAACAAGGTAACGGGAAAAAGTGGCCTTGTCCAATATCCCGAGTTACCCTACCTTTCATTACGAAGTCCTTTGTGGAGTTCAGGAAAAATGACTGCAATGTGTGTTACCCAATACCATGTATAACTCGGGAATCAGGAATCCTGGGAGATGATATTGGGGGAGCTACGCAGCTCCGAACAAGCTGTAAATTTGAGATATTATTCCTATCATACCCCTCTGGCCTCGCCCCGAGGTCCGGACATCCTGCGAAAATGGTTGCATAGTTGTATGCTGTCTAGCACAGAGCAGTCTTTGGAGACCTGCTTGCGACGCTGTATCCATCACTGCTGTCTGGTCAACTGCAAGGTGTTCACACAATATACCAGGGGGCATAGGGTGGACCTTGGAGTACCTCCTCCAAGTTGTTCAGAGTAAAACAGACCAAAACTGGCGAAGTTAACTGGAGTTAATGGTGGGGATCCCGCGGATAGTCGCAGTTGGTACAGGGGCCACCTGGACGGTTTTACACATACGAAGGCCTAAAGTGTCCACAACGCCATAGGCTTTGCAAGAGAAGTGCAGAGACACTAAAAGCATTGGTTCTACCACAGGTGAGGTGGATCCGAGATAGTGGTTATGGGTAGTGCCCAATGGACCACTTCCAGACTATGGTATCCTGCAGAAGACACCAGAAGCCCAAGAATCATAAATGGTAGATAGATAACCCACTCATAGTAGCTTCCAGAGTAATGCAGAGATCAAATGCATCTAGGAATAGTGTCATAGGTAGTCCAGTTCATCAGGTGCCTTGACTGTTAGCTACGGGCAAGACGTCAATGGGAAGAAGTTTTCACTCCAGCAGGCAAAATAGAAATCTGCCACAGAAATGATAACGGCATAAGGTGAAGGCAGACTAGACTGTGTCGATATATACGCATACCAAAGGGGTGTACCAGAAGAAGTGTCAGACAACCCTTAGCGCAGAAGGGTGTGCCCAAATAGTTTCAGTGAACAGCAGGGGGAGTTTCTGGCATAAGATAAAACTCCTGGAACAACTATGCGAGAACTCTTCTATTCCAACAATCAATTGCCTCGAGACCTTAATTGCGTGAAGCGTCAGTCTTAACAATCTTAAGTTTTACCCTTCAGTACTTTACTCTTATATACATGTGAACTTTTGTGGATAAGTTTGAGGTTGTTCGCTATGGTCACAACCTTGGGATCCATCTTCCCAGCGGTGCCACCAATATGATACCAGAGAACTAAGAAATTCAGATAGGATTATGACAATGAAACCATAATTTACTAGCAGCAGGTAATGGGGGAAGAGCAGAAACTACCAAGCCAGCATGGTGCTAATACTATAGGGCAGGAATACGTGAAATAATCAAATGATATATTGGAAACTACAACATCTCCAGTGGGACGAATATTGTATAACATTCACCTTACCGACTGCTAAGGCCAAATAAAGCACCCAGCAAGCAATGGACACCCATACTGATCGGTTTCACCATTGGCCTATTAGTATGGGATGGTTGTGACATCATCCCTGTGGTTGTAAACTGTATGACCAAAATAGAACATTTCATTCTATGCCGGACAGGCATGATAGCAGGGAGGTTTGCCTGAACCTTTCTAAGGGAAACCTTGGGACTAAACAGACCACTACAGGTTGTGATCATCAAGAGGAGATCCCTACTCATATCTCTGGTTCAAAGGGAAAGAAAAGAAGAGTTAGGGATCTAACAAAGATTAACCATGGTGTACAAGCAACAGATAGATGGACAAACCAAAAGGATTAATGGGAGATTGAAACAATGCCTTTGTGCATACACCAACTATCAGCAACACAAGTAAAATGAACTCCTACCCAGGGCAGAATTTACCTACAATAACAGAAGACAGGAAAGAGTTACGAAGAGACTATTCTATACAAGTTATGGATGGAATCTAGAACGAAAGGTCATAGAGTATTGGACCAAAGGAAAGGTATTACACCTCAACGATATAGTCTCACTTCACGAAGTGTTGCGAACAGAGATGGTTACAGTGCAACTCAGAAAAAAGGAAAACTATGAGCAATACTGGAAGCCTCATCTGAACCGACAATTAGGAGATATAGTGTGGGTATTACTATAAAATATACAAACCATGACACCATCGAGGAAACTGGACTACAAGAAAATTGGACACTTTAAGGTCTTGACAAAAGTCTGGAGTAGAGCTTATAAGCTCCAACTACTACCCCAGATGACAATACACAACACATTCCACATGCTACTCTCCGAGCTCTACTCAAAGAAGAAAACCAACTGTCAGGAAACACCGTCCTCTCTGCCTATCAGCATGGATGGAGAAGACAAATAGGACCTAGAAGTAATAATCAATTCTCACTTACACTATGGTAGCCTTAAATACTATGCCAAGTGGACAGGTTATTCTCCTGAATACAAGAAAGACTAGTATCCTGCCTCTAATTTTACAAACAACATGAATGTCGTCCCTCTCTTCCACTAGTGCCATCCACAAAGACCACCAACTGACCATCCCCACTGAGATAGAAGAAAACAGCTGGGTGGCAGTGGAAGACCACCAAGAATTCGAGAAGAATATGTTGAGGGCAGAGCAAGAGCCAGAAGAGGCAAAACTAGGGAAGAAAGGCCATGCAAAAAAGACTTGGATGGCGTACAGATACTATGACTGTACAATCTGCAAAGATGTAAAAGAATAACAAGGCTGGTGGCTGACCAAGGCCACCAGAATGAGGGACTCAGAGGGTGACCAGGAGTGGGCCAACTCTTGGCAATAACAGATATGGGAACGGGACTAGCCAGAAGTCTCAACTAGGTCACAATACCACAGGATCAACTGGTAGAAGTACCTGTGCAGGTTTTGCTGCCCCCACCAGCTGCTACAGAAAGAAGCGAAACAACAAGCTCCAAGGGTGGAGACCAAAGGGAGAACAGAGCACAAAGTCTCATTCATGTTAAAGGATATCCTGCACGAAATAATTGGCACTCAGGATGAAATAATAACCTGGTAGAAGCAGCTGATTGGGGGGTAGAAGGAAAATGATCAACTGACTGAGGTATAGAGTCAAGTGACTGCAATGGTTAAAAAGGGAGTTGGAAGTGGAAGAGGAGAGAAGAGCTCACGAGGGTATGACCAGGAAGACCATGAAGGATTGGCTGTTAAACGAATACCAGAATGCATAGTACTATGAATTGCAGACCCAGAAATTTGTAGCGACCAGAGAGGAAAGGCCTAAGGGGAGGAACTAGCATGTAAAGACTGATGAGACTCAGGATAGAGGGAGAGAGGGGCTAATATTACAAACACTGACAAGGGTAGAACAATGGTTGTATTATGGAAAACTTGGACTAGGATGTTGGTAGAACTGGGTTAGGCTAACCGGTAATGTAGGTTGGTACGGCTTACTGGTAAGGCAGATTGGTTAGACTTTCACTCTATAGGTCACAGTTGGGGTTATGGGGTCTTGCAAAACTCACCGTTGTAAGTTATTACAAGGTTATGCTTGGTTGATATGTTTGAACAATCTGTCGTTGTGAGTGGTATAACATAATAACTTTTACACCTAACTTGAATAAGGAGTAATCAGTCCAACTCAAGTAACTCTATTAGTATACATAACAATAGTAGGTGACTCATCAGTATGAGTCAGAGAGTTAGAATTGGCATAAAGACCGGGTATAGAGGGGGTTGCTAAGACCGCCAAGGATAACCTCTTCATGCTTTCAACTTTGTATTTTATGACCTACAATATGATTACTTTGCTTGACACCTACATGGCAACTTTGTGCACACACTCTGGTGAACGAGTCATCAGAGAGTGGTCTTTGGGTGCTTAGCCATCCGACTCTGAAGAAGAAGTCAGGATGTGAATATTAAGACTCCAGTATCATCACTCGGCTGAGAGAGGACTGACCAGTACAGATTGTTACACCATAACCCCCTACACTGGAAACCACCTCAGTCAAGATAAGACTCATGCTTTTATACTTTCCTCCAAGTTCTCTTGCAAAGGTTACAGAATTGGGGCATGTTTGAGCTAAGTAGGGGTAAAACTCTCCTCAGCATGCCTGGTAGCACATGGGACTACCTCAGGGATATTGACAGTTAGCCTCCGCTATCTCATTCAGTTCTAATTTATTTTACTCCAAACAACATGAAAAAGGTACTCCAATGCCATGCCTATTGTAACGGCCCAGCATACATGCGCTATGGCAAACGGAACCTATACCCATACAGGTGGCCAGGAGGCGAACGGGTAGGAACCGGCAGGCAAGTAAGTACTTGACCTACGGAGACCCAATGGCCCGGGCTGCGAGAATGAACAGAATTGGCTGGTCAGTGACTTAGATACCTGGATACACCCGGGAGTACTGTCAGTGTACTTAGGGACTTCTGAAGGGGCAGTTGCTCATCTAGGCCAGGCAACTGGAGACCAGTGCGCAAGGTCTATCGCCGGCGACGGGATAGACTGGGTAACAGGGAAAGGTCATCTTGTCTGCTGGACAAGGTTACCCTACCCTGGTGATCCGGTTACCCTGCCTTGGGGCTCGGGTTACCCTACCCAGACTCCTGAGTTACCCTGCCTGTCAATACGAAGTCCCTCATGGAGTTCGGGAGAATTGACTGGAATGTTTGTCATGCGAAGCGATGCATGATACAGGAATCTAGGGTTCCGGGGGAGGCTATTGGGCGAGCTACGTAAGTTCGATGAAGCTGAAAACTGATGACATTACTCCGATCATACCCCTCCGGCCCCGCCGTGGAGCTCGGACGTCATGGGTAAACGGTTTGGTAGTTGTGTGCAGTCTAGCACAGAGGAATCTTTGGAAACATCCTCACAACACCGTATATGTCTCTGCTGTCCGGTCGACCATAGGCTGTTCACGCGACATCAGGGGGGGCATAGGGTGGAAGGTGGAGTACCTCCTCCAAGTTGCGCGGAGTAAAACGGACCAAAGCTGACGGAGTTAACGGGTCTTAACCGTGGGGGTCCCAAAGGTAGTCCCAGGTGGTGCCGGGGTGACCAGGAGAGTTTTACACCTACCTAGCCCGAACGTAGTCCCAATGCTATAGGCTCTGAAAGAGAAGTCCAGAGACACTGAAAGCATGATTCCCACCACGGGTAAGGTAGATCCGAGGTAGTAGTCATGGGTAGCACCCATTGGATCACTCCCAGACTACCGTGCCCTGCGGAAGACACCGGAAGCCCTAGACCTGTAAATAGTAAATAGATAAACCGCTCACGGTAGCCTCTGGACTGCAGTAGAAATCAATGCATATGGGAAGGGTGTCATAGATAGTCTAGTTCATGAGGTGCCTTGACAATGTGCCACTGGCAAGACACCGATGTGCAGAGGTTTTTGCTCCGGCGGGCAAAATGGAAATGCACCGCAGAAACGATAAGCGCATAAGGTGAACTCCAACTAGAGTGTGTCGACACATGCATGCCCGAAGGGTGTGCCAGGGGATGTGTCGGACCACCCTTAGCGGAGAAGGGTCTGCTCGACTGGTTGGAGTAAACTAATAGGGGAGTTTATGGCATAAGATAAAAACTACCGGAAAGTCTATGCGAGAACTCTGCTACTCCAACAATCAATCCACTCGAGACCTTAATTGAATGAAGCGCCAGGCTTAACGATATTAAGTTTTACCGTTTACTTTACTCTTACATCTGTGTGAACTTTTGGTGATAAGTTTGCAGTTGTTCAGCATGGTCGCAACCTTGGGTTCCATCTTCCTAGGTGCGCCCCCATTACAGTATATCCTTAAGCGAGCTCCTCGCTTAACTCCTCCCCTGATTAATTGTTTCTGACCATTGGCACTGACCTTGCATGAAAACTGGTAACCTTGTCTAGAACAAGTAGCCTAAGGTGGAAACCGCAATGGCCAGTACCGAAATTTGAACCAGAACGGAATTCAACTCGGATTCAGACCTTGACTTTGACATGAATAACGCCAACACGTTTTGTACGTCGGTTTTTGCCGATGTTCCCGGTATCGACTGGTACAGCCACCAACTGCTCTTGGAGGCTACTCCTATTCAGTTACCAGTTGAATGTCTTGACCTCCTAATTACGGACACTTGCCCTGCGGCGATCTCATTTTGCCAAGACCCTACCCTAGTACACGCCATGCTCCCTCCCCTGTCACATGGAGGTCCCTTTAGCGAGTGCTCCCGCGAATTCGTCGTGCCATACATTGTCCGGGAAGTAGCCAAGTCGACTGAGGAAGCGAAGTGCGAACTGAAAGACTGGAACACGCAGCAGCAGCAGGTGTTCCGAACACAGACCACTATGGCAGTGGTGGAATGGATGCAGGTACAGCAGGAGGCATACCTGCGGATGATAAGGGATCACCAGCCATTGAAGACTCGGAGGGCAGCCTTGGAAAAGGCTTTTGAAGGAGGGTATACAATTGATGGTAACAATGATGTAATGATGGTAGAGGACGCGCCCCTACCCCCGCTCATCCATACGAAGCACGAGAACTTGGGCGTGGAGCTGGCGATGAGAGCCAGAGACGACTAGTGGTGGGCATACTTCCGCCCAATCCATATACGGATGTTGGAAAGCATGAAAGGCGAGGCCTACAGTTATACCTCCTCCTTCTCAAGAGCATCTACAGGCTCCCTGTCGGTCCCTCCCTCAATTGCCCGCAGTAGGTCGGGCAGCCCAACGGTGCGGCCAACTGATGGACATCGCGTAAGAAAAAGGACGTCCAAACTGCAGGGTATCACGGCACCAGATACACTCGACCCTACCACTCGTCCGACCCCGGTTCCAAATATTTCCCCTGCAACACCTTCAGTTGCAACTCCCATACGTCCCATTGCCACCCCAAGACCCACACCTCTGCCAGTTTCGTTGCCCGCTTGAGATACCTTCCCTGCCACAGGATTCCCACACGCAGTATCGGCTACCCCAGGGTTCAGGCCACTTCTCGCAGCGTCACCGTGATTCTTCGAACAGGTAAGATGCCAGGTGGAGCAAACACCCATGGCTCCGTTACGAGGGACGCCAGTCCGCTGACCTGGGACGCCTGGTTGCTCTGTTCCTTAGGCACCGGTCATCCCCACGGCACCCGCGAAGCCAGGTCTTCCCGCTAGCCTCTCCACCATCACATGTGGCGATTTGAACAGCCCAGACGAGTTCTCTCTATCACGCTGTAAGTTGGAAGAGACCTGGATGGGGTGGATTCATTACCACTCCTATGGGTATAGGAAAGGACCACGGAGCCAGGTGAGCCATAGAAGGAGGCAGAAAGAAGGAGATGGACGACCGATATGTGGGTACTGTGGGTCATGGAGGCATGCTGGCCCCCCAATGCAACCCTTGAGTTGTCCAGAGTTGCAGTCTTTTCTGCGGATAACACAGGCGGCACCCAACCCAACTCCAGAGAGTGGGCGACGCCCTGTTCCACCACCGGCATCAGGACCATCAGGGGATAACCCCCCGGAGGATAGTAACTGGGATGGCCAGGAGGAACAGGTTGATAGGTATGATAGACACCGGGAATACCAAGGCGGGAACAGCGGAGGTAGTGGAGATATAAATGCCTCACCTGGAGGTGGCACGGTGGGAGCAGGTGGAGATCCAGGGGACTCTGACCAGGACGGCTCGGATGATGATGATGATGGAGATTCTCGCCCAGATTTGACCCCCTTCCTTGGTCCTCGCAAGCATGACTGGAGCAATGAGAAGACACGACGGTGGGATCGCCAGGCCAAGAGGCTGCCGAGAGCCCTGAGGGGTACTGGTTCGGCTGCTAGGTCAACACCAAGACACCGGCAGAAGAAGCGGCAGAACCTGAGTGGTATCCCTCTATTGAAGGGCAAAGCTACAGTACTTGCGAGCTTCTTGACCTTGGTTGAGGTCAAATTTGAATACTTTACCGATTGCAAGTTAACAGACATGGATAAGATAAACTTAGTGATGCCTCTTCTTGTAGACTCCACCCGCGCATGGTATCTGGGGTTGCATAGGCACATTAACAAGGAAGCCGCCAAGCGCTCTGGCCGCTGTGTTAAAGACAGCAACCCCTTACAGACATGGAAAGGCTTCCAAGAACGGCTGGACTGAAGTTTTGGCGGAGACCAGGCCGAGGGAGATCGATCCCTTCTCGTGTGGCGAGACCTTGTGACGAAGCCCCATCACACCGGTGAGTACCTGGATAAGATAATTGATTATATGTATCACCTTAGCTCTACAGATCCAGTACCGGTACGAGACCAGGTTCGATCAGGCATCACACAAGAGGTTCGGGATGCGTGGGCACTTAATGAGCCTCATTCGACTGATCTCAACGAGTACCTTGATCTTCTCCAGAAGGTTGGGCACACGCTGCAGGACAACAACCAGTGCAGCGACCGCGTCATCCACCTAGCCCCCCGGTTTCAACCCACTGAGAAGAAGGAGAACAGATCCTCGCCATCGGGCAGGTTCCAGAAGATGGAAAAAGGTGCTGGTAGACCAAACCAGAGGTCTGCCAAACCTACTAATTTCAATGCAGGGAAACAGGCGAAGCTGGCGACTTCTGAGTATGCAATAGGGCATAAGGACATGCCGCCGACTTAGACTGAACGTCGGAGCAAGCACAACCCGTGCACCAAGTGTGGACAAAGTGGTCACTTCGGGAGGAAGAGTACCGCCACCTGCCCAGTCATTAGTTCATCCAAACACCCTCATGTGTTGAAACAGTCAGACCCGGTAAGCGCGCCCACTGGGACAGACAAGCGGCTGCAGCGTATTGCAGCGCCACCTTCGGCTTACTCGTTAAAGATACTTGAAGTCCGCCAGGCATCACCGCAGATCATGTAGGTTGATACTGACGGATCGGAATAGGTAAGAACCCATTCTGTTTAAGGTGTAACCTTATTAACCCATAGCCATAAACCCCTGAGAGCTGGATGGACATGAGCCACGGAGGTGGCTTCGGAGATAGGTAAGTACCCTTCTACCGCATAAACAACCCTGATACTGACTACACCCAGGTGGTATAGGCAGGTAGATGTTGCGGGCCGTGCCTGGTAGACTGAGCTATCTCTCCTTTGTTGGGTTTCTGGTTATTTCCTTCGTTCTAGTTATACGCATTTCTTTCAGAATCTCTTTAGCTGGATGTGCAAGTCATAGGGCATCATTTCGGTTCGGGCTGGGTGAGGTCCTGGTCGAGGAGACGCTCGACCTTGGGGAGATAAGGCTGGTTCACCTGGAACCGGTCCGGCAGCGGACTTCTAGCCACCTTGGGGTAAAAGTGGTTATGTTTAGTGCAAGTGGACTTGGTTTAGACTGGACTTGATCAACTAAATGATGCTATTTCCAAGTTTACCTGAGGAGGGTTCAGTAACGGAAATCATGCTGGCTTGATAGTAAACACCCTAGTTATGGAGAAAAAGACGAATCCCAATGCCTTAACGTTTACTGACCCATTGTGGCCGCTCTGGTGTCCAGAGGCGAGACACTAAAGGGAATTACTGAGCCAAGATACCTAAGTTACCAAGACATCCAAAGAGGCAGAAGCATGACAACTTGCCTTGTCATACTAAGTCTATCCACCTGCGGGTTAAGTTAGACTAGAAGATAGGACCTAAACAGGTTAGCGTGGAAGCAATCCTGCTGCTCGACAGTGGAGCTACGGGGCCGGTGCTTGGTAGCCGATAGGTTAAGCACACTCTGGCACCATGTGTACGACGGAAGGTACACGTGCCCATAAGCGACGCTAGCGGTAATCACATACATGGGTCTGGTCTACACTATACCAAGTCATTGGAGATGAGGATAGGTGACCACCACAATGAGATGCGCTTTGAAGTCCCGGATATGCCCGCCACCAAAGCGGATGGGTACCTACCTATATCTTGGTTGAGAGACCATAACCCTGACATAGATTGGAAGAAAGGATCACTAACCTGGTGCTCAGATTTCTACAACGCTAACTGGCTGGCAGAGCAGGTGCGGTTAGTGTTCATGACCGTTGAAGAGTCACTAGCCGAAGACACTAGTAATGTATACCTATTGGGAATTGTGCAATTCTCCGATGAGGAAGGTGCGGACATTACCTTTAAGCTACTCCCCGAGAATAAGGTCTATGGGGATATCTTCAGTCAAGAACAGATTGAGGCATTACCCGAGCACTCGAAGTGTGACCATCTGATCGAGTTGCAACTCGGAACTCAACCTCCGTTCGGCCCTAGCTATCCGTTATCCGAAAAGGAGCTTAAGGCACTCTGGGAATACCTCAATGACATGCTGCGAATGGGAAAGCTACAGCGATCCAGTTCCGCAGCAGCCGCCCGTCTCCTCTTCCGGCCAAAACCAGATGGTACATTCAGACTGGTACCAGATTACCGAGGGCTGGACAAAATCACCGTCAAGAGCAAGTATTCTCTACCGTTGATGAACGACCTGCAGGATAGGTTAGGAAATGCCCTTGTGTTCACCACGTTGGACTTGAAGACTGGCGACTACCTTCTGTAGATGGCAGAAGGTAAGGAATGGAAGACGGCCTTCCAGTGCAGATATGGAGTATACAAATGCACGGTCATGCCATTAGGTTTGTGCAATGCCCCGGCAACTTTCCCAGGGATGATAACAGAGGTCTCTCGGGATCTCATAGACGAAGGAGTCATCGCAAACATGAATGACATCCTGATCTACTCCGAAACTATGGAAGCGCAGATCGCGACGCTGAGGCATGTGATGGAGAACTTGCGGAAAGCGAGACTATCTGTAAGCATGAAGAAGTCCGGTTTCCACTAACGGGAGGTTGAATTGCGCGGAAACAAGATCTCCGATATGGGGATCTCTATATTTGCGGCGAAAATGCAGACAATCCGGGATTGGGCCCCTCCGACATGTGTCGTCGACGTTCAAGGCTTTATGGGCTTTGCCACCTTCTATCGTCAGTTCATACAAAGGTTCGGCAAGACAGCGAAACCTCTCACGGAGTTGACAAAGAAGGATGTCCTATGGGAATGGACACCTGCATGTGAGTAGGCCTTCTACCATTTGAAGGAAGCGTTCACGTCCAAACCCATGATGGCACATTTTGACTCTGTTCAGCCAACCAGAATGGAAAACTGAGGCTAGTGACTTTGGACTAGGAGCCGTTCTCTCACAGCTCTGTGAAGATGAGAAATAGCATACAGTGGCCTAGCATAGTAGGAAGTTTTATCCAGTGGAGATTGATTGCAATGTCCATGATAAGGAAATAACGGCCATTGTCCCCGCGTTCAAGGAATGGGATCATTTGCTACGCACAGTAACGGACCAGTCGGTGATCTATACCCATCATAAGAATTTGGAGTACTGAAATAGTACCAAGGTCCTGAACCGAAGGCAGCACTGGTGGGCTGAGTTCCTGCAACCATTTAACTTCAAGGTGGTTGTTCAAAATATGGTATCTCATTCCTGTACAGTGGTGTGACTGTGTCGGTCATGTAATACAGAACCATGAGTAGTTGTTATGCTAGAAGATTCTAGCAGGGTATATAGATTTCCTTGGTATGAGTCAGTGTTTGTTTAATCATAGAAGGGTATAAATAGAGGTGTATTTTTCCTTTCTGTTAGAAGAGTACTCAAGCTTGGATTAATCTATGAGTCTTAAAGATATATCTTGTTCACCAGGTCTACTCCACTATCACAAGTGCAAGTGACTTCGATACAAATATTCTCAGTGCTTTACCGAGAAGGATGGTTGAAGGAGAAGGGAGATGCTTTGTCGCGGCCCAGGGACTACCGCCCTGAAGGAGGGAGTGATTTTCCGCCACAGTCGTTTTTCGCCACGGACAGTGGGTTAGGAGCCAGGAACGGGACATCTTGCAACCACAAGTGCTGCAGGTGTGCCAAGAATTTTGGCTCCAGTCTTCCCTTTTGGATCAACTGTGGGTAGCGAGAACCGAAGACCAGGAGTACTTAAGAATCCTGAAGGCAGCAGCTGCCCGGGACAAAGAGATGAACTGACATTTCCCCACGGAAAAGGGCTTGCTCCTGTAGAAGAACATGGGGTATGTTCCCAAGAGTCAGGATCAGAAGCAGACAATCATGAAGGCAGAACATGACTCCCGAATCGCTGGACACTTCGGAACTTGCAAGAACCTTGGCAGGTTTAGGGCTAACTTCTATTGGCCTAAGATGGATGAGCACATCACCGACTACGTGCAGACATGTGATGCGTGGCAAAGAAATTAATCCATCAGGCATAAGAGGTTCGGGCTGCTGGAACGTATTGATATTCCTATCCTGCCACTGACAGCGATTTCCATGGATTTCAATGTAGTGCTGCCGGAGTCCGCATGGTATACCAAGATCTGGGTCTTAGTAGACAGATTCTCGAAAATGGCACTTTTATACCCCTGACCACAGAGGTACCTATCAAGGAGCTTGCCTTGGTATTCCTGTGAGAGGTTTGCCGCCTTCGTGGACTCCCAGAGTCAATCATCTCTGATCGAGAGAGCCAAATCACATCCAAGTTCTGGATGAGTCTAATCCACTTGTTGCAAGTGAAACTAAACGTTTCGACTGCATTCCACCCAGAGACTGATGGGCAGACCGAGAGTGTTAGTCAAACACTGGAGCAGTACTTGCATTGTTACTGTTCCTACCAACAAGATGATTGGGTTTCCCTGTTGCCCCTTGCGGAGCATGTGTACAACACCTCAACATCAGAATCCACCAGGTTGTCAACATTGCAGATCAATTATGGGTTTAACCCAAGGACAAACTGGCCCGGTGTCGTGCCTGATACTCGAGGAATGCACCCTAGCCGTGAACTCTTGGTCAAGGAATGGGAAGGAACCTGGGAACAGATGCAAGAAACGATTCAACAGGCACAAGAAGGGCAACGGATATGGCATGACCAGATAAGGCTGCCAGCACCAGACCACGTTGCCTGGGAGGATGTGACTACTGGGAGGGCAAGGAAAGTGGACCACGTGACATTAAAGCGAAAGACCCTCCGTACCAAGCGTCCAATGGAGAAGCTGACCTAGTGGGTGTTTGGCCCTTTTGTGGTCAAACATCGAGAGGGTAAACGAGCCTGTGAACTCCAATGGCCTACCAGATGCAGTATGCACCCAGTTTTCAATGTCACATTCCTCGAACCCTATTGTGAGGATCCCGCACGAGGTAGGATCAAGGAAGTCCGTACCCCGGAACTTGTAAACAACGAGCCCAGTTACGTTATGGAAGCTGTTACTGACAGCCGATGGTCCGGGGGAGCGAAGGCGAGGTTTCCATCGCACTTCGTCCAGTACCTGGTTTTATGGGAAGGCTACTGGGCTGAGGAGAATTCATGGGAGCCCTATGAGATGCTAGAAGGGACAGGCTTACGGGCCATTCTGGATTTCCACCAAAGATAGCCGTCCAAGCCCAGGGACCATAGGCTCTGGGGGGAATCGAGTCGTGGAAATAAGAGACCACGCTAACAGTCCGGGACGGACCATAGAAAAGAGAGGAGTGATGTAACGACCGAGTATACAGGACCTAGGGCAAGCGGAACCTATACCCATACAGGTAGCCAGGGGGTGAACTGGGAAGAACCGGCAGGCACGTAAGTACTTGACCTACGGTGACCCGAGGGCCCGGGCTCTGAGAATGAACAGAATTGGCTGGTCAGGGACTTAGGTACCTGGATACACCCGGGAACGGTCTCAGCATACTTAGGGACTCCGGAAGGGGCATTTGCGCATCTAGGATGGGCATCTAGAGACAGGTCAGAAAGGTCTACCGCTGGCGACGCGATAGACATGGTAAGAGGGAAAAGTTGTCTTGTCCGCTGGACCAGGTTACCCTACCCTCGCGATCAGGTTATCCTGGCTCAGGGCTTGGGTTACCCTGTCTAGAGTCCCGAGTTACCCTACCTGTCAATATGAAGTCCCTCGGGGAGTTCGGGAAAGTTGACTGGAATGTTGGTCACCCGAAGCCGTGCAGGATACGGGAATCTGGGGTTCCGGGGGATGCTATTGGGCGAGCTACGTAGCTTCGATGAAGCTGGAAATTGAAGACATTATTCCTATCATACCCCTCCGGCCCCGCCTTGAGTCCCAGACATTATGGGCAAACGGTTGTGTAGTTGTATGCAGTCTAGCAAAGAGAAATCTTTGCAGACATGCTTGCAACACCATATACATCGCTGCCATCCGGTCGACCTTAGGCTGTTCGCAGGATATATCAGGGGGCATAGCATGCAAGGTGGAGTACCTCCTGCAAGTTGTTCGGAGTAAAACGGACCAAACCTGACGGAGTTAACGGGTGTTAACCGTGGGGCTCTCGAAGGTAGTCCCGGGTGGTGCCGGGGCGACTCGGAGAGCTTAACACCTACCAAGCCCGAACGTGCTCCCAACGCGATAGGTTCTGAAAGGGAAGTGCGGAGACACTAAAAGCATGATTCCTACCACTGGTAAGGTAGATCTGAGGTGGTGGTCATGGGTAGCGCCCATTGGATTACTCCCGGACTACCATCCCTTGCGGAAGACACCCGAAGCCCAAGACCTGTACATAGTAGATAGATAACCTGCCCACGGTAGCCTCCAGAGTTAAGTAGAAATCCATACATATGGCAAGGGTGTCATAGATAGTTTAGTTCATGAGGTCCCTTGACTGTTAGCCACTGGCAAGACACTGATGCGCTGAAGTTTTCACCCTGGCGGGCAAAATGGAAATGCACCGCTGAAACGATAACCGTATAAGGTGGTTGCGGACTAGAGTGTGTCGACACATGCATGCCTGAAGGGTGTGCCAGGAGATGTGTCGGACCACCCTTAGCGGAGAAGGGTGTGCTCCAATGGTTGCAGTAAACTGACGGGGGAGTTTCTGGTATAAGATGAAAACTACCAGAAAGTCTATACAACAACTCTCCTACTCCAACAATCAATCCTCTCGGGACCTTAATTGAGTGAAGCGTCAGGCTTAACGATATTAAGTTTTGCCTTTTACTTTACTGTTACACCTGTGTGAACCTTTGGCGATAAGTTTGAAGTTGTTCGGTGCGGTCCCAACCTTGGGATCCATCTTCCTCGAGGTGCCCCCGTTACACCTATGCTCCCTTATATATCCTGCAAACAGCTTATGATTGGGCGGATATCGAGAGCATCTATTGTGGTATGAACATAATAGCATAAGTCCTGCTTTTCTGGATTGCACTCAACCATACGACCATTTGCCCATGATGTCCAGGACTCAAGCCTGGGCCAGAGGGGTATGACAGGAATAGGGTCTGCGTGTTACAACCTTTTCGGATCTGTATAGCCTAACAAATAGTATCCCAGAGAATCCCAGATTCAGGAATAATAAACAGTTGCATGTGACAAACTTGGTACACAATTTTCTCAAAGTCCCGTGGAGACTTTGTAGTATACGACCAGATAACTCAGGGCCCTTGTTAGGGTAAACTGACTTCAATGGCAGTGTTACCAGACCCCCAGGTAGGGTGACTCTACATTGACCTTAGGGTAACTTGGTCATGGTACTTCACCTACTCTCGTAGTATAGTGTGATACTTGTATACTTTGTCTGATTACCCTGCTCAGTAGGGTAGCCTATCTATTTAATGTCACAATATATGCTGACATGGCCTCTACCCAGGGATTAGGTATCCAAGTACCTAAGCATCTAGTGTAGTACTAGTTCATAGTGATACGGGGACTATGGAGTAGTCATGAGGTAAGCAATTGCTTGCCTCCCTCGTCCTATCTATTAACTGACTCGGCACTAGGCTGGGTCCAGGTACGCGTTGCCATAACTCATGCATACTATGTTATTATACCTTAGTACTGTTAAAGTACTCAAAATTGTTATAATCTGTAGATAACCCTAATGGATGTATTACCGCTTACTGTAAATGATCATACTGCTTTAGTACTACCATGATGGGAGTCACTTCCTTGTTATAGATACTAGAATCAATCTCAGCTGGGTGGAATTGCCTTCTTGAGTAGGCCACTGGATGCCATATGCGATACTTATAGAACTCTGCAAGTATAGCTCCTGATGCAAAATCTAGGATATTGGTTTCCAGCCATGTAGGCCACTCAGTATCAAAACGTATAAGAATCCATTTGACCATGAATGCTTTGTTCATGCAGTTAAAATCCTGATCACATACTCGGGTCCAGTCCCATCTGGCATCTTGGTTGGTCAGGACCATTAGGCACTTAACAATTTTGCAAAAGCCCTCTATGAACTGACACGCCATGTTGATAAAGGCACCAATGCTTCGTACATATATAATGCATATCTGATGGGCTAATTCCCTAATAGTCTCTATTATTTCTAACACTATAGAGATCCCAATATTTGGAATTCCATATTCCACAAAGTCCTCCTCTTACTAGTGAAAGTGTGACTTTTTAATACTTTGATATAGTTCTGCATTTCACCACTTTCAATCACATGCCTTAGAAATATGATACGCATAGCAATAGTCTTGGAATAGATCATTTTGTTATCTATATATAGTATGAGCCCTGGACCAAGGTGGTCTCTGAATACCTTATTGAGTATATTCAGGAAGCTTTCAAGGATATTACATAGCTATAAACACACACCATTATATTTATGAAGTCTATACTCATATTCAAATACGCTTCTTCTTTTCTTGCCTTTGGCTATCCTCTGCAGGTAGTGACCATTCTTCTAGTCTAACTTGGTAAACTGCAATGACCCAGCATATATGAGCTATGGTGGCCTGAACCTACATCTATGCAGATAGCCATGAGGTGGAATAGTAGGAACAAGTGGTCAAGTAAGTACTTGACCCATGGAGACCTGATGGCCCAGGCTCCAACATGAACAGAAATGGTTGTCAAGGTACTTAGGTACTTGGCGACAGCCAGTAGCGATGTTAGCGTACTTGGAGACCTCTGAAGGGGCAGTTACACAGCTAGGCTGGATAACTAGTGAAAGGTAAGAAGTGTCCATCTTCAGGGACAGAATAGACAGGGTAACAGGGTAAAGTCACCCTGGTTACTGGACATAGTTACTCTACCCAGAGGGTCAGGTTACCCTGCCTAAAGTTCTGGGTTGCCAGATCTTTCAACTCGAAGTTCCGCAAGAAGTTGGGGAAAAATGAATGCAATGTTTGTCACATGAAGCCATATATAATATCGGATTCTGGGGTCCCGGGAGATGCTGTTGGGCAAGGCATGCAGGTCCAAAAAAGCTGTAAATTGGAGAAATTATTCATATCATCCCCATCCCACCCCCCCTTGTGGCCTGGACGTTCCAGGCAACGGGTTGCGTAGTTGTGTGCAGTCTAGCAAAAGGGAATACTTGTAGACCTGCTTGGAATGCTCTATACATTGCTGCCAGCTCGTTGAACCTAGGCTCTTCCCAGGGTATACAAGGGGGCATAGGACAGAAGGTGGGGTGCCTCCTCCATATTGCACAGAGTAAATTGAACCAAAACTAGTAGAGTTAAGTGGGGTCAACCGCAGTGGTCCCTAAAGTAGTCGCAGGGGGTACCGGGGTGAGCAGACGAGTTCTGCATCGATCAAACCCGACCGTGTCTCCAACACCATAGGCTCTGTAAGCGAAATGTGAATACACTGAAAGTATTATTCCTATAGCAGGTCAGGTGGAACCACGAGAGTAGTTATGGGTAGTGTCCAATAGTGCACTACAGGACAACAGGATCCTACGGAAGACATTAGAAGTCTACGAGTCATGAAGAGTAGAGCAATAAACTGCTCACAGTGGCTTGCAGGGTCATGTAGGCATCAATGCACATGGGAAGGGTTTCATAAATAGTCCCGTTCATCAGGTGTCTGGACTGTTACCCACTAGCAAGGTACCGCTCCGTGGAGGTTTTCACTGCGGTGGGGAAAATGGATATGTACTGCAGAAAGGATAACCCTGTAAGGTAAATGCTGACTACAGTGCGTATGGACACATGCATGCCTGAAGGGTATGCCAGGAGATGTGTTGGACCACCCTTACAAGAGAAGGCTCTGCTCAAATAGTTGGAGTAAACTGACATAGGAGTCTCTCACACAAGATAAAACTACTTGAATGTCTATGTGAGCACTCTCTTACTCACACAATCAACCGTCTTAAGACCTTGCTTGCGTGAAGTATCAGGCTTAACAACCTTAAATTTTACCCCTTACTTTACCCTTACATTTTTCAGAATTCTTGGACAATAACTTTGGGTTGTTCAGTGCGGCCGCAACTGCAGGATCCATCTTCTTAGGCATGCCTCCATTGTATGAACACTGTAGCTTTCTTGAGTCTACCCTGTAGTGCATTCATCAAAGCAAGAGGATACCTACCGTTTACTGCAACTTTGTTGCGAACTTTTTTAATGTTTCCTACCAGTAAGTACACTCTCTCATGGGTCAGGATACCTCAGTCTCATATGTCCCATACTCTTAGCTATCTTCTTGGTATTGTATAGGTAGGCACTTAAAGCCTCTATCTGATGACCAACGCTTGATAGTATGTACAAAAGATAGCCACTTGGACAAAGAGTAAGGTAGTAAAGCTAGAGGTAAGAAGACACGAAGATAATAGTGTAAAGAGCCAATGCCCCTGTATTCTATCAACTCTTATTATACTATAACTAGCAGGATCTGTGCAGGACCGAGAGCAGACAGTTCAAGGCATACTATCATAGAGGAGAAATGAGTCAGGATCTGCAGTAGAAACATGACATGTTTGTATCACAGATTTGAGAGCTCAGGAACAGAGTTCCTGGATTCATGGTCAGGGTTCATGGGTTCAGGGGGTGTGAAGATGAACCAAAGATGGGATTCCTACCTACCGGTATAGGCACGAAGTTGCCTGGTTGCATAATGCAAGGAAACTACCTGGAGGCTTACCCTTTTATATAACCAATGAAAACCTCTCCACTGACAAATCCCTACACTCTTAACACCTTCCTCTTCTGCAGCCACAATCTTCCATCTCTTCTATGAGGTTCTGTTATGTGGAACCTTGACTAAGGAACCAATCTACTAGCCATATCACTGCCCAACCTATGCTTCTGTCGATAGAACTAAAAACCCAGTCCTAACCTCTCTAGACCTGAAGGCCATGATATGTACTCACCTTTCATGCCAACCATAACTGTATAACTTACAATTCAGAGTTACCTGTAATACCCATGTGTGCCAACAGCATCATATGGGTGAACTACCTGACTTGCGTTTTGTGTCATATGGGAAAGTCATAATATCCTGGGACTCATAATTGTAAGTTGCTCAAATGCATCTATAAATTAAAACATATTAACAAATCAGAAACTGGAGTTGTGCAATACCCCATGACCCTAGTATGCATTATGGTAGGAGAGCCTAATCAATTGGCCTTACTGGTAAGCCTGGCCAATCTGCCATACCAGCAACCTTAACCAAAACCTTCCTCCTTACTTTTCTAAGTCTTTTATGATGCACTAATCTTCTATCCCCTTGCAGTCTGTGGCGTTAGCTCCTTTCTCCCCACAGCCTGAGGCCTATCCTAGTTCACTTTTCTTTCTTGTATTTCTCCATTCATTACTCATTTCAGTATACTTATAGGTCTACAATACATGGTTCCCTGGAAGGTATTATTCTTCAAGCAGCCAATCATCGAAATCTCTTCTGCCCTGTTGGTCCTCAGTCCTTCTTTCATCTACTACTTCCACTCATCTCTTTACCTCTTGTAGTCTATCAACTATATGTCTCAATTAGTAGATTGCTTTTTCCTAGTACTAGATTGGTTTCTTCGGTCAGGTTCTTGGTTTGTCCTAATCTCAAATCATTTTATGCAGGATGTCCTTTGGCATAAGCAAAACTTTGTACCCCTTCCCCCTGCTGGCTTGGGGCCTGGAAGCTTGGTTTTGCACCTCTTGTTATAGGTTACAGTAGTAGGAAAACAACCTGCCTATGCAGATCTACCAGCAGATTTTAGAGTGTTCGCCTACATTGGGGTCTCCCATCCATACCCTTCCTATATCTGTTGCTCCCCGGAATTGGCCAATTTCACGACACTGTCTGGGTCTCTCATTCAGGTGGCCTCTTGGAGCCACCAGCTATAGCTTTTTTTCATATCTTTATAAACCTTGGAGTTCTCATCACTGCCTGCTATCCATGTTTCCCTTCTATATTTACTTATTCCTGGCTTTTTCTGGTCTAAGTCTTTACCTGCTCTCAACAAACTTCTTTCACATTCTTGTGAGTCTGTAACTATTGCTGGAGTGCTTTCTCGGGCCTTTTGGTAGATGCTCAGCTGCTAGTTTTGTAGATAGTATTAGTGGAGGGGAAGGGGGAGAGGGTTACCATTGGTAAAATTGGTGGCTGAATGCCATACTTTGTTGGATTAGGGAGAATATTAGATCCACTTGGTACGGTCTTTCAGTATACTACGGTCTAAGCAGGAGTCGATTATTGCTTCCCCTCTAGATTTGTCTTCTTGATATATTGCCATTGCCACAGAATATCACAACCTACCATACACAAGGTATGGCAACCAGAACCGACACTCATACTGGTGACCAGATAGCTAAGTAGTAGAAACAGGTAGACAAGTAACTACTTGGATTATAAGTACTGTATATTATTGTAGCTGACAAGTCAGGGGATGATGTAACTGAGTTTTTGGTTCCATATGTGGAAACAGAGATTGGGCAGTTGCATAGCTAATAGATCGTATGCTGGCTCCGAGTATCGCGTAATGTAACCTGATAGAAGCTGATAGAAGATTGCAGCTGCGTGGAAGACTGGGGTTAAGAGTACTAGGATTTGTGACTGTATAGTGCATCAACGGATAAGTGTGAACCTGATTTAGAGGTAGTTTCAAATGGGTATAACCAACCCAACACTGGTCTAAAAAATTGAAAAAAACCGTCACAGTATAGAAGACACCTTATAGAATAAAAGTACAGTTTTTGTAAATTCTAAAACAAGAGCATGAATAGTATACTGGTTTGAAAAGTTGGAATTTTGGTGTAATATTAGTAGTCTTGGCATTAGAATAGAACATAAATCGGATGACTGAGCATGAAATAGAATAAAATATCCAATTATAAGATATAATATCTATACTATAATCTGTAAGTCACATAGAAAAGAAATAACTACTATCTCAGTATGGCAGATTAAGGAATACGAAATAGCTAGAGTCAAGAAGGGAACACAACAAAGCCCTTCAGCTGGGAGACTTGGTGGTTGGCCTAAAGAAGCTGCAAATTATGAACCAGTAGAGCTAGGACCTAGTGAGATTGATGGAAATGGTATTAGTAAAGAATTAAAGAAGCCACTTGGTAAGCTTCAAATAAATTTATTCATAGAAGTTGTAACTAGGTAAAGGGCTGACTTTCTCGTAATTGTAATTGTTAGAAGAAAGTGGCCTTCTTGTTAGAGGAGGAAGAGGAGCAAAGGCGCCTGGTCGACCAACAATATGGAGCCAGAAAATGAAGCAGCAAAAGAGAAGAGAAGAAGTGTCAGAGAAGCACGTCAGGGAAAGGGAGACAGAGGGAGAGCAGGTAGGTAGAAGGATACCAGAAGGTACAGAACAATGAGATATGGGAGTTGCAGAGGAGCAGGAAGTGGATGATGGGACAAATGATTTAAATAATGAAGAGGAGGAAGAGGAGGAAGAGGAAGGTCTGGAGGAAGATGAGGGAAGAAGGAGTGTGGATTTCGAGACAATTGGAAACTGGCCAGTGTTGTCAAAGTATCAAGCAACACAGTTTTGGTATCAGATTCTAAGGAATAGTATGGTACATGTCCTGTTTATCTAGTTTTCAGTGATCTCTAACTAAAACTTGTTTAGGTATTCAAGATATGCGAAACCTGTTCTGGTCGAAGCACAGGACACACAAGAGTCAAGATCTTGAGCCTCATTTGCAGGTGTTGGAGTTTCCTGGTTTCCAACGATATGGGCTGCAGAAGACATTCTGGGAGAGGACACGCAAAAAAGCTGACTTATTTATTACAGCAGACAACGGCTATGGAAACTCAGTCCGCGATCACATTATTCCAAGTGAGCGAAACCGAATCAACAGTGGGCATATCTCTTCTACATACCAGAGCAAGTCATACATCCTCCACTGTCTAATTGATGACGAGGGTAGCAACCTTGCCCTCAGGCAATATGTAGTTGGAGCTTGTAAAGCCATTACTGGTCTGAGTATTGCGTATGCAATCTCATCATATTGGCAAACAGGAATTCCTCCTTTTAAAGAACAGCTATAGTTAAAGAATCCACCTGAACCATATTCGTCTGACTGAAAGCAATGCGCAACCGGCTGCTCTTTCACAGTCTCAACGTGAAGTGCAGGAGATGCTTAGTCATCAGTCAACAGTCAAATGGTTATATGAAATAGGCTACAAGTTGCAGGACGTCCGTAAAAGAGTTCATAAAGATGGGCACAAGGGGTTGGATGTTGTCTCATATCGGCAAGAGCAATTTCTGCGAGCTATGGAACGTTTGAAAGATCGTATGGTACATTGGGAGTTGATTACTTCTGATCAGGAGGAGGAGATTTGTATAATATATCTATCAAATCTCCCCCCTCGAGTCAAGCCAGTTGTTCTAATTGTGCATGATAAATCAACATTTAATGCCACTGATAGGTCATCCAAGATATGGGTCAAAGATGATAATATTCATCTAAAAAAGAAGACATGTGGGAAAGGCATTACGGTGTCCGATTTCCTTACCCCAGGAGGACGACTTGGTATATCAGATAAAGTCGCCCTCTTGTCTATTTCAGAATATGGAATGCTAGAAGAAGGCCCCCAGCGTCTTGACCCAAAACTGACTACCTGGCCTATTGACTACAGAGGGGACAATTGGCAGGATGGTGATCAGCTTGTTGAACAGGTTTTAAAGCCAGCCATTCCTGTTTTCAAATCTGCCTTTCCTAACTATCAGGCTCTATTTCTTTTTGACAATGCTACCAGTCATTCAGCATACTCGAATGATGTATTACAAGCTTGTATGGTGAATTTTCATCCTGGCAAGAGGCAAGCTTATCTTAGAATGGGAATGAATTCTCTGACTGGAGATATTTAGCCTATGGTTATAGCTGATAGTACACCAAAGGGACTACCAATAGTACTTTAAGAGTGTGGACGATGGAGACCAGGGTTGCAAGTTCCAGGCATAAAGCTGGATAGGAAAAGCAAGAGATGTGCCTTGTCGGGGAACATGTTGTACTAGGGGACCGATAGCTCAAGAGCCAGATTTTGAGTCTCAAAAAAGCAGATAAGAGGAGGAAGTAGAACAAAGGGGTCATTTGGTCTACTTCTTTTCCAAGTATCATTAAGAACTCAATTTTATTGAGTACTATTGGAGTGTAGCAAAATGGTATACATACACAAGATGTGGGTACAATATTTGGGACCTGTGAAAATTGGTTCCCAAATGTTTGAATTCTGTTAAACATACTCTAATCTGGAGGTTTTGGTCATGTACAGAGCGACTGATGAGAGCCTATACGGAGCGAGATGCATATGGCACTACGGACTTTATAGAAAAGGTTAAAAAAATATATTGGAGCAATCACAGAGTGTCAGATTCTCAAACAATTTTATATAATTAATTTACTGTATTTTCTGTCATAATAATATTATTATAGTATAAATATTATGGATATACCTTTTATTGCTTATACTAGATAACAATTGATTACTAGCCATCTTGGCATTGTGGTAGCACAGCTACTATTGCATTGTACTGTACGATATAGTTCACGTTCTTCCGTGGCCGCACCCACAGGAGTTTTTCTTTGTTATATCAACGGTTGTGTGTCTAGGCAGTTTACTTTCCTTATGCAACCTGGTTATTTCTTGCCTCCACCTGTACTTTGGTACGGCATCTTTGTTTCGGCTTTGTATTCCTGGAACTGGCGAACACTGATCCTGAATTCTAGAACTCTGTGTTTCATCTCTGCAGGCCTTGAAACAGACATGTCCTGTTTCTACACCTGCTCTGACTCTCCTCCCCTCTACCATAGTGTTACTGGGACTATCTCCTCCTAACCCTGCATGGATCCTGCCTATAACATATGGTCAGAGTCCCCTTGTCAACAAGTATGGCACTAGGTACCTAGGTACTTGAGTACCTAGTACATGGGTATAGGGAATGGCAGGATACTTAGGAACCTTAAGTAGGTAAGTTGCACTACTAGACAGGGTAACTGGAGACAGAATACCAGGGTCTAACTCTATTGAAGGAGCAGGCAGAACAAAAGGATAAAGTTACACTAATATCGATGTAGAATTACCCTACTTTGAGAGTCTGGTTACCCTGCTATGGGAGTTGGGTTACCCTGTCAGGTGCCTTGGGTTACCCTCCATTTCACCATGAAGTCTGTAGGGCACTTAAGATAAATTTCCTACAATATTGACCATGTGAAACTAAATGGGATCCTAACATTTGAGATTATCTATGATGCTATTGGTCGAGCCATACAGCTCTCAAGAAGCTAGAACATAGTGACATTACTGCTGTCATAACCCACGAGTCCCATCTGGAGTCCCAGAGGTCATGGGCTAGCACTTATCTGGTTGAGCACAATCTAGCAAAAGAGGACTTTTGTGAATATGCTCATAACACCATATAGGCTCTGGCTGTCTACCCAACTATATGCTACATACAGAACAAATAACAGTGCATAGGTGGGAAGATGAAGTGTCTACAACTGGTTGTGGGGAGTAAAATATGCAAAGTAGATAGGTATAGCAGACACTAACAGTTGGAATTTCAGGTGGAGTCCCTACTGCTACATGGAACTACCCAGAGAGATTTACACCTGACACAGCCTAAATGGATGCCTATACCTTAGCCTCTATGAGGGAGGTCTGAGGATACTAAAGAAATAATTCTTGGAGTATATAAGGTGGCTTTGGGTATAGTGGTAATAGGCAGTACTTATGAGATCACGGCACGATGGACCTCACTGTGGGGGCTTACGTAGGACCTGGGTATGATAGCAGTAGATGAAATACACAAACCATAGGAGTCAATAGGGATTTGCATAGATGAAATACATGTAGAATGATACTTATATATTTGTAGTCTTACACAGATGGCTTGACAGTTAACTGCTAGTAAGACATGCGTATCAAGTGATTTCCAGTCTGGTGGTAGCAATTGGGCCAAGCCTAAGACACTGAACTACACAAGGAGGTCAATGACTCACAGGTGTTGACACATACATAGTGACAAGGATGCAGAAGAAGTACTGAACAAGTCACAGGGCAGAAGGGTGTACTCAAAGAGTTCCAGGCAACAAATAGAGGAGTTTTTGACATGAATTGTGACTGCTTAAACCTATGCCAGAACCCTCCTACTGGAACACAATCAACACCTTTGGGGGACATCAATTGAGTGAAGTATTTCACTTAACAAGATGATGTTTTACTATATACTTATTCTGATTTTGTGGTGTGAATTTTTGGATATAAGTTTGTAGTTGTTTAGTACGATTACAACATTGTAGTGCATCAATTGTGGGGTAACCCTATGAGTGCGAGGTTGGAATTTTTTATACACAGAATGTGTTCTCGGGGTAAGGTACAAGGGATAAGGCATGGAAAGTGTTGTATATTGCCATCTGAGCTGGTAGGTCAAATTTATAAGTGTCATAACACAGCATACATCAGTTATGACAACCTAAATCTATGTCCATACAGGTGGCCTAGCAGTCAACCGGTAGGAACAGACAGGCAAGTAACTACTTGCCATACAGGTACTCTATAGTCAGGGGCTACCTGTGAAGCTGTAAGAGTGCAGGGACTCGAGTATTGGGATACCTGAGATAGAGGGGCAAAAGTAAGGTCAGTGTACTTAGGGACTTAGGGTAGAGAGGTTACCCTACTGAGCAGGTTAACCAGGAAAGGAATACAAGTGTTCAACCACAGGGAAGGAGTAGGCAGGATAAGGTTGTAAAGTAACCCTGATGTCCAGGTAGGATTACCCTACCTGAAAAGTCAGATTACTCCGCCATAGGAGTAAGGTTACCCTGTTGAGTACCTTGGGTTACCCTACCTTGCAATGTAGAAGGTCCAGAGTACTTGGGGAAAATTAGGTGGAATGTGTATGTACCGGGGGCAATCCTGGGAAGTTGGATTCTATGGTTGTGGCCGCACCGAACAACTTCAAGCTTATCACACGCAGTTTACACAAATATAAGAATAAAGTAAACCGTAAAACTTAATCTCATTAAGCCTGCTGCTTTACTCAATTAAGGTTACTCGAGAATTGATTGTTGGGGTAGGAGACCTGTAATATAGACTTTCTAGTAGTTTTGTCTAATACGAGAAAGTCATCAATAGGTTTAGTCCCAGCATTCAAGCATACCGTTCTCCACTAAGGGTGGTCTGACACGTCTTCTGGCACACCCTGCGGGTATTCATGTATTGACACGGTCTTTGTTGGCATTTACCTCATCTCGTTACAAATTCTGCATCGTATCTCGATTTTATCCGGTGAAGTACAACCTTCTGCGCATCAGTACATTGCAAGTAGCTAACAGTCAAGACACCTGATGAACTGGATTATCGCTTACATCCTTCCCATACGTATTACGTTCTTCATGACCCAGAAAGGTACTGCCCATGGTTGATCTCTCTGCTATTGACAATACCACGATTTGCTGCATCTCCTACCGGGTACAGTGGTCCTGTCATGCTCCAATGGGCGCCAAGGATGAACATCATCTGAGATCCACCTCACCTGCATCTGGAATCACCTTTTTGGTATCTCTACACTTGGTTTGGAGAGCCTATGACATTGGGGGCACGGTCTGGCTACGTAGGTATAAAACACTGCCCGCCACTGCGGCCCTATGCCTAACTACCTTGGGGACCACCACAGTTAACTCTGATTAACTCCACCAGTTTTGGTGTGTTTCACTCTGCCCAATTTGGGGAAGTTACTCGAACTTCCATGCTAGGCTGTGCTGTATATCCTGGGAACAGACTCCAGTGGACCGGATGGCAGCGACATGTACGGTATTTCACAGAAGTCTGCACAGCTTCGACTTGGCTAGACTGCACACCACTACACAACCGTTTGCCCATGATATCAAGACCTCAAGGCAGGGCTGGAGGGGCATGATAAGAATAACGTCTGCAATTCGCAGCCTCTTAACAGCTCTGTAGCTCACCCATAAGCATCTCCTTGAACCCCTGATCCCAGTATTACGCATGGCATCATGTGATAAACATTCCACTCCATTTCCTCAAACTCTGTGAGACACTCCCTGTTGCAAGGTAGGGTAACTCAGGGCTTGAGACACGGTTACCCAAGCCCCATGGCATGGTAACCTGACCCTGGGAGTAGGGTAATCATGTCCTATGAACAGGGCAACTTTATCCAGTTACCCTGTCTATTCCCTCACTGCAGATAGTTACCTTTTCCTTTCTCCAGTTTTCTGGCCTAGCCTAGTAACTGCCACTTCAAAGGTCTCTGAGTATGCTCACAACACTCTTGATTGTAGCTATGTATGCAAGTACCTGGTCTATCATTTCCATTTATCTCCGAACCTAGGCCATCGGGTTACCGTGGATCAGGTATCTAGTTGTCCTCCTGTTCCTAACAGGCCGCCTCCTGGCTGTCTGTATGGGTGCAGACTCAGACTGCCATAGCTCATGTATGCTAGGTTGTTACAGCACTCCCCTCTGCTCGATGGTCTGTCCCGGACAGCTGGTGCCTTTGTGTATTCCGATAACATGATTCCCCCATGACACCAAGTTCCCAGAGCTTGGACAGGTATCTTTTGTGACATTTGGAATGGCCCGTGAGCCTGTCCCTTCTAGCATCTCATAGGGCTCCTGCGAGTTCTTTGCAGCCCAATAGCCCTCCCACAAACTGAGGTACTGCAGGAAGCTTGATCAAAACTTTGCCTTTGCTCCACTTTATCATTGACTGTCCACTCCCACCTCAATAATGTAACTTGGCTCATCGCCCACAGGTTCTGGGGCAGGGATCTCACTGGTCCTATATGATCCTTAATTCACGCGACATGGTTCCAGAATGGTGAGCTTGAAAGCTGGGTCAATGCTGCATCTGACACGCAATTTGAGTTTGCATGCTTAGGTACACACCTGATGTTGGACCATGCAGGGACCAAATACCAAGTGGTCTAGCTTCTACATCAGTCGCTAGATGCAGGCGTTCTTTAGGTTCAACAGGGGACGGTCTGCTTTTGTAGCCATCCTAGAGGCCAGACCATGCCCTGTAATCCAATGTAGCGCGGGGAATGTTTTCTGGTCGTGCAATTTCCGTTCCCTTCCCTGTGGCTGCTGGATTGTTTCTCGAATCTCTTGCCAGATTTCTTCCCCTTACTTAACTAGATGCTCACCACTAGCCTATATCCCTTCATTGTTAGACACTACCCTGAACTAATTCGTCTGTGGATTAAACCTGCAGTTGCTATCAAATGGCGACACCGGGATGGATTCGGATGGTGAATTATTTTATACGTACTACACAGCTGGTAGTAGCGAAACTCAATCATCCTGTTGGTAGGAACAGAAACTACACCAGTACTGCTCTAGTGTTTGATTAAGACTTCCACTGTGCCTGTTAGTCTCAGGATGGGATGCACTTGAAACATTTAGTGTCACTTATAACAACTGCAGTGGACATATCCAGAGCTTGGATGTGAATTGGCTATCTTGGTCAGAGATGATCCACCAGGTGTACGGGAAGGTGGTCAACTTCCTGCAGGAAAGCAAGCCAAGCTCCTTGATTGGTACCTTGGTGCCCCAGGGTATGAAGTCTGCCATTTTCAAAACTGTATCCATGATGACCCAGATCTTGGTATACCCTGCTGACTCTCGCTGCATTACAATGAAGTCCATTGAGGTCACTGTCCAAAGCTGCATAGAAACCTCAATCGGTTGGTTCTAGTAGACCAAACCTCTTGTACATGATGGACCTATTTCTCTAACATGCATCACATGTTCGCGTGTTGTCCGTGAGGTGTTTGTCTATCTTAGTTCAAGAGAAGTTAGCTCTAACCTTCCTAAAGGTTTTGTAAGTCCAGCAGTGTCCTACAGTTTGTGAGTCATGTTCAGCCTCCATCATTGTCTACTTCAGATTCTGACTGTAGGGAACATACCACTGCTTTTTGAACTGGAGTAGGCCCTTTTCCAGCGTGAAAGGTCAGTCGACCTCTTTGTTGTCCACAGCTGTTAACTACAGGATTCTGCAGTATTCCAGGTCCTGTTTTATTGCTACCTGTAGTTGTTCCAAAAAGGAAGACTGAAGCCACAAACCTTAACACACTGGGAACACCTCTGGCCACAAGACATCTTGTTCCTGGCTCCCAACCCACTGCCCGGCGCAAAGAAAATGACTATAGTGGAAAATCACATTCCGCTTCATAGTAGTAGTCCATCCATTTCGATAAAGCAGGGCCTTCACATTCAACTTCCTTTTCTCTCGGTAAACCAGGAGGCACTTGAACTGTTGCAGGACCTCTGCCCTGCAGTGCTACCTATGCTTTAGAATCTGGGTACTATTACAGTACTCCAAATTCTTATGATCTATATAGATCACTAGGTTGTCCATTACTGCACATAGCAGATGATCCCATTCCATGAATGCACCTACAATGGCCATTGTCTTCTTGTCATGCACACCATAATTAATCTCCCCTGTGTGAAACTCGCATCTGTGATAGGCCACCAGAAGCCACCTCTCGTCCTGACACAACTAGCAGAGGACAGCTCCTAACACCAAGTCACTGGCATCGGTTCTCAGCCTGGCTGGCCGTTCAGGGTGCAAAATGTGCCATGATAGCTTTCTGTGTAAATGCTTCCTTCAAATAATTCGTGCCCTGTGCGCTAGCAGGCATCCATTCCCATCGGAGATTCCTTTTCGTCAGATCCACTACAGGTTTAGCTATCTTGCTGAAACCCTCTATAAACTGACAATAGAAGTTAGGAAAGCCTATAAACCTTTCCAAGTCGAAGACCTATGCTGGAGCTACCCAATCTGAAATTCTTTGCACCTTCTCCAGCAACATAGAGATCCCCATCGTGGAGCTCTTGTAGCATAAGCATTCGACTTCCAGTCAGTGGAAATATGACTATTTCATACTTACACACAGTCTTGCTTTCTGTAGTTTCTCCATCCCATACCTCAAGAGCGCCACTCATTTCTCCATGGTCTTGGATTAGATCAGGATGTCATCCAGGTATGCAATGACTCCTTTCCCCAGGAGGTCATGAAAGACCACCTCCATTCTCCTCTGGAAAGTTGCCAGGACCTTATATAACCGAAATGGCAGGACCCTGTATTCATATAGTCCATATCTACAGCTGGAGGCTGTCCTCTATTCCTCACCTGCTGCCGTCCCCAACAGGTAGTAGCTGTTCTTCACGTCCAATGTAGTAAACGCAGCGGCCTTTCCAAATGCATCTCGCAGTTCCTTCATCAATAGGGGAGGATATTTACTCCTAACCATGATCGCGTTTAGCCCTTAGTAATCTAGTACCCATGTTGATGTACTGCCTGGCTTTGGCATGAAGAGGATAGGGGCTGCTGCAGAGGAACCGGATCTCTTTAATTTTCTAGTTTGTAACACCTCATTGAAATATCCACAGAGTGCCCTAAGCTCCTTTTCCAATAACAGGCAGATAGGCCAGAACGGAGGTTGGGTTCGGGGCTACAACTTGATTTTGTGATCACATTTCAAGTGTTCTGGCAGAGCCTTAATTCATTCTTAACTGAAGATATCCCTGTAGTCCTTATACTTGGGAGGTAGCTGGACCAGAATATCAGCACTTCCTTTGTCAGAGAATTGTACAATTCCCAACAGGTACAGATTGCTAGGGTATTCAGCTAGTAACTCTTGCTTGGTCATGAATACCAACCATCTCTGCTCTCCTAGCCTGTTGGCCTGGAGAAATCTGAGCGGCAGGTTAGAAATGCTGTTTTCCAATCTATGTCAAGGTTATAGTCCTTCCTGCAAGACACAGGTGAGCACCCATCCCCCTTGGTGTCGAGCGTATACACGAGTTCAAGGTGTACCTCATTATCGTGGTTCCCTATCCTTATCTCGATTGAATCAGTATAGTCTAGACTTGACTCAGGAATGTAATTACCGCTAGCATCGCTTATCAGCACATATGCTATTCGCTATACGCAAGGTGTCTTAGTCTGCTCAAGCAATAGGCTACTAAGTGCTAGCCCGGTAGCCCCACTATCAAGTAGCAGGAGCAGTTCTATGCTTATCAGTTAGGCTCCAATCTTCTAGTATAACTTCAATCACCGGTAAACAGACATGGTATGCCAAGGCACGTTGTCATGTTTCTGCCTTGTCACTCATCTTAGGCACTTGGTTATCATGGCTTCATAATTTTAGTCTCTTGCCTTTCGACACTGGAGCAGCTACAATGGGTCTCTAAATGTTAAGAGATTGGAATGTACTTTGTCACCATTGCTCATCTGGTGACTATCACGCCAGCATGATTTCAGATATTAAACTCTCCGTAGAAAAACTTGGAAACAACCCTGTGTATTTGATCAAGTCCTGCCTGAACCAATTCGTCTTGTAGTAAAGATAACAATTTTCCCAAGGCGGCTGGAAGTCCACTATGGGACTGCTTCCAAGTGAAGCCTTGTATTGCTTCCACAATTCCGAGCATCTCCTGTAGTGAGAGCTCACCCAACCTCAACTGAAATAATGTCCCAAGGCTCACCCATCCGTTTATGGAAATCCTGCAAGCAATGCTTTCTGCTAGAACAAAGAAAATAACCAGGAACCCCACAAGGGAAAACCAACCCATAGGGCGAACGCAGCCCGTAATATCTATCTGCACACACACACTAGGTATTGCCAGTATCATGCTCATTCGTCTGGTAGTAGAGCACTTGCTCATCCCGGAACCTGTTTCGGGGCTCCTTGAGTGCCCATGCTTCACGCACCTCTACCATAATGCCCACCCCTACCTTGTGCCGTACCTGTACTTGCTCTGTATAGCTAAGTTTATACATGCAGTCAATTATTCTTTCCAGGTACTGGTCAATGTGATATGACTTCATTACAAGTTCGCACTACTGGGAAAGGGATTGGTCTTGTTCTGCTTGGTCACCGGTCCAACTTTGTTGCAGCCATTACCAGGATTCTTTCTATGTTCATAATGGGTTACCGTTGTTAACCGGAATTTCAGTGTGGCTGGCTAGCTCTTTATTGATATAGGAGTACAGCCCGTAGTACTATGCCCAGGTGGCGTCTTATCAACTGGGTATTACCAGGTTTACATTATCCATGTTGGTCAACCTACATCTAGCAAAGGACTTAAACTTAATATCCACCCTGTCAGAAAGCTAGCCAATTCGGTAACCTAGGCCTTAGATGCCTGAATGCCAGCCAGCTTTTCTAGCTTCCTTGGTCACTATCTGAACGATGACCATGAGATTGATCTGTACCGAAGTTGGCATGACAGCTTTTTCGCTCCATGGTTCTACCATTGTTTTTCTCCACATTGCTCCATTCATTCCTACAAGCATTGCTTAACGGGGTCAAATCAGGGAGTGATTTAGTATCATTATCATCTGAACTGTTATGGGAAGTGTCTCCTGGGTCTCTTTCCACTCCCGCCATAACACCTCTGGGTTGCAAATTTCCATCTCCAATTTATCCTCTCTGTCCGCTTTGCATTTCCTGGGGTCTATTGTACTCATCAAACCGTTCCTGCAAGCCTTCTTGATTCCTACCCTCAGGGGGGTTAGCCCATGATGGTACAGATGCTGGCGGTGCAACAGAGTATCACCCACTCTCAGGAGATGTGTTGGAAGATGCTAGAGGTATTTGGCGGTATTTCTGAAGCTCCAGGCAACTAAGTGGTTACATTGGTGAGCCAACATGCCTGTATAACCCACAGTTCCCACGTGTTGGTGCCCATCTCCTTCCTTCTACTTTCTGCTATACTACACGGGGGTCTGTGGTCCCTTTTTGAACCTGACATGTAATAATTAGCCTTCCACATATGCGTCCTTTGTGATTTGCACCCGGAGAAGTAGAACTTGTGTTGGCCGCCCAAATTGCCACTAGTAATAGTGCGGGGACTCGATGGAAGAATTGGTTTTGAGGTGGCAGAGGGAATCACTGATGACCAAGGAACTAAGTGAGCAGGTGTTCGCGGTCCAGGAATTCCGGTTCCCCACGATGGAGACTCTGGTGCTTAGTCTTTCCGGAGCAGTACTTGTCCTACAAATTCAAGCCACGCAGCCCAGAGAGGGCACAACCTGGGCGTAGGCGACACTGCAGGTGGCAAGGTTAAGGTAGGAGAGCAGCCAGGGACAGTAAAGGCAACTGGCAAAGGTGTGGGCTTTGGGGTAACTATTGAAGGTATCGGAGTTGCAACTGATGGTGTCCTCAGAGGGATAATAGGAGCAGTGGTCAGACAAGGCCCAGGGTCAGGCAGCTCTGGTGCCATAAAGCCCTTTGGTTTCAATGCCCTTTTCTTTACACTGTGCTGATCAGTGGGTTCAACCAGGGGACTGTCTGAATGACTATGGACGATGGAGGGGGTGACCAATCGAGAGCTCATGGATGCTCTTGTGAAGGGGGCAATATAGCCGTAGCATTCGCCATTGTGGCTTTCTGACATCCATATACCAACTGGCCTTGGGAACAACCTCTCTGGTTCGTCTCTGGCTCTCATGGCCAACTCCATCCCCAAATTCTTAGGTTTGATATAGATGAGTGGAAGTGGGGGTTCCGACTCTGTCATGAGTACAACCTTCTCGGTGTGGATACTATACCCTTCTTCAGAGGCCTTTTCCAATACTGCCATTGGATCATTCAATGTGTGCTGGTCTTTCAGCATCGACAGGTATGTCTCCTGCTGCATGTTCATCTATTCCACTGCCATCAAAGTAATTAGTTTCTAGAACAACTGCTACTGCTAGTTGTTTCTGTTTCTTATTTCCCACTTTGCTTCCTCAATCAACTGAGCTACCTCACGGAGGATATAAGGTCTGAGTAACTGCTTTGGAAATGCACAATGGGGATGCCTCGCAGTGAAGAAGGGCCCATGTTGTGAACTAGGACAGAATCTTGAAAAAATGAAAGGGCTGCAGTGTGGTGGCCCAGCATCTTAAGATCAACAAAGTCATCAGGTAACTGAATAACAGTGGCCTGTAAGAGCAATTAGTGACTGTCCTATTCACTACCATGAACGTGTATGAAAACAGATGCCTGAAAGGTGTCGCTGGTATGTTCACCAAGGTTAAGGTTGGAATCCGCATCTGTGTCCACACCAGTTTAATGATCGGTACTGGCCAGTTCACTTTCCTGTACAGGGTGCACGTTCTTGGCCAAGGTTACTAGTATCCATGCAAGATTGATGGGGAAGGTCGATGAGCAGTTAATTAGGTGTGGAGTTAAGCCAGTAGGTCATTTAACAATATAGTATAACGGGAGCACTGCTAGCAAGATGCATCCCAGGGTTGTGGCCACTGCGCACAACTTCGAACTTATTACCAAGATTTCAGACAAAGGTTAGAGTAAAGTAAACCGTAAAAGCTCATATCATTCATTAGGATGCTTTACTCAATCAAGGTCTTGAGAGGATTTATGGTTGGAGCAGCAGAGTTCAGGCATAGACTTTCAAGTAGTTTTATCTGTAGCCAGAATCTCCCCTGTCAGTTTACTCTGACCATTCGAGCGGAGCATTCTCTGCTGATGGTAATGCGACACCTCTCCTGGCATGCCCTTGGAGTATGCAAGTGTTGGTGCAGTCTAGTGTGCGTTCAACTGTCGCGGTTCCTGTTTCCACATTGTATCTCCATCCTGCACACCGGGGTGCAACACTCGGCTCATCGGTGACTTGCTAGTCGCCAACAGTCAAGACACTGGATGGACCGGACTATCTGTGACACCCTTCCCATGCCAATATGGTTCTACATGACCCCAAAAGCTACCTGGAGTGGTTAGTCTAGCGACTATTTATGACTCTCCGACCTCGCAAGTTTTGCACAGGGTACGGAGGTCCTGTAGTACTCCAATGGGCACTACCCTGGACCACTATCCTGGATCCCCCTTAACTCTGGTAGGAATTATGCTTTTAGTGTCTGTACACTTCACTCACAGAGGCTATGGCGTTGGGGGCACAGTAGGGCTTAATAGATGTAAAGGTCATGGAGCTATCGCAATACCACCCGGGACTAGCTGCAGGACCCCCACAGTTAACTTTCGTTAACTCCACCTGCTTTGGTCCCTTTTACTATAAACAACACGGAGGAGGCACTCCACCTTCCAGCTTGCACCCTCCAATATATTCTGTGAACAGCTAACTGTCCACCGGATGTCAGCGACGTATATGGTATTTCCAGCATATCTACCATGATTCTCTTTGGCTAGAATGTGCACAATCATGCAACCAATTGCCCATGATGTCTAGGCCTCAGGCTGGGGCCAGAGAGGTACGATAGGAATAGTGTCTCCAATTTACGGCTTCTTCAGAGCTGCGTAGCAAACCAAATAGCATCCCCTGGAACTTCAGATTCTAGTATTACCGACAGCTTTGTCGGACTAATATTCCAGTCAGTTTCCCTGAACTCCCTGCGGGACTTCTTGTTGAAAGATAGGATAACTCAGGACTTTGGACAGGGTAACCTAAGCTCTATGGCAGAGTAACCTCATCCCAAGAGTAGGGTCACCATGTCTGGTAGATAGAGTGACTTTACCCAGTTACCCTGTCTATTACGTCACCGGAGATAGACACTTTTTCATCTCTCTAGTTACCTGGCCCAGCCAAGTAACCGTCCCTTCAAAGGTCTCTAAGTATGCAAACATTGATCTTGGACGTATTCAAGTACCTAAGTACCTTGTCAATTATTTCAGTTGATCTCGTAGCCAGTACCATCTGCTGTCTATCGGTCAAGCAACTACTTGCACCCCCATTACTACCTGGCCACCCCCTGGCTGTCTGTATGGATGTATATTCAGGGTGTTATAGTACATGTACTCCTGCTTGTTATAGTGTATTATGTGAATCTCAATATGATTCCTGAATGTCGAACAATTGGAGATACTATAGATTAAGGCACACCTTGCCACCGAGGTAACAACTTGGAGATCGTATTCTGTCAAATCACTCCTGCCCCCCTTTGGGTCCAAGACATCATGGGGAACCTGTTGTGTAGTTGAGTACCATCTATTGGAATAGGAGCTTTAGAGGTATGCTTTGAATACCACATGTGATTTGGCCATCCATCAAATGATAAGGTCATCACAGGATATATGATTGGATATAGGTGGAAAGATGAAGTACCCTGTCCAAGTTGTTCATAGCGAAACAGACCAGAAGTGGGACAAAGGCTGAAGAATAACCCTGCGGGTCCCAGGGGTACTACTCACTAGTCCTGACAATGACAGAGGCGAATTTTGCACCTATCAAGAGTAAATGTGCCCCTATGCCATAAGTTCAGTAAGGTAAGTTTGAAGACAATAAAAGTATAATTCTTACAATGACAAACGAGGTTGTGGGCAATTTGTTCATGGGAAGGGCCCATTGGATCACTATACTGTACACCCTGCGAGTGGAGTCTCTATAGGCTCTAGACTCAATAGAAGTAGATAGAAGATATAGACTGGAGGAGGCAATAGGGACTTGCATCGAGGAACCGCATATGGGAAGGTCTTTTGATATTAGTAGACTCGCTTGAGTGACTTAACAGTTAGCTGCGAGAGGATACCAATGCAAAGATGTTTTGAATCTTGTGGTCACAATTAAGACACACCACAGAAACTGAACTGTACTAGGAGTTCAGCAACTCAATTGTGACAATATATGCATATGGACAGGGATGGGGAAGAATAGCTGAACTACCATTGCTGGAGGAGGCTGCACTTACAGGGCTGAAGTACACTGATGGCAGAGGTTCTGGCATAAATTTCCACTTCTTAAATCTATGCAAGACCTCTCCTACTGCAACACAATTAACATGCTTTCAAACCCTGAATTATATGATGTGTTTGTCTTAACGATATTAAGTTTCACAGTTCACTTTACACTTACATTCATGCTGGAACTTTCAGGATCAGTTGTAAGTTGTTAGGTATGGTTGCAACCTTTGAGTCTATTCTCGTTGCGGTGCTATCAGTAAATTATCTTGTTAAGCGATCTTGTAATGTATTTGAACTGGGGTCCCATTCATGTGCTGGTATAATAGGAGGAGATGGTTTCTTGATTAACAAGAAGCAAGCACTACTCACTAAAAGAGTTTTGGAGAGGGTGTCATAGGGAATTAAAGAAGTAACTATTCAATCAAGTATATAAGAAATACTGTCCGTGAAAGTCTGCTATTTCTATCATGGAAATCAGCAGTCTTTAAATACAACTTATCACTGATATCTATTATGAGTAATATTATAAACCTCTGTGTGTATCAAATAATAGCACACAAAACAATACAAGTATCAAGTAATATGTTGAAACCAAAGTTAAAACCTTTTGTGTATCAAGTAATACTGCATGAAACAATAAAAGTATCAAGTGATACTGCACAATCAAAGACAAAATAGTCTCTGTGACCAGCGATACTGTGAAATCAAACATAAAATACAACCTAGTACCTGTACTAGTTATACTCCCAAAACGAAATAACAATTTCACCAAACAAAGAAACCATCATACTTGGTAAATCTAGCATTTTTGTGAAACTCCCCATAGAACCTATTCCCATTTGCATAACCCTCCTGCCAGATCCTCATGTCATTTTGCAATATCCATGATGCACCTTGCAACCACATCTCAGAAAACCTGGCATATGGAGCCTGGCACACAAAACACCCACATTCTGAGTATCTCTGCAAATCTATTCATTCCGGTCCTATATGGTTATCCCGATCCTCTTTCTCAATACCAACCTGACTGCATTCCCTGCCGTAGTGAATATAGAATATTTGCCAATAGGCACTTATCAAGCTAGTTGCACACCTCACTGTCAGTCCTACAAACTCATAGTATCATGTTAAGTTAACCTCCTCGGGGTTTGGTATTGTTAAGATTGTTTGGATAGCGGGAGGTTATTTTTACTTGGTATAATAGATTGGGGGGAAGTATCTTCCACGTTCTCATCTAAGGGTTTTGGGAATGGTAGGTCGTATTGTTGCTTCGTTCTTTTCAGTTCTACCAAATGTTTTGCATCTTTCAGTACTCTAGTAACACGTACAACCAAATTGAAACATGTCCCGTATGGTGTTAGCCTACACTCATCAAGTCAGTTCAGTATTTCTTTTGAGGCATTTATTGCTGGTCTGTATGAATTATCGATATGTAAGAAATTTTCTAGACATAATATCGCTGTTTACCAACAGTCTCCTAGGGTGGTAGCCTAGTCTTCCAGAGACCTGCTTATGGTTTGATATTGTAAGGCTGTTCAATCGCCAGTCTTTTCTTTGGTTAGCCTGAGTACTCGGCCTCTGCTAATGGTGCCAGGTATGCAGCTGTATTCTCCATTTCCAGGTTCGTATTCTAACTGTTCTCAAATTAGCTCTGGCGATGCGCTGTCAAAATGTTCTTCTATATCTCTTTCTCAGTTTCCAATCAGACTTATTGCATGTCCAGCACTATTAGGCTTCAAGCTACCGTCATACGGTTTATCATCAGGGGTAATTCACAATTATGTTTGTTGTCCATCTTCTATTAGTTGACCAGTTCTGTTGCATTTTCCAATCCTTCAGGTGGTATGCAGCTATTCTCTATTTTGGGGTATCCAGACCATTTTACCAAGAACCGTTAGCAATTCCATCCTTTCCAATGATTGTGTATCATCTCTATCGCATACGGTAGTTTCTCATTTCCCACTATTGGGGCGCGTTTGACATGGCTGCTGCACAGAAATGTCGTATCATTGTTAAATGGATATCTCTTTACCGTGGATCTGTAGAAGGGCACTACTCAGGTTCAGTACTTTCTTGTGTCCATTTCTAAGATATAGTACTCTCTACAGTCAACAGGTTCCCTTATCTTGAACTGTCCTGAGCAGCGGGGTTACAATTTGTTGCTTCATCTAGGTTCAGTTACGAAAGGTTGTCCATACATGAATAGTTGGTTTTCTATCCAGGTAGGAGTTTGGTGTCTGCACACTTGGTCTGTTATTGTCATAATTCCAAAATATCTTAATTTTATTGCATTAAATGTAGCATTTCAGATTACCTGATGTCCATTTAGCAATTCATGGACTACCAGAACTGTGGAGTTCTTGAAATTTGCCAAAAGAAGTAAGGAGTAGTTTTTTCCAGCAATGGAGTTGTACATGAACATATATCTGAGGTCTCCAACCATCCTGTAATGGGGACACCCCTAGGAAGATGGATTCCAAGGTTGAGACCGCACCGAACAACTGCAAACTTATCGCCAAAGGTTTACACTAATGTAAGAGTAAAGTAAGTGGTAAAACTTAATATCGTTAAGCCTGATGCTTCACTCAACTAAGGTGTCGAGAGAATTGATTGTTGGAGTGGCAGAGTTCTCGTATAGACTTTCAGGTTGTTTTATCTTATGCCAGAAACTGCCCCATCAGTTAACTCCAACTATGTGAGTACACCCTACTCTGCTAAGGCTGGTCCGACACGTCTCTGGGCACACACCCTTCTGGCATGCATGTGTCGACACACTCTGGTCGGCCTTCACCTTATGTGGTTATCATTTCTGCGCTGCATTTCCATTTTGTCCGCCGGAGTGAAGACTTCTGCCCATCGGTGCCTTGCCTGTGGAAAACAGTCAAGGAACCTCATGAACTGGACTATCTAGGACACCCTTCCCATATGCATTGAACCCTACTTGACTCCGGAAGCTACCGTGAGCGGTTTATCAGTTTACTATTTACGGCTCTGGGGCTTCCGGTGTCTGGGGCAGGACACGGTAGTCCACCAGTACTCAAATGGGTGCTACCCATGACCACTACCTTGGATCTACCCTACCTGCGCTAGGAATCATGCTTTTAGGGTCTTTGCACTACCCTCTTAGAGCCTATAGTGTGGGGGAAACCTTCGGGCTTGGTAGGTGTAAAACTCGCGGGGCCACCGCGGCACCACCTGGGACTACCTTCATGACCCCCATGGTTAACACCCGTTAACTCTGCCAGTTCTGGTCCGTTTTACTTTGAACAACTTGGAGGAGGTACTCCACCTTTCACCCTATGCCCCCTTATATATCACGCGAAGAGCCTACGGTGGACCGGACAGCAGCGACGTATACGGTGTTCCAAGCGGGTCGGCCAAAATTCCACTTTGCTAGACTGCGTACAACTACACAACCATTTGGCCATGACGTCCGGGCCTCGAGGTGGGGCCTGAGGCGTATGATAGGAATAGGGTCTCCAATTTACAGCTTCATCGAGGCTACGTAGCTCGCCCAATAGCATCCCCGGGAACCCCAGATTCCAGTATCATGCATGGCTTCGCGTGACTAACATTCCAGTCCATTTTCCCGAACTCCCTGCGTGACTTTGTATTGAAAGGTTGGGTAACTCAGGATTTTGGGCAGGGCAACTTGACCCCGAGGGTAGGGTAACCTTGTCCCACGGACAAGATAACTTTTCCCTGTTATCCTGTCTATCCCATCGCCAGCGATAGACATTTCTGACCTCTCTCCAGTTACCCGGCCTAGCTGAGCAAATGCTCCTTCAGAAGTCCCTAAGTACACTGACACTGATCCTGGGTGTATCCAGGTACCTAAGTCCCAGACCACCCAATTATGTTCATTCTCAGAGCCTGGGCCATCGGGTCTCCGTAGGTCTAGTACTTACTTGCCTGCCAGTTCCTACCAGTTCACCTCCTGGCTACCTGTATGGGTATAGGTTCCGGCTGCTATAGCTCATGTATCCGGAGTCTTTACACTACGTATAATCCCTTCTCGCCTCGGTTTGCTAAGACTATCCTTGCCTTACCTTTGCAATTAAGGTCTATTAACTCTGTATTGATTATAAACCTGTGCTTGGTGGCCTAGGTGCTGTGTGGAGCAATTTTCCCATACAGGCCCGCTGGTAGCCAGACAGTTGTTTTTATACCAATTATCCTCTGGCCTTTGGCAGGCATTATTTGTTGTTTCTTGGCATATAGGTTCTGTTCTGTCACTCTTGCTTAATCCTTAGTAGGCACTCTGGCTCCATCTGACAACCTTTTGACCCTGATCTGTTCATCCCGTTGGCTACCCTGGGCCCTTCATTCTTTCACAGCCTGGACATTCTGGAACTTCGGAATTAAGTCCCCTTTCAGCGCTGCCCCTTCTGGAGTCATGTATACTAGTAGTGAGCCATACCAATATTTAGATATATACTCTTTATTTACAACAACCATCTTGTTATTTTCCTCCTCAATTGTTGAAATGGGTTGTCTTGGCTATAGGATCCCTAGAACCGCCAGACACCTCCCTAAGTTGGCTACCTAAAAGGTCCCCAGTTCCTGATAGCTACTGATACCTATGGGGACGCAGGTCATATGGGTAATTATCGCCCTGATGCCCTTCATCCCATCCACCAGCTGTCAATCCCTTGGTTCAGTAGCCTGAACGGTGTTGAGGACATGTTTGGAGCATGTTTCTTGATAGATAAAGTTCTCTATTGCTTCTGAGTCGATCACCATGTGTACTACAACCCTTTCACTTTCCCTCTGTAATGGTTTCTCAACCATAATGTCATCCCCTCCGTGTCCAAGAAGTTCCACAGATAAGATTGTAAGGTAGTTGACAATGGTAATGGTTTTGGTCATATCCTGGCCCTTGGATGACCTATTACTAGAGATAATTATCTCTTCCTCCTTATTGCCCTCAGTGTCAAGGTCCCTTTCTTGTAATCTCACTGGAGCTGAAATCCGTTTGCCTGCTCTGGCAGGCCCTCTCGTGCAGGGTTGGATTTTCTCTATTCTATCTCTAGTTGGTATAGACTCTTGTAGCAAGTGGCAACTCTCTCTGGATCCTAGGTATGATTTGCCTTTCATGGCTCTTTCGTATTCTTCTCACGATAGATTGAGGTGCAGCGTGGTACTTGTTGCATGTAGGTCTATTGCGTTGCCTTCATGAGTTGCCATAAGTGGTACTGGCCTCAATGTTCTCGCTTCGGTGCACTGTGTTGTTTTGTATTCGTTCATCATCTTCCAGTTTTTCTGGACAGGTTTCATCACCACTACTTCTTGTGCTCTTTCTATTATGTATATCGTGAAATCAGCCATAGTTGTGAATTTGCTTTAAGCCTTATCTCTTGTCCAGCAGAACTATAGGGTAGATCCTGGAAGCAAGAAACCCGCGCCCATTTCATTGTCGTACTTGGACTCTATTTTGTAGTACAGCAATTCCTTTCAGAAGTCTCTAATTTTGTTCTTCCCTTTTCACACGTTTCCTATCTTGTTTCAGGTGACCAGTATTGTGTCAATATCCTCCAACCGTTCCTTGAGAATGTTCTTGCAGCCTTTACATGTATTTGATTCCCATTCTTGTAATTCTATGACATTGGGTGGTATCCAGTGCTGAGCTCTATCTCTTAATACTGCCTCAACATATGCTGGCTTGATAGTATCCCCATCCTGCCTGCAGTCTATGTCTGTAAAGTACCACTTGAGCTGTAATGGGAATTCTCGTAACTTTGATCTTTCCCTTTTAAAGGCATTGGGCTACTTTCACTTTGTCATGCTTGTTCTACTAGGTCTACCCACCTGCAGTACTGTTAGCAATGCTGTTGGTTCTTTGGGTATCATTCCCTGCACTTGGACCATTGGTACAGTTGTTGTTGCTGTAGTTCTCAACCTTCTGATTTCTGTTTCTTCCTCCAATAATAAAGTTTCTTCTGCCTGTTGTTCCTTTAAGGTAACTGGAGTTGGAGGCCTGTCTGTTTCTTGTCGGACCACTACCCATTCTAGCTCTTCCCCAGATCCTGGCAGTTCGTGGTGACGGTGATTTGATGGTTATCCTAACTATCAGCCCGGTCATTATCGTGTGGTTACTATTTATACCAACTTGTCTTAGTGCATCGTCTGGCATATTCCATTCTGATGCTATACAATGTGACACCCTCTACCAGGAAGTGCTTCCCTCAACCAGGTGATGATACCCCAGCCCCAAGGCTTGGAAACTAGATTCTTTTCTCTGAGTTGGATAGCTAAGGATCTAAGGAGCCTTTCTGATAACTTGCGCACTGGAGTGGATACCCAAGGTAGCCACTTAGACAGTGAGCAGAGTCATAATATTAGACATAAGAAGATACTAAGATGATCCTATAAAGAATTCATCCTCCATGGTCCTGGTCGCCCCTTTCGGACTCACGTATTATGACAAACCTGACCCGTGACTGCCATGCACAAGTCATCTGCCGCATTTACGTCAGCTAAGTACATCACATATGGGAAACCCCGGACTTGCTAACCAAGTTATATGCAAAAGTTATTACATTATGCGATTCATAACTGCAAGTCCTTTAACTGCATCAATCAATCATAATATACTAAGAATTCATGAGTGGGAGTTGTGTTAGACTCTTTAACCACAACTATTAGTCATGGTGGGAAAGCCTAACCAGTCAGCCTTACCAGTAAGCCTTACCAATCACCCTTACTGGCTAGCCTCACTCAGTTCCCCTCACATTCTGTTTTGAGTCTTCTAGGATATAAACAATCTGCCACCTCTACCACTGTTTTAACAATCAGCCTCGTCTTGAACAAACAGATGTTATAGCCACGTTTAGCAGAGGAGGGTTTAGTATGCAAAATCATACTGGAGTTATAGTAAACGCTATTGTTATTGTGACAAAGATTTTTGTACCCCAAAATTTCAATGTCACAGATCCGTTATAGCTACTCGCATGTTGGAAGTCATGGTGTTTATGAAGAAATCATCTGTGAAAAGGAAATCCATGAGACAAGTAAAGATACAGGAGTGTAATAGTCTGCCCCACCCTACAAAATTCATTTACCTGTGAATAGTATTAGACTGAAAGATAGGAGAGTGGCAGGTAAGCATATAAGTACTATTATGTTTAAATAACAGAGTAGCGGGGCCTGTTCTCAGCAGCTGCAAGGTTAAGAACATAGAAACAACTTGTATATATAGGAAGGTACATATTGAGATAGGTGATTCAAGTGGCAATCATATTCCATGATCAGGTCGACACTATACCAGGTTATTTGGCATGCATATAGTCAAGCACCACAATGGGCTATACTTTAAGGTTGTTGATATGTATAACATGAAGGTAAATGGGTACTTACCAACACTATGGCTACAAGACTACTTGCTAGTTCATTTGATATGCAGACAGTCTAGAACGCTAGCGCTGAGCAATTTTTTATAACAACGTCCAATCCCAATATTCGATAATTTATCCATAAATACAAAATCACTTAAATATAAGAAAGGGAACAGCAAGCAGGAAAATATTTCCTTAGTATTTCCAAGCCACCAGTAAAAAGATAAAGAACATAAATCAACCGTGATAGTTATTCCTACTGTGAACATGCAGGCAGTACTCTATCAGGGTAGAAAGCCTCTGGATCGCTCAGTTTATCTTCTGACTTGTAACACAGTCTGACTCTCCTACTAAGACGTCCTGAACATGCTTTGCCCAAGTTACTCGTTCATTTTCATGGTAAGTTTGTATCCGGGATTCCAAGATATAGCAAACCTGTTCTATGGGATTAAACTCTGCAGAGTTCGGAGTCCAATTAATCTTCGTAATCTTCTCCTTCACATCTTGCTGATTAGTATACCAGCAATAATTGCACAGTGAGCTATCTTCCATCAAGGTGAATTCTTGATCCTGTCTTTACAATTCCTGACACACTGGCTACAGTAGAGGCTGACCAATATATTTGCTATATCTCTATCAGTCTATTCCCCTTGCTTCTGGCTTTTCAATTTTTTTAAACCTGTACTGGTTCCCCAAATGGCTCTTTGTTGCATTGTCTGTCTTCGTATTGATGTCTTTAGCCACCAGTTCTACATTACGGGCTGCTTCTAGGTCATGAAGCCATAATGCTGTCCACTCTTCAGACCCCTTCCACTCCTTATTTAGTCTCATCTCCTCCTCGATAGCATTTTCCTTTACTGTAGCAATTTGCTTTCTTGCTTCACCGTGACCAATTTCTGTTTCTGTGTCCGAAATGTTAAATAACCTGTTATTGTCCTATTTTATCATTATCAACACATAACCCAACTTTCATTTTTTTCAGTTGCACATGGGCTCTTCTTCTCCCATTGCCCTCCATGCTCGTGCTAAAGTAAGGACAAGCCAGAGGTACCACCAATCTCGATACTCATAACATCAGTGAAGCCATACTAGACCTACTCTGTCTCCGGCATCCAATCCCTGTATGGGTAACAATATTCAAACTGGGCTACTTTTTTTCTGGCTTAAGAATAAACTTCTATTCTTTTCAGTAGGTACACATTTCACGATCATGGAGGCCTTTCAAAATCATGTACAGGCATACATGAATAAAGCCAGCAGTGCATTGAAAATCAATGCCATTTCTATGACTGGTATTTCAGTCTTGTGTAACAATATTGACTTAATAGTTCTTATCTGCCTCACTGACCTTGCTTGGCCTCACTTCTGTCTTTTTTCGTACCTGGCTTTTAATAGCTCTAGACAACCCATTTCTCTAGCCATCATATCTGAGTTTCCATCAATCTTGGTCCGACTCTCTATAATATTACTATCAATTTCTCTCTCCTCCTCCCATCAACCAATACCAATATCTTCCTCAACCATCAGAGCCACTAAGACTGCTTCATCCAGAACTCCTTGCAGCTCCTCTAGTTCATCTTCCTCCAGTAATCCTTCTCACTCTCTATCTATCTTGTATAAAAATACATTTGGAGACTCGATGTCATATGCCAAAACTGCTGTTATCAGGGTTCCCAGAGTTGGTAATTGCACAAGCATAGTAGCAGATACATCCCTGGTTTCACTTGCAATATAGTTGGCATGTGTATTTTTAACTGCATTCTTACAGATGCTGTAAACTGCAGATTTCAATGTGTGGAGTTGGTTGGCAATTTGACGTACACTTGGGAGGTTTCCGGAATTATAATTATACTAAAGTGCACGGATAGCTCCCTACAGTGTTGCAGTAATTGTTTTGCCCATTATATTCATTAGCTTGTTATATTTTCTGATCTGAGTTTAATTCTTACCAATAACCATTCTTCGTACTGCTTGTATTTCTGAGCACATACGTGATAGAAAATAACTGCCCCTAAATTGTGCAAAAATGGTTTTATCACATGTGGGGACAGGCAGCGATGCAAGCAGTGACTGAAGAACTCATGCTCTTGTTTTTCTTTTGATTGGTCAGGGTTAGTGTTATACACTCTCCGTATAGCAACTGAACTAGTGAGTATAACCCAGATATTAACTGCAAGACAGGGACATGAACCTGGCAGTCAGATTTCTGTATAACCCATTTTCTAACAGAGCAGAGGTGGTTAGTCTTCATGACGTAAGAAGAGCTTGGAGTAAGAGACTGAAGTAATATATACCTGTTGGGAATATTACAGTTTTCGGACCAGGAACAGAATATCATTATGGTGAAAATTGACTCCAAGTATCAGAACCAGGGGGATGTTTTCAGGCAAGAACGGATTAGTCATTACCAGAACAGTGGAAGTATAAGACCTCAATTAACTTGCCACGGGTTACTGAACCTCTCTTTGGACCTATCTGTCTATTGTCGAAAAGGGAGCATAGGATAATCTCTGAGTGTTATAATAAGATGCTAAGAAGTCGAAAACTGAAGTAATCTAGTTCATCTGCAGCAGCTCCTATCCTGTTTCTAGCATAACTTAAGAGTTCCTGGCAGCTGGTGATAGATTACTCAACCTGAAATAGAATTACAGGAGTGAGTAAGTATCCTCCTCCCTCGCTGCAGCAGCTACAAGACAGGCTTGGGAAAAGCCTAGTGTTCATAAAATTGGACGTCAAGAATTCCTACCACCTGCGGGGAGTAGTAGAAGGGGAGAAATAAAGGAGAGTATTCTGACGTGGGTATGGACTTTATGAGTATGCAGTCATGTCTTTTCAAGTTGGGCCATGCAGCGCCATAGTGACTGTAACGACCCAGCATACGTGAGCTATGGCAGCCGGAACCTACACCCATACAGGTAGCCCGGAGGCGAACTGGTAGGAACCGGCAGGCAAGTGAGTACTTGACCTACGGAAACCCGATGGCCCGGGCTCCGAGATGAGCAGACTTAGTGGACATACGTATTTAGGTACAGGGCTATGCCCAAGGTTGGTGTCAGCGTACTTAGGAACCTATGAAGGGCCAATACACAGCTAGGCTGGGTAACTAGAGAAAGGCCGAGTGTGTCTATCCCCGGAAGTGGGATAGATAGGGTAACAGGAGAAAATCCACTTGTCCACCGGACAAGATTACCCTACCCACAGAACAGGGTTACCCTGCCTTGAGGCTTGGATTACCCTGTTCAAGGGCCTGAGTTACCCTACCTCCCAATACGAAGTCCCTCGGGGAGTTTGGGAAAAATGACTGGAATGTTTGTCACACGAAGCCATGCATAATACTGGAATCTGGGGTTCCGGGAGATGCTATTGGGCGAGCTACGCAGCTACGGAGAAGCTGTAAATTGAAGACATTATTCCTATCATGCCCCTCCGGCCCCGCCTTGAGGCCCGGACGTCATGGGCAAACGGTTGTGTAGTTGTGTGCAGTCTAGCAAAGAGGGATCTTTGGAGACCTGCTTGCAACACCGTATACGTTGCTGCCGTCCGGTCGACCGTAAGCTGTTCGCAGGATATATAAGGGGGCATAGGGTGGAAGGTGGAGTACCTCCTCCAAGTTGTTCGGAGTAAAACGGACCAAAACTGACGGAGTTAACGGGAGTTAACCGTGGGGGTCCCGAAGGTAGTCCCGGGTGGTGCCGGGACGACTGGGAACGTTTTGCACCTACTACGCCCAAGGGTGTCCCCAACGCCATAGGCTCTGAGAGGGAAGTGCAGAGACACTAAAAGCATGATTCCTACCGCAGGTAAGGTGTATCCGAGGTAGTGGTCGTGGGTAGCGCCCATTGGATCACTCCTGGACCACCGTACCCTGCGGAAGACACCGGAAGCCCGAGACTCGTAAATAGTAGATAGATAAACCGCTCACGGTAGCTTCCGGCGTCAAGAAGAAATCAACGCGCATGGGAAGGGTGTCATAGATAGTCTAGTTCAGCAAGGGGTCTTGACAGTTAGCCACTGGCAAGTCCCCGATGCGCAGAGGTTTTCACTCCGGCGGGCAGAATGGAAATGCGCCGCAGAAACGATATGCACATATGGTGAACGCCGACTAGAGCGGGTCGACACATACATGCCCGAAGGGGGTGTCAGGAGACGTGTCGGACCGCCCTTAGCGGAGAAGGGTGTGCTCGAATAGTTGGAGTAAACTGATGGGGGAGTTTCTGGCATAAGATAAAACTACCTGAAAGTCTATGCGAGAACTCTCCTACTCCAACAATCAATCCTCTCGAGACCTTAATTGAGTGAAGCGTCAGGCTTAACGATATTAAGTTTTACCGTCTACTTTACTCTTACATCTGTGTGAACTTTTGGCGATAAGTTTGAAGTTGTTTGGTGCGGTCGCAACCTTGGGATCCATCTTCCTAGGGGTGCCCCCGTTACAGTATATCGTTAAGCGAGCTCCTCGCTTAACTCCTCTCCTGATTAATTGTTTTTCGACCTTCGGCACTGACCTTGCGTGAATACTGGTAACCTTGTCTCGAACAAGTAGCCCAGGGTGGAAAGCGCAATGGCTAGTATCGAACGTCGACCTAGAATGGAATCCAACTCGGATTCAGACCTTGACCTTGACGAGAACTCCGCCAACACATTTCGTGCTTCGGTGTTCGCGGACGTCCGCGGTATTGAATGGGACGGTCACCAATTGCTCCTGGAGGCCGCCCCTATTCAACTACCTGATGAATGTGTTGATCTTATGATTACAGACCCTCGCGCTGCGGCGCTTTCGTTCTTCCAAGACGCCGCCCTCGTCCACAACATGCTCCCTCCTCCACCGCAAGGAGTACCCTTTAGCGAGTTCTCCCGCGAGTTCGTCGAACCTTACATCGTCCGGGAGGTATCCAAGTCGATTGAGGATGCGAAGCGGGAACTGAAGAACTGGAATGCCCAGCAGCAGCAGGTGTTCCGTAAACAGATTACTACGGCAGCGGTGGAATGGATGAAGGTACAGCAGGAGGCATACCTGCGAATGTTAAGAGACCAGAAGGCATTGAAGGATCGTATGGCAGCGCTGGAAAGGGCCTTCGCGGGAGGTTATAGTATTGATGCTGAGAATGACGTACTGATGATAGAGGCGGCGCCCCCACTCCCACTTGTCCACACGAAGCTGGAGAACTTCGGGATGGAACTGGCTATGAGAGCCCGGGATGAACAGTGGAGGGCGTACCTAAGCCCCGTGGGCATACGGATGTTGGAAAGCCTCAAGGGGGAAGGATACAGTTATACCTCGTCCTTCACAAGAGCATCAACAGGCTCGCTGTCTGTCCCCTCCTCGATCGCCCGCAGTCGTTCAGGAAGTCCGGCGATTGGACCAACCGATGGGCGTCGGGTTAAGAAAAGGACGTCCAAGCCAAAGGGTATCACAGCACCAGATACACCTGACCCTACTCCTCGGCCGACCCCCGCTCCCATTAACCCCCCTGCAACACCGTCGGTTGCAACTCCCGTACCTCCTATTGCTGCCCCAAGACCCACACCTTTACCAGTTTCATTGCCCCCTCCTGATACCTTCCCTGTCGCAGCTTTCCCGCCAACAGTATCGGCTACCCCAGGGTACCGACCGCTGCGTGCGGCTTCACCTGGATTCTTTGAACAGGTCAGGCGCCAGGAAGAGCGAGCACCCATGGCTCCATCACGAGGGACTCCGATCCCCGGACCTGGGACACCCGCTCGTTCCGTTCCTTGGGCACCCGTGATTCCCTCTGCCCCCTCAAAACCAACTCTTCCCTCCATCCTCCCCACGATCACTAGTGGTGAGTCGGACAGCCAAGACGAGTACTGTCTGTCGGGCTGCAAGTCGGAAGAAACCCGTATGGGGTGGATTCATTACCACACGTACGGGTGCAGGAAGGGACCACGGACCCCGGTAAGGCACCGAAGAAGACAGAAGGAGGGAGACGGACGACCAACATGTGGGTACTGTGGGTCATGGAGACACGCGGGGCCCCCAATGCAACCTTTGAGTTGTCCAGAGCTTCAGTCGTTTCTGGCGATGACTCAGGCGGCTCCGAACCCAACTCCTGAGAGTGGGCAACGACCTGTTCCACCACCGGCATCAGTACCATCAGGGGCTAACCCCCCCGAGGATGGGAATCAGGATGGCCAGGAGGAAAGGTTTGATGGGTATGATAGACCCCGCGAGACCCCAGGTGGAAATACCGGGGGTAGTGGAGGTGGAAATGGACCACCTGTCGGTGGTACTACGGGAGCAGGTGGAGATCCTGGGGACTCTGACCATGATAGCTCGGATGATGATGATGCCGATTCTCTCCCCGACTTGACCCCTTTTCTCGGCGCTCGCAAGGATGACTGGAGCGACGAGAAGAAACGACGGTGGGACCGCCGTGCTAAGAAGCTGTCAAGGGAACTACGGAGTAGGGCGGCTGCACGACCATCATCTAGACAACGGCAGAAGAAGCCGGAAAAGCTGAGCGGCATTCCGGCGTTTAAGGGAAAGGTCACCGAACTCGCCAGCTTCTTGACGCTGGTAGAGGTTAAGTTCGAGTACTTTGCTGGGTGCAGGTTGACCGATATGGACAAGGTAAACCTGGTGATCCCCCTTCTAGAAGATACTGCCCGAACATGGTATCTTGGGCTGCACTCCCACATCAATAAGGAGGCAGCCAAGCGTACCGGAGTTCCAGTTAATAACAGTAACCCGTTAAGAACGTGGAAAGGATTCCGGGAACGGCTTGAACGGAGTTTCGGCGGTGACCAAGCGGAACGAGACCGATCCCTCCTTGAGTGGCGAGACCTAGTGATGAAGCCACATCACATCGATGAGTACCTGGACAAGATAATTGACTATATGTATAAGCTTAGCTATACAGACCCTGTGCAGGTACGAGATAAGGTACGGTCGGGCATTACTCAAGAAGTGAGGAACGCGTGGGCACTGAAGGAGCCCCATCCCACCGACTTGAACGACTACCTTGATCTTCTTCGGAAGGTTGGACACACACTGGAAGACAACACCCGGTTCAGCAACCGAGTTATCCACCCTGTCCAACGGTCTCAACCAACGGACAAGAAGGAGGATAGGTCCTCAACTTCCGGAAGGTTTAAAAAGAAGGATAAAGGTTCGGGCAGACAGAACCAGCGGTCTGCCAAACCTACTAATTTCAATGCGGGGAAACAGGCAAAGCCGGGGACTTCTGAGTATGCCCTGGCGCATAAGGAAATCCCGTCGACTTTGACCGAACGTCGGAGAAAGCACAACCAGTGCACCAAGTGTGGACAAACGGGTCACTTTTGGAGAAAGTGCACCGCGACGTCCCCAGTCGTTAGTTCGTCCAAACAGGCTCGTGGGTTGAAACGGTCAGCCCCGGTAAGCGAGCCCTCAGGTACGGACAAGCGACTAAAGCGCATTGAAGCGCCACCTCCGGCTACCTCGTCAAAGATACTTGAAGTCCGACAGGCATCACCTCAGATTATGGAGGTTGATACTGACGGCTCAGAATAGGTAAGACCCCATTCTGTGTAAGGTAGAACCTTAATAACCTGTATCCATAGACCCCTGCGGGATGGATGAAAAGGAGCCCCGGAAGTGGCTTCTGGGATGGGTAAGTACCCCTCTACTGCATGAACGACCCTGATGCTGACTACACCCAGGTGGTGTGGGCAGATAGATGTTGAAGGCCGTATGCGGTGGACAGGGTGATCTCTCCTTTGTGGGTTTTCAGGTTATTTCCTTTGTTCTAGTTATTTGTATTTCTTTCAGGATTTCTTTACTGGGACGGACAAGTCATAGGGTATTATTTTCGGTTGAGGCTGGGAGAGATCTCGCTCGCGGAGACGCTCGACATTGGGGAAGCAAGGTTGCTTCGCTTGGAACCGGTCCAAGAGCGGACCTCTACCCACCTCGGGAAAATTTGTTATGGTTAGTACAAGCGGGATTAGTTCAGGCTGGACTTGATTGAATAAATGATACTATGATCAAGTTTACCTGAGGAGGGTTTAGTACCCGAAATCATGCTGGCGTGATAGTAAACACCCTAGCTATTGATAACACGATTCCCAATCCCTTAACGTTTACCGACCCGTTGTGGCCGCTCTTGTGTCGAAAGGCAAGAGATCAGAATTAGTAAGCCAAGATGACTAAGTCCCTAAGACAAGTGAAGAGGCAGAAGCGTGATAACTTGCCTCGCCATACCAAGTCTATCCACCTGAGGGTAAGGCTAGACTGGAAGATTGGAGCTAGACAGGTAAGCGCTGAGGCGCTCCTGCTACTCGACAGTGGAGCTACTGGGCCAGTGCTTAGTAGCCGATGGGTTAAACAAACGCAGGCACCATGTGTACGACGAAAGGTACATGTGCCGATAAGCGACGCAAGCGGTAATCACATTCCGGGGTCAGGTCTGCACTATACCAAATCATTGGACATGAGAATAGGCGACCACCATAACGAAATGCGGTTTGAAGTCGCGGACATGCCCGACACCAAGGTGGACGGGTACCTACCTATGTCTTGGTTGAAGGACCATAATCCCGACATAGATTGGAAGACAGGATCACTAACCTGGCGCTCAGATTTCTGCAAGGCTAATTGCCTGGCAGAGCAGGGGCGGTTAGTGTTCATGACCGATGAAGAGTTGCTAGCTGAAGACCCTAGTAATGTGTACCTGTTGGGAATTGTACAATTCTCCGATGAGGAAGGTGCTGACATTACTGTCAAGCTACTCCCTGAGTATAAGGACTACGGGGACATCTTCAGTCAAGAACGGATTGAGGCCTTGCCGGAGCACTCAAAGTATGACCACACGATCGAGTTGCTACCCGGGACTCAACCTCCGTTTGGGCCTATCTATCCGTTATCGGAAAAGGAGCTTAAGGCACTCCGGGAATATCTCAATGACATGCTGCGAACGGGGAAGCTACGGCGATCCAGTTCCTCAGCAGCAGCCCCTATCCTCTTTGTGCCAAAACCAGATGGTACATTAAGACTGGTAATAGATTACCGAGGGCTGAACAAAATCACGGTGAAGAGCAAGTACCCTCTACCGCTGATGAATGAACTGCGAGATAGGTTAGGAAAAGCCGTTGTGTTCACTAAGTTGGACTTGAAAAACGGCTACTATCTTCTGAGGATGGCAGAAGGTGAGGAATGGAAGACGGCCTTCCGGTGCAGATATGGACTGTATGAATACACGGTCATGCCGTTTGGGTTATGTAATGCCCCGGCAACTTTCCAGAGCATGATAAATGAGGTCTTTCGAGATCTCATGGATGAAGGAGTCATCGCGTATATGGATGACATCCTGATCTACTCCGAAACTATGGAAGAGCACGTCGCGATGGTAAGGCGTGTAATGGAGAAATTGCGGAAAGCTAGACTATGTGTAAGTATGAAGAAGTCCAGTTTCCACCAACGGGAGGTTGAATTCCTCGGATATAGGATCTCCGATATGGGGATCTCTATGTTGTCGGAAAAGGTGCAGACAATCAAAGACTGGGCACCTCCGACATGCGTCGTCGACGTTCAAAGCTTTATGGGCTTTGCCAACTTCTATCGTCGGTTCATAGAAGGGTTCAGCAAGATAGCGAAACCCCTCACGGACTTGACAAAGAAGGATGTCCGATGGGAATGGACACCTGCATGTGAGCAGGCCTTCAATCATTTAAAGGAAGCGTTCACGTCCAAACCTATCCTAGCACATTTTGACCCTGAACGGCCAACACGGCTAGAAACCGACGCTAGTGACTTTGCATTAGGAGCCGTTCTCTCCCAGTTATGTGAGGATGAGAGATGGCATCCGGTGGCCTACCATAGTAGGAAGTTTCACCCAGCAGAGATCAATTATGATGTCCATGATAAGGAAATGACTGCCATCGTGGCGGCATTCAAGGAATGGGATCATCTGCTGCGCTCAGTAACGGACCAATTGGTGATCTATACGGATCATAAGAACTTGGAGTACTTTAATAGTACCAAGGTCCTTAACCGAAGGCAGCACCGCTGGGCTGAATTCCTGCAACCATTTAACTTCAAGGTGGTTTACCGAGAAGGACGGTTGAATGAGAAGGCGGATGCTTTGTCGCGGCGTAGGGACTACCGCCCTGAAGGGGGGAGTGATTTTCCGCCACAGTCGTTTTTTCGCCCCGGACAGTGGGTCGGGAGCCAGGAACGGGACATCTTGCGACCACAGGTGTTGCAAGTGTGCCAGGGATTTCGGCTCAAGTCGTCCTTTTTGGATCAGTTGCGGGTAGCGATAAGCGAAGACCAGGAGTACTTAAGGATCCTGAAGGCAACAGCTGCAGGTGACAAAGAGGTCGACCGACATTTCACGACGGAAAAGGGCTTACTCCTGTACAAGAACAGGTGGTATGTTCCCAAGGGTCAGAATCTGAAGCAGACAATCATGAAGGCAGAACATGACTCCCGAATCGCGGGACACTTCGGGACTTACAAGACCATTGGCAGGGTGAGGGCTAACTTCTACTGGCCTAAGATGGATGAGCACATCACTGACTATGTGCGGACATGTGATGCATGCCAAAGAAATAAATCCATCAGGCACAAGAAGTTCGGGCTGCTGGAACCTATCGATGTTCCTATGCGGCCTTGGACAGCAATTTCAATGGATTTCATTGTCGCGCTGCCAGAGTCCGAAGGGTATACCAAGATCTGGGTCATAGTAGACAGATTTTCGAAAATGGCCCATTTCATACCCCTGACCACTGAGGTACCTATCAAGGAGCTTGCCTTGATATTCCTGAAGGAGGTTTGGCGCCTTCATGGACTGCCAGAGTCAATCATCTCCGACCGAGATAGCCGATTCACATCCAAGTTCTGGATGAGTCTGATGCACTTGCTGCAAGTGAAACTAAACGTTTCGACTGCATTCCACCCAGAGACTGATGGGCAAACCGAGAGGGTTAATCAGACACTGGAGCAGTACTTGCGTAGTTACTGTTCCTATCAACAGGATGACTGGGTTTCGCTGCTACCCCTTGCGGAGTATGCGTATAACACCTCAACATCAGAATCCACCAGGTTGTCACCATTTGAGATCAATTATGGGTTCAACCCACGGACAAACTGGTCGGGTGTTGTGTCTGACAACCAAGGGATACACCCAAGTAGTGAACTCTTGGTTAAGGAATGGGAAGGAACCTGGCAACAGATTCGAGAAACGATTCAACGGGCACAGGAAAGGCAGCGGAAATGGCATGACCAGAAACGGCTGCCATCCCCGGACTATGTTACCTTGGAAGATGTGGCTGCTGGGCGGGCTAAGAAAGCGGACCGCGTGATGTTGAACCGGAAGAACATCCGCACCAAGCGTCCCATGGAGAAGCTGGACCACCGGATGTTTGGCCCTTTCGTGGTCAAACGTCGGGTGGGTACCCGAGCATACGAACTCCAATTGCCCACCCGATGGAGCATCCACCCGGTTTTCAATGTCACGCTGCTGGAACCCTATCGCGAGGATCCGGAATCGGGTAGGATCAAGGAGATCCCTACCCCCGAGCTCGTGGACAATGAGCCCAGTTACGTCATCGAAGCTGTTGTGGACAGTCGCTGGTATGGTGGAACAAAGGCGAAGTTTCCGTCGCGCTTTGTCCAGTACCTGGTTTCATGGGAAGGCTATGGAGCTGAGGAGAACTCGTGGGAGCCCTATGAGATGCTAGAAGGGACAGGCTTACAGGCCATGCTAGATTTCCACCAAAGATATCCGTCCAAGCCCAGGGACCATCGGGTCTTGGGGGAATCGAGTCGTGGAAAGAAAAGACGACGCTAAACGGTCCGGGACGGACCGTAGAGAAGAGGGGAGTGATGTAACGACCCAGCATACGTGAGCTATGGCAGCCGGAACCTACACCCATACAGGTAGCCCGGAGGCGAACTGGTAGGAACCGGCAGGCAAGTGAGTACTTGACCTACGGAGACCCGATGGCCCGGGCTCCGAGATGAGCAGACTTAGTGGACAAGTATTTAGGTACATGGCTACGCCCAAGATTGGTGTCAGCGTACTTAGGGACCTATGAAGGGCCAATACACAGCTAGGCTGGGTAACTAGAGAAAGGCCGAGTGTGTCTATCCCCGGAAGTGGGATAGACAGGGTAACAGGAGAAAATCCACTTGTCCACCGGACAAGATTACCCTACCCTCAGAACAGGGTTACCCTGCCTTGAGGCTTGGATTACCCTGTTCAAGGGCCTGAGTTACCCTACCTGCCAATACGAAGTCCCTCGGGGAGTTTGGGAAAAATGACTGGAATGTTTGTCACACGAAGCCATACATAATACTGGAATCTGGGGTTCCGGGAGATGCTATTGGGCGAGCTACGCAGCTACGAAGAAGCTGTAAATTGAAGACATTATTCCTATCATGCCCCTCCGGCCCCGCCTTGAGGCCCGGACGTCATGGGCAAACGGTTGCGTAGTTGTGTGCAGTCTAGCAAAGAAGGATCTTTGGAGACCCGCTTGCAACACCGTATACGTTGCTGCCGTCCGGTCGACCGTAAGCTGTTCGCAGGATATATAAGGGGGCATAGGGTGGAAGGTGGAGTACCTCCTCCAAGTTGTTCGGAGTAAAACGGACCAAAACTGACGGAGTTAACGGGAGTTAACCGTGGGGGTCCCGAAGGTAGTCCCGGGTGGTGCCGGGACGACTGGGAACGTTTTGCACCTACCACGCCCAAGGATGTCCCCAACGCCATAGGCTCTGAGAGGGAAGTGCAGAGACACTAAAAGCATGATTCCTACCGCAGGTAAGGTGTATCCGAGGTAGTGGTCATGGGTAGCGCCCATTGGATCACTCCTGGACCACCGTACCCTGCGGAAGACACCGGAAGCCCGAGACTCGTAAATAGTAGATAGATAAACCGCTCACGGTAGCTTCCGGCGTCAAGAAGAAATCAACGCGCATGGGAAGGGTGTCATAGATAGTCTAGTTCAGCAAGGGGTCTTGACAGTTAGCCACTGGCAAGTCCCCGATGCGCAGAGGTTTTCACTCCGGCGGGCAGAATGGAAATGCGCCGCAGAAACGATATGCACATATGGTGAACGCCGACTAGAGCGGGTCGACACATACATGCCCGAAGGGGGTGTCAGGAGACGTGTCGGACCGCCCTTAGCGGAGAAGGGTGTGCTCGAATAGTTGGAGTAAACTGATGGGGGAGTTTCTGGCATAAGATAAAACTACCTGAAAGTCTATGCGAGAACTCCCCTACTCCAACAATCAATCCTCTCGAGACCTTAATTGAGTCAAGCGTCAGGCTTAACGATATTAAGTTTTACCGTCTACTTTACTCTTACATTTGTGTGAACTTTTGGGTGATAAGTTTGAAGTTGTTGGATGCGGTCGCAACCTTGGGATCCATCTTCCCAGGGGTGCCCCCGTTACAGTGACCTACTGGGGTGTGATCAATATGAGATTGAGTGGCCTCTTAGATAAACGGCTTATAGAATACAGTGATTATAGCGTAATCTAAAGTATAACTATGGAAGACTAGGTCACCATAGTAAGACACATGATAGGAAATTGATGAAAGACTGGATTATACACAAGTATTAAAAGGTCCAGCTGTGAGCAACAGGAACTTGAAGTTCACGCATATAGGATCCCAATGTTGGGGATACCTATGAGGTCAGCAAAGGTATAGACAATTAGAGAATGAATACCCTCCAAGTGCAGTGTGGATGTAACAATCTTTATGGGCTTTGCCCACTTCCACTGTTGGTTTATAGAGGGCTTTTGTACCATTGTCAAGCTGCTAATAGACTTGACCAAGCAGGATGCCAGATGGGACTGGACCTATATGTGTGATCAGGGTTTCAACCTCTTGAAGTAAGACTTCATATTTAAACCTATACTAGTGTATTTTGATCGGAGGAGGCCTAAAGGTGGGAAACTGATACTAGTAGTTTTACGTTAGAAACTATGCTCTTCCTATTTTGAGAGGATAACAGGTACTACATAGCAGTCCATTAGAGGACCAAATTCCAGCCAGGTCAAAACAGTTTTGATGTCCATATCAAGGAAATAACTGCCCTTGTGTTGGTGGTCAAGGTATGGGATCATTTACAGAAATGGGTTGAGAATCAGTTGATCATCTGTATAGTTTATAAGAATTTGGAGTACTTCAATAGTACTAAGCTCCTGAATGGAAGTCAGAATTGCAGGCAAGAGTTCCTGTAGCCATTTAACTTCAAGGTGGTTTACGCTCAAGGGCAGTTGAATAAGTAGTCTGATACACTATCATGGTATTGGTACTCCCACCCTGAAGAGGGTAGTGATTTTCAAGTGTCATATCTTTTTCCCCTGGATAGTAAGTTGTTAGCTAGTCACTCAATCGTTTGCAATAACTGGTGTTGCATGGGTGCCAAGGGTCCTGGCTACAGTACTCCATTTTAGAGGTCTTAAGGGGTGCTCGGGGCAACTTGATTAGGATCTCAAATCATGATTTGCAACCAAATCATAATTTGAAATAAAAACTGTTCAGGATACCAATTTGAAATCATGATTTCAAATAGCAGTTGATTTAGGACTTTATTTCTTTATTTCATCAATTCTACTTAGGGTAGATATAAGATTCATAGTATAAAGAATTTAGCCTTCATAAACTTTTCATACTATTAAGGTAGTCACCCTCCTGTTGGTTCTATATCTTTTCTTTCATTCATGAACTCAGATCTCTCTACTTCTTTTCCTCAAACTACAAGCACTGCAAAAAAATGTGCGCAAATTCACAAAGACCAAAAGCCACCAGGGATGACAATGAGGATAAGATCTTTATTGACGAGCTATTGAAACATTGTAGTATTGGTCATCAAGCAGGTAACAGCTGTAAACCACATGCCTGGCATAAGGAAAGTGAGGTTTACAATAATACTTCTACGCTATTCATGAATGTTGAGCAGGTAAAGACTCGTGTATGTTGGGTATGTAGTAATAGAATGAATGGAGAGTATATCGAAAAATACTAACTACTGGTTACCCAGTTCTGCTTTAAACAGAATAGGGCAGGTCGAATATCGTAATAATTATGAATAGACTATTACTTTTAAATAAAGAGTTTTCATAGATATTATAAATCAAAGTCAAATCATGTTGTGTTTGGAGCACCATTCGTCAAAATCCTGATTTGTGTTCTCATTGATTTTAGGGTTTAATATGCAATTTGAAATCACAAAATCATGGTTTGAAATTATAATCATGTTGCCTTGAACACCTCCTTATATGCTGTCGTTTAGTCAGATCCACAATAGGAGAGTATCCTGAAAGGAATAATAGCTAGAGTCAAGAAAGTTGATAGCCATTTCACAATGGTGTAGAACCTACCCGTTTGTAATAATATGGGATATATTTCTCTAGGTTGGGAATTGCAACCAACAATTATAGACACAGAACATAATTCTTATAATATGGGGTACTTTGGAATGTACAAAAGTGTTGGTAGGGTTAGGGCTATCTTCTACTGACCAAAGATGGATCAGCATATCTAGTAGCATGTCTATACCTGTAATATATGTCGATAGAAGAAGTCTATCTGGTAAAAGAAGTTTTCTTTCCCAGACACATTTAACATTCCAATAAATGCGTAAACTATGGTTTTACTAGGTTTCATTGCAGCACTGCTGAAGTGAGAGGAATATGCAAGGATTTTGGTAATTGTGGATTGATTCACAAAAATAGCATCTTGTATATGACTGAGAACTGTGGTACTGATCATGGGGCTAGCCTGGATATTGCAGAAGAAAGTGTAGTGCCTTTGAGGGCTACATGAATCTATTATAGCTCATCATAAGGGCCAATTGACATCCATATTTTGGATAGGTCTAATCCACCGGTTGTGAGTAAACCTTACTATTTTAACTGCTTTCCATCATGAGACTAGTAGGAAAACAGAACAAGTTCATCAGGTACTAGGACAGTACATGTGACATGACCGCTTCCATGAGGGTTATGATTGGGTGTCATGGTTGCCAATGGAATGGCATTTCTAATGTACCAACAGGTTAGAATCCAGTAGGCTCTCTGCTTGAAATACACTGTAGGTTTAATCTATGGGGAAGCAGGTCAGCTGTGGTATCTGGTAACTGGAGAATATACCTCAACAGTGGGCGCTTATATGAGGACTGGGAATAAACATGTCAAGAAATTCAAGAGACAGAACACTGGGCTCCAGAAAGTCAAAGGAAATAGAATGACCCACAAAGTCTACTATTTCCAGAATATGTGATTGTGAAGACCCTTAATACATGAGCTATGGTAACTTAAAACTACCCAAATACAGATAACTAGGCAGTCAACTGGGAGGACCAGGCAGGCGAGTAGCTACTTGAGTCATGGGTAGTCTATGGTCAGGATCTTCTGGTGGACAAGTAACATGCTAGGTACTCAGATACTTGGACACCCAGTATGTAGACATATGCAATGTCCGTCTACCTAGGCATCTTAGCTAGGTGGATTACCCTACTGGGTAGGGTAACAGGGCAAAGAACACAAGTATCTAACTCTGCTGAAGAAGTATGCAGGGTGACAGAGTAAGGTTACCTAGATGTACAGATAGTATTACTCTACTGTAGCAGTCTGGTTAGCTTGGAATGGGAGTTGGGTTACCCAGTCAAGTGCCATGAGTTACCCTACAATGTACTACAACCTGTGTCAGGCACTTTCGCAAAATTGACTAGAATGTTAGTCATGTGGGGCCATATGTGATCCACGAATCTGGGATTTGTGGGTATGCCATTTGTTGAGCTATACGACTTCAAACAAGCAGTAAAATGCACAGATTGTTCCTGTTATACTGGTCCAGCCCCATCTTGTGTCCCAGATGTCAAGGGCAAATGGTTGCCTAGTTGAGCACAATCCAGGAAAGGAGGAGTTTTGCAGGTATGCGCATAATACCCATACATACTGGTCATCTGTCCAACAATCAGGTGTTTACACAATATATATTGAGGCATAGGAGAGAGAATGAAAGACCTTTCCCATCTTGTTGGGGGTAAAATGGGCTAGAACTTATAGAAAGGGTGGGGGACAACCATCGGAGTTAGGTGAGTAGTCTGAGGCAGTAGCCCAGAGAATGGGGAGAGTTTTACACCTATCAAGCCTAAACATAGCACTTTGCCATAGCCTCTATGAAGGAAGTTTGCAGACACCAAAAGTACGATTCTTATTATGACTGAAGTGGTTTTAAATATGGTGGTTATGGGAAGTACCCATTTGATGGTCCTCCTACCCAGACCACTGCAGGAGTCTCTACAGGCCCTTGACTCAACAGTGGTAGATAGATTGTGTAGACTGATGGGGTTAATAGAGACTTGTATCGATAAAATGCATATGGAAAGGTATTCATATATTAGCAGGCTCTCTCCGGAGTCTTGACTCTTATCCAGTGGCAAGACAATGATGCAAAGATGTTTTCATCCCAGTGGCTGTACTTGAGAGGTGTTAGAGAAACAGAACTATATAAGGAGGTCACTGACTGGAGTGTGTCAATACACAAACACCTATCGGGCTGTAGTAGAAGTGCCAAACACCTCTTCTGAGAGGATGCTATAAGTGAATGGGTGGAGTAAATAGATAGAGAAGCTTCTGGAATAAATAGTAATCTCTTAAATCTATGTGAGAACCCTCCTACTCCAACATAATCAATATCCTCTCATGACCTTAATTGTCAGAAGTGTTTGTCTTAACAATATTAAATTTTGCTGCTTACTTTACTCTTATGTCTGTTTGCAAATATGGGGCAATAAGTTGCAGGTTGTTGGCTCTAGTCACAACCTTCGTGTCTATCTGTCTTGTGGTATCCTGGTTACAGTGTATCGTCCAGCAACCTCCTTGTACAGAACATGATTGCTCCACCACCTGGTGGAGTACCATTGGGTGAGTTATCAGGGGAGATCGTTGAACTATACTACATATGGGCAGTTTCATGTTCTGTTGCTGAAGCATGAGAGGGAATGAAGTCTTGAAACGACTAGTAGCAGAAGATCTACAAATGGTATATCCGGATGGCAGCAGTGTGGTGGATTAAGGTACAATACCATGCTGACCTTAGGATAATGTAGGATCAAAGGGTATTGGGACAATGCTTAAGTGCTGTTGAAAGGTTATTTGCAGGAGTGTATAATATTGATACCGCAAATGATGTACTAATGGTAGAGACTCAAAGCCCTCTCCCTCTAGCCCTTGCCAAACCACACAGTTTCACAATAAAACCAGCCTGCCTCATATGAGCTGAGTGATGTCATGCATACCTGAGCTCCCTTCATATATGAATCCTTAAAGGCCTACAGGAAGAAGGCTATTCATACACCTCCTCACTCTCCAGAACCATTATGTCAGGTTCTTCCTAGAGCAGTGCTAGCCAGGTGACGGAAGCGAGGAAAAGGTTTCGCACAAGACCTCATTTAGAGGTTATGCGTTTAAGTTATTCTTTCGCACACATGACCTCGTTAGCAGGTCATGAGGCTTGTTTAGGTTTAAATTGTTTTTATGCATAACACCGTATTAGCAGGTCATGGGGCGCGGTTATATTGAGGGCATTTCGTAGATAACATGCAGTAGACATCATGGGGAGAGTCTAGGCTGGCCAGTAGGGCTGAGTGGCAAGACAGACCCGTTTATGTTTCATGCGTGACCTCATGAGTAGGTCATGTGGTTTCTTTATATGCTTGATTTATATTGCCTTTGATTTATGTTTTCACACACGACGTCACTTAGAGGTCATGGGATGTTTTATGTTTCCGCACATGACTTGTTTGAGCCATGCGATGGATTTCGCACGTTACCTTGCTTCACCATCAGGAAGAGGTTAAAGTTGCGGGAAGAGGCCTATATAAAGGACGGGTTTTCACAGATAGGTTAGCTCTTCACGCAACCATCTATAGTTATTTGCTGTCTACTACTCTACGCTCTTCGCAATGCAACAAGCTTTACGTGCCAACCATCTCCAGTGGGCAGAATGAACATAGAGCCAAGAACCTATCGACGAGGTAGGGCTGGTTAACCAGATAAGACCGATACCCTCAGCGCTGGTGAGAAACTGATTCTTAAGTAAGAATACTAAGATAGGGCCAAGAGACACGAGGAGCTCTTGGACAGAGTGCAGTGCAGTTTGGAAGGTTATGAAGGTCATTACCCATCCTGAATAACCCAAGTAGGACGATATTGCACTATTTGGTTGCCGCTACTGTGACGGTCAACGACGGCAAAACAGCAACTCCAAGAAACGGGCAGTGCACCAAGACGACGAAGGAGATATCGACCTCACCGATGACACCCGTGACCTAGGCAGAGTACGGAAGATCTTAGGCGACGCATCAAGCCTACCCTCGCGAGCAGCAAGCCTGGTTACAGTAGAACAAACCTCACCTCCACGTAGTTCCCCAGTAGGAACACTAGGACCAAGAAGGATGTGGGCAGCCGCAACACTGGCACCTCTGACAGCGCCTACTGCGCAGGCCCTGATGATAACAGAAGGTCAGGTGATGAGATTCCTGAGTGCAAGCGACACCCACCCAGAATCAAGAATGAAAGCGAGAGAACTAGACTTATTTGTTGGAGACCGCGAGAGGTTAAGATAGTTCCTGAGACAGCTGGAACAGTACTACAAGGTCAAGGGGTACGGTATTGGAAAAGATACGATCAAGGTGGACTATGCAAGGTCCCTCTGGAGACAAGTAGCACGGCAATGGATAATGCACTACATGGAACGCAAACGAGACTGGATATGGCCCTCATGAGAGGAGTTTTAGAAACCTCCCTATATCCAGTTGGGAGATCGAAATGCCAAGGAGACAGGCGGAGTCAAGCGAGAAAAGATGAAAGAAGGAAAGGACAACTTCCGTGACTACTGGCACATGTTCCGCATGATAGCCATCGCAGCGGAATATGATGATGGCCCTGAGTACCGCCATCTAGTGGGTGGTACCAACAAAAGGCTGCAAGATGCCTGGATACACACAGGCCAGACTGATCAAACAGCAGAAGGCTCTATGGTGTGGGCCGTCGACAAGGAAGACTAGATCAATATGAATAGACACGCTCAAAGCAAGACCAAAGGGATAACCCATATGACCTCACCTAGCAAGCACAATGGTACTTATCGACCAGCAAGAGCGCCACAGCCGGGACCTGCCTGAGACCCTATGCACTTGGATGCAGCAGGAAGAAAGAACAGGAGGTTCTGCAGGCTGTCCGACGATGAATAACAGAAGAGAAGAAAGGAAAATATATGACTTCGATGCAGATTGAAGGGGCATTTCATTAAGGACAATCGGCGCAAGCGGACTAACCTCCTAGAAATGGATACTGCTGGGAGGAGGAATGAGCAGGGGACTTTAAATGAATAAAGTCCCTAGCAAAGAGTGGTCTGTGGCAGCAGGAACAAGGCAAACCCGCTGGCATCGTATACATATAAACGAAAAAGCAGAATGAGGATCAATAGCATCAACGGATACCAGAACAACAACGACTATCTCATGATTAAGATAAAACCATGCACAACCAGCAAAGACATGGAAACTAGGGCAATCCTTGATTCAGGAGCCACCAAGGATTTTATCGACGGAAACTTCCGTGACACCCATCGGATACCCCTGAAAAGGATAAATAAACCCAGAGACACATATGTGGTCAACACAGAGAAAGGAAGGCAGGACCAATCACCTATACCATACAGGAAGTAGTAGAGATAGGGTCACATGATGAAGCCATGACGTTCCAAGCAGCGCATTTGAAGAAGCATGATGCAACACCAAGAACGCCCTGGCTAAAACGACACAATCCAAACATCAATTGGGAAAAAGGTCAGATCAACTTCAACAGCAGACTGTGCATACCGTTGTGCCTGGAAACTTCCCCCACAATTGAAACGATCCCAAGGAACCAGCAATAAGAGAAACCTTGGGCACGCAAATCCTTAATATAGACACCCAACACAAAGAGGCAGTCCCCCATGAAGGAGGCATAAGAGAACAACTGTTACACCCGAATGCAAAGAAAGCAACACAATTGTCGGACAAGACTGCAGGCCACGACCTGTACCGCAATGAAGACATGATGGACCCTGCCTGGAGACAGAAGATAATTCTAATAGGAATTGCAATTGGGCTTCCTGGTGGCATCTATGCAAGAATTGCTCCACCGAGTGGTATGGCCACCCCACATGGGATCACCACAGGCGCTAGAGTGAATCGATGCAGACTATAGGGGCGAGGTACAGGTACTGCTAATAAACCTGAAGGGTAAGGACTATGCTATCCAAACAGGGGATGGCATAGCCTAGATGGTTATGAAAAATATAGATACCAGAAAGCTCCATGAAGTCTGAGACCTGGACAAGACGAAAAGAAGTAAGGAAGGATTTGGCAGTACTGCCCAAGGAACCCCGAAGGACGACACCCCCACCGAAGCGACAGAAGAGAAACCCTCAGCATATCTTTCATATCAGCTAGTACCTTCAGTCAACTCAATTGGACAGGGGAACAAGCGGGTATCCTCAAATGGGGTGAAGAGGAAGACAGACCAACCATCGCGGAAGCATCAATGATTAGTACGCGACTAGCGGTAAGAGAAGAAGCCAAGAAGGGGCAGATAACTTGGAGCCAACTGGTTGGGAAAGGATATGATGACTATCGCAAGTAATTAAAAGAAAATGAAAGAGCGGATCTTCCCAAAGATAAAAGTGAAGATCACCAGATCAAGCTAGAGGAAGGAAAGGCAGCGCCATTCATGAAGCTTTATCCATTAAGGGAAGAGGAATTGAAAGTGCTCCGAGAATACCTCGAACAGAACCTGCTAGGCAGTGGATCAGACTGTTGTACTCCGCAGTGGAGTCACCAATCATAATATTCAAAGAGAAAGATAGGAAGCTGGGACTCCCTGTGGAGTTCTGAGGACTGAACGTGACATCGCAAAAAGACAATTACTGTCTATGATTGATTTACAGAGTGCAGAACCAACTAGGACGGGCCAAACACTATAGGAAGTTGGATATCCCAGATGCATATTACAACATGAGGGTAGCCAAAGGAGGTGATATGTGAAAAGGACTTACCATGACACCTATACTATGACGGTTCCATGCCACCCCAGCCACCATGATCGAAATCGACACATCCTACTACGTATGCGCCAGTACCCTCTTCCTGCTGGGTGAGGACAGATTATGGAGGCTACTTGCTTTTCGATCAAAAACAAGGTCCATGGCAGGGCGAAACTACGGTACTCAGGACAAAGAACTATGCGGGATTGTCCAAGTGATAAGGGACTGGAGCAAGTGCATACTAGGGAGTAAACATGTGGTCCATGTCAACATGTACCACAAAAAGCTAGTAGTGTTTACCACTACAAAAGAACTGAGCGGACGACAGATCAGAAGGAGTAAGACATTAAGCCAGTACCATCTCCAAATGGAATTCTGACCAGGCAAAGAAGGAGGAAAGCCTGACGCATTGAAGTGAAGGACAGAGGATTTCCCTGACAAAGAAGAAACAAAGTCATGACGACAAAGGATATTACTTGCGAAAGAAAAGTATTTTCTGGCGGAAGAAGAAGAAGACAGTGGATATGAATCACGGAACGAAATAACTGCGGCCATGGTCAAAGACGAAGGATACGACGAATGGATAAAAAGAAGCAAGACCAATGACTGGGAAATTAATGGCATAAGGGAGGCCAGGAAGCAAGTACTAAAAGAGATGAAGGGTGTGGCCCTCGGGGTATACCATGAAGGAGGCGGGTGACTATGCTACGATGATAAGAGAAGGATTCTAGATTCGGAAACCCTGTAAACCGAGATGATAAGAAGAAATCATAATAACCCACTAGTAGGCCATAGCGGAATGGCAAAAGTGGCAGTATTGATTGAATGCTCATACGACTGGCCGTCGATACGCAACTATATTAAAAGATATGTGCGGAATTCCAACACCCGCAAACAAATGAAATCGGTTAAACACGCGCACTACGAGCTGCTCAAACCGCTTGAAACGCGGGGAAGACCATGGCAATCCATTGCTATGGATTTCATCACTGGAGTACCCATATCGAAAAGTTCTGCCACGGCACAGGTAGTTGTCAACCGGCGGGCGAATGTGGTGTACCTGGTACCATGCAGAACTGATAAGACAACACGACAATTCTTCAACCTGTTTAAAGACCGGGTCTTTAGACTCCGCAGCCTTCCAAAAGATATTACTTCCACTAGAGGATCCCTCTTCATGTTAGAAGTATGGAAGCAAATCACGCAACAATTAAGTGTCAGCCAACCCTGGAGTATGGCCTTCCATCTGCAAACAGATGGCCAGACAGAATGAACAAAAGCCATATTGGAACAATATCCACGAGGCTTGGTCAACTAGCAACAGAACATTTGGATGGGAATGCGAGCGACGGCCGAGTTTACATACAACAAGGGACGACAAGAAACGATAAAGGCAACACCCTTCTTTGTAAGCCATGGATACAACCTGTCGTTTGACCGAGCAGAATGCCAAGTGCCAAGAACGATAATACAAGCCGACGATATGATAAAGGTAGATGACAACGTAGGAGATAAAACAACTCTAGCACAAATGGGTCAAAAGAGAAAGAGCGATGAGGACCAAAAGCCCGACCCAATTCTTATAGTCTGCGACAATGTGTGGTTGATACCACGCAATACCCAGACCACGAGACCATCGCAGAAGCTGGACTACTAGAAACTTGGACCATTCAAGATAATGGAAAGGGTCAGGCTCTGGGCATATAAACTCGTCGTCCCGACTGCGGTGAAACCAATTCATACCACATTCCACATCAGCCTCCTTGAAGAGTACCAAGGAAATCTGTTTCCCGCAGAGAAGAAACCCCTCTCTCGGCCTAGTCACATAGATGGAGAAGATGAATACGAACTCGAAGAAATAATCGACTGACACTTGCACTACTGGAAACTCCAGTACTGAGCTAAGTGGACCAGTTATTCCCGGGAACACAAGCAAGGCTGGTACCCAGCCATAAACTTCATGAAAGCTAGAGGTGTCGTCCTCCGCTTCTACCAGTACTACCCACACAACCCAGCATCCAACTGTCTGTACCGTAGTGGAAGAAAACAGTTAGGGGGCAGTTGAAGACAGCGAAGAGTTGGCCAGAAATGTGCTGCAAGCAAGGAAAGAGGGGGAAGAAGTGGCAACACCGCGGAAGGAACACACAAAAAAGACATGGCCAGTGGGCACCAACGTTCAGTGCACGGTGTATGGGGACACAAAGGAACAACAACAGTGGTGGCCAAAGGAGGCCACCAAGGCAAGGGACTCAGATGTAGGCGAGGAGAGGGCAAACTTCCAGCAGCAGCAAACCTGGGAAGGAGAAACTCGGGAGACACCGGCAGGGTGGCGACACCTCGGAATCACTTGCCAGAACTGCATGCACAGGTTCTGCTCCTACTACAGAAGGGAGTCAGAGCGGGCACAACAGGCTCTAAGGATGGAGCCAGGCAACAAGAGGGGGCACAAAATTTCTTTCGCCCCTAAGTAAGTCCCAAGGGAGACCATCCACACACAAGATGAAATGATAACGCAGTAAAAAGAGATGATAGAGGGGCTGCAAAAGACCACCGAAAGATGGTAGTAAACAGTAGATAGACTAGGGGAAGTAAAGCAGATGGTGTGGGAACAAAGAGGGAGACAGGAAAGAGAATGGAGAGTCAGGAGAGAGGTGCAAGACTGGCTCCGCAGGGATTACCGGAATTTAAGGAACCATGAGATGTGCATGGGTGGGTACACAGTAGCGATAGAGGACAGGCGGAGGAGGAGAAGATAGACGTATCCTCATGGACCGAGGATAAGGGCGAGGGGAGCTCAGGTCACGATCTGGCTAGAGGAGTGCTCGCCAGGTGACGGAAGCAAGGAAACGGTTTCGCACATGACCTTATTCAGAGGTGATGCAGTTAAGTTATTCTTTCATGCACATGACCTTGTTAGCAGGTCAGGAGGCTTGTTTAAGTTTAAATTGTTTTTAGGCACATGACCTCATTAGCAGGTTATCGGGCACATTTATATTGAATGCATTTCGCACATGGTGTACGGTTGATATGATAGAGAGAGTCCTGGGTGGCCGGTAAGGCTGACCGGCAAGGCAGACTTGTTTATGGTGCGGGCATGACCTCGTTATTAAGTATGGTGGTTGGGTGATGCAGTTGATTTATATTGCCTTTGATTTACTTTTTCGCGCATGACATCGCTTGGAGGTCATGGGATGTTCTATGTTTGCACACATGACTCATTTGCGTCATGCGATGGATTTTGCACCTGACTTCACTTCAGGATCAGAGACGGGTTAGGGTTGCGGGAAGAGGCCTATATGAATGCCGGGGTTTCACTGCGGGGTTAGCTCTTCACGCAACCATCTACTGTTATTTTCCACCAACTACTTTACACTCTTTACCACACACAACCCTTTACACTTCAACCATCTCTGCTAGGCACAACGAACACAGAGTCAAGAACTTATCCACTTTTTGGGGCTGGTTGAGAGGATAAGACCGATACTCCCGGCACTGGTCGGAAACTGATTCTTAAGTCAGAATAGTAAGATAGGGCCCAGAGATTCAAGAACATCTGGGCCACAGCGCAGCGCAGCTCGGATGGTTATAAAGGTCATTACCTGTCATGAGTAACACGTGTAGGGGGATATCGCAACACCTTACCAGCTATCCCTCCATCCCTGTCTCAATTGTACCTAACCGGTTGGATAGTCGCTTGCTTGCTCCTACCAATCATTTGTAGTTAAGAAAATAAGACTCCGAAACTAAGGGGATCCCAGTACCTGATACACCTAATCCAAAGTGTTGTTCAACACCTACCTCTCCAAATCCTGCAAGTCCTGCTATAAGACAGACACATGTACCTCCAACTGTGGCCCCAAGGCCAATCGCTCTTCCAGTCCCAATACTTGCCCATACTCCAGCCCCCTGCCATGCACTGGGGCCGGCCCCTGCACCGACACCTGGGCTCTTGATAGTACCACTGCATAGACCGACACTCTGCTACAGGGTGGGTCGACTCTTTTTTCCTAAAAGTGGCATTTGGCAGACCATGGCTTTGGAAAATGCAAATGCAGAAACTACATCGCTCCGTAACCCAATTCCACTGCTCCAAACCCTGTCCTGTAGTGTTCCAAGAGTACCAAGCGTTCCCACCTGCCCCCACAATAGTCAATGCTGCAATATGTTTCTCTAGTATCAAGTAGTAACTCAGACAGGTAACCTGGTTACTGTTGGTCCAGCACTAAGTGTGAGAAAACATGGACAGAGTATATATTTTACTAGATATGGGGATACAACTAAAGGCCCAGGGACCTAGTAGTATACTGGTCAGGCAGAGGAAGGGATTTTTGGTCGACCTTTAGGTACGGTAAGCCGTAAAGGGATTGCGGACCTCTGACAAGACCAGCGCGTTTTGCAGAACTTTGCTATCATGTCCTGATAAACCAAGCTGCACTACTTCTGACTACTGTGCCTGTTGGTGAGCAGTGCATTTAGCCCCTCCCTTCGGTACCCCTAGTAGGTATTCGTCCCCAGGAAGACAACTAGATGCAACTAGACCAACAGGTTGATAGATACAATGGGTTGCTCAAAATAGCAGGTGGGAATGCAGGTAGTAGTAGAAGTAGAAACTAGGTCTCCGGAGGCTGTATGACTAAAGCTAGTGATAATCCACAGGATGCCAATCATGATAGCAGTGATAGCAGTAGTGGCCATGATTCCTTGCTTGACCTAAGTCTTTTATAAGAGTTTGGCATAAGCATTGAAGAAATCAAAGCGAAGTGTTGCCTGGACCAATGGGCCAGGAGGCAAGGGAGAGTCCTACAGGGTACTGGTATAGCCACTTGGCCTGCAGTGAGACATTGGCCGAAGATGCCAGAAATGCCCTCTGATATATTCAGATTTAAGGAGAAGCTTCCGCAACTTGCAACCCTCTTCACCAAGGCAGAGGTCAACTTCAAATACTTTGTGCAATGCAAGTTAACTAATATAAAGCAGGTAAAGGGGCTGATCATGCTTCTAGAGGACTCTGGCTGTATGTGGTATTGCACGTTGTATGAGTATATTAACCAGAATACACTCAAAGTTTTTTGCAGTTGTGCCAATGACAGCAACTGTAACCGGTATGGGTTACTAGGATTTTATGTTTGGTTTCACAGTATCCTTTGATACTTGTAGTGTTTCGTGTGCTATCGCTTGATACACACATTGTTTTATGTTTGGTTTCACAGTATCGTTTGATACTTGTAGTGTTTCGTGTGCTATCGCGGGATGCACACATTGTTTTATGTTTGGTTTCAAAGTATCGTTTGATACTTGTAGTGTTTCGTGTGCTATCGGTTGATACACAAATTGTTTTATGATTGATTTCACAGTATCGGTTGATACTTGTAATGTTTTGTGTGCTATCAGTTGATACACACAGTGTTTTGCAATATCACTCATACTGGAGATAAGCGATATGCTGTATTTAAAGACCGCTGATTCCCGCGATGGAAACAGCAGACTTCGACAGACAGTATTCTTAACTATACTTGGTTGAACGGTTACTTCTTTGATCTCCTATTACACCCCGTTCGAAGACTCCTTTAGCCAGCAGCGCTCACTTCGTGTTGATCAAGAAGCCATCTGCTCCTATCGTACCGCTACGTGACTAGGGCCTGGCCCGAACACGTTACTGCAACCCGTGGCAAACCGGGAAAGGTTTTTGTTCATGACTGGAATGTAGCTTTGATAGAGACCAAGGGGGGTGAAACTAATCCAATAGCACATACTGAGAGTTAGTTACGAAAGTAGATCATAGTGATGAATGCCTGGACAAGATGATTGATAACCCAGATAAACCAAACCATAGGGACATGATCTATACCTGCGTAACAACCCAGCATACATGAGCTATGGCAGACGGAACCTACACCCATACAGGTAGCCGGGAGGCGAACAGGTAGGAACCGGCAGGCAATTACGTACTTGGCCTACGGAGACATGATGGCCCGGGCTCCGAGAATAAACAGGATTGACTGGTCAGGGACTTCGGTACCTGGATACACCCGGGAGCGGTGTCAGCGTACCTAGGGAGTTCTGAAGGGGCAGTTGCTCCGCTAGGCCGGGTAACTCGAGACAGGTCAGAAATGTCTATCTCTGGCGACGGGATAGACAGGGTAACAGTGGAAAGTTATCTGGTCTGCTGGATAAGGTTATCCTACCCTCGGGATCAGGTTACCCTGCCATGGGGCTTGGGTTACATTGCCCAAAGTCCTGACTTACCGCACCTCTCCATATGAAGTCCCTCGCGGAGTTCGGGAAAATTGACTGGAATGTTTGTCACATGAAGCCACGCATGATACTGGAATCTGGGCTGCCGGGGGATGCTATTGGGCGAGCTACGTAGCTTCGATGAAGCCCTCAATTGGAGACATTATTTTTATCATACCCCTCCGGCCCTGCGTTGAGGCCCGGACATCATGGGGAAACGGTTGGGTAGTTCTGTGCAGTCTAGCAGGGTGGGATCTTTACCGACATGCTTGCAACACCGTATATGTCGCTGCCGTCCGGTCGACCATAACCGCTTCGCAGGATATCCAAGGGGGCATAGGGTCCAAGGCGGAGTACCTCCTCCAAGTTGTTCGCAGTAAAACAGACCAAAACTGACCGGGTTAATGGGTGTTAACCATGGGGGTCCCGCAGGTAGTCCCGGGTAGTGCCGCAGTGAGTCGCAGAGTTTTACACCTACCAAGCTCGAAAGTGCTCCCTACGCTATAGGCTCGGAAAGGGAAGTGCAGAGATACTAAAAGGATGATTCCTACTACAGGTAAGGTAGACCCGAGATAGTGGTCATGAGTAGCGCCCATTGTGGCACTCGCGGACTACCGAGTCCTGCGTAAGACACGGGAAGCCCGCGACCCGTGAATAGTAAACAGGTAAACCGTTCACGGTATCTTCCGGAGTCAAGTAGAGATCAATGCATATGGGAAGGGTGGTATAGATAGTCTAGTTCATGAGAAGTCCTGATTGTTAGCCACTGGCAAGACACCGATGGGCAGAGGTTTTCACTCCGGCGGGCAAAAGGGAAATGCACCGCACAAATGATAACCGCATGAGGTGCATGCTGACCAGAGTGTGTCGACACATGCATGCCCGAAGGGTGTGCCAGGAGACGTGTCGGACCACCCTTAGCGGAGAAGGGTATACTCAAATAGTTGGAGTAAACTGATGGTGGAGTTTCTGGCATAAGAAAAAACTACCTGAAAGTCTATACGAGAACTCTCCTCCTCCAACAATCAATCCTCTCGAGACCTTGGTTGAGTGAAGCAGCAGGCTTAATGATATTAAGTTTTACCGCTTACTTTACTCTTACATTTGTGTGCACTTTTGGCGATAAGTTTGAGGTTGTTCGGTGCAGCCGCAACCTGGGGATCCATCTTCCTAGGGGTGCCCCCATTACAGGATATCGTTCAGAGATCTCCTCGCTTAACTCCTCTCCTGATTAATTGTATTCCGACCTTCAGCACTGACCTTGCGTGAATACTGGTAACCTTGTCTAGAACCAGCAGCCCAGAGTGCAAAGGGCAATGGCAAGTACCGAACTTCCAACCAGATTGGAATCCAACTTGGATTCATGCCTTGACCTGGACAAGAACTCCGCCAACACATTTCGTTTGTCGGTTTTCACGGATGTGTGCGGTATTGATTGGGACGGTCACTAGTTGCTGCTGGAGGGCGCCCCTAGACAGTTATCTAATGAATGTCTTGATCTTACCATTACAGACCCTCGCACTGTGGCCCTTTCGTTCTTGCAAGATTCCACCCTCATCCACAACATGTTCCCTCCCCTGCCACAAGGAGTACCATTCAGCGAGTTCTCCCCTGAGTTTGTCGAAACTTATATCCTCCGCGACATAGCCAAGTCGATTGAGGACGCGAAGCGGGAACTGCAGAACGGGAATGCCCAGCCGCAGCAGGTATTCCGTAAACAGATTGCTACGGCAGTGGTGGAATGGATGAAAGTACAGCAGGAGGCATACCTGGGAATGTGAAGAGACCAGAAGGCATTGAACGATCGTATGGCAGCGCTGGAAAGGGCCTTCGCGGAAGGTTATAGTATTGATGCTGAGACTGACGGACTGATGATAGAGGCAGCGCCCCCACTCCCACTCGTCCAGGTGAACCCTGAGGACTTCGGGATGGAACTAGCTATGCGAGCCAGGGATGAACAAGGGAGTGCGTACTTAGGCCCCATGGGTAGACAAATGTGGGAAAGGGTAACGACCCAACATACAAGAGCGATGGCAAACGGAACCTATACCCATACAGGGAGCCAGGAGGCGAACTGGTAGGAACCGGCAGGCAAGTAAGTACTTGACCTAGGGAGACCCGATGGCCCGGTCTCTGCGAATGAACAGAATCAGCTAGTCAGGGACTCGGGTACCTGGAGACACCCGGGAGCAGTGTCCATGTAATTAGGTACTTCTGAAGTGGCAGTTGCTCAGCTAGGCTGGGTAACTGGTGACAGGTCAGAAGGGTCTAGCGCCGGGGAGGGGACAGACCAGGTAACAGGGAAAAGTTAACTTGTCCGCTGGACAAGGTTACCCTACCCTCGGGATCAGGTTACCCTGCCTTGGGGCTTGGGTTACCCTGCCAAGAGTCCCGAGTTACTCTACATTTCAATACCAAGTGCCTCGCGGAGTTCGGGAAAATTGACGGAAATGTTTGTCATCCACAGCCATCCATGGTACTGGAATCTGGGGTTCCGGGGGATGCTATTGGGCGAGCTATGTAGCTTCGATGAACCTGTAAATTGAAGACACTATTCCTATCATACCCTTCCGGCACCGCCTTGAGGCCCTGACGTCATGGGCAAACGGTTGTGTAGTTCTGTGCGGTCTAGCAAAGAGGAATCTTTGCGGGCATGCTTGCCACACCATATACATCGCTGCCGCCCAGTCGACCGTAAGGTGTTCGCGGGATATACAGGGGGGCATAGGGTGCAAGATGGAGTGCCTCTCCCAAGTTGCTCGGAGTACAACGGACGAAAACTGACGGAGTTAATGGGTGTTAACCATAGGGGTCCCGCAGGTAGTCCCTGGTGGTGCTGCGGGGACAGGGACAGTTTTACACCTACTAAGCCCGAACATGCTCCCAACGCTATAGGATCTGAGAGGGAAGTGCAGAGACACTAAAAGCATGATTCCTACCACAGGTAAGGTAGATCCGGGGAAGTGGTCATGGGTAGCCCTGCTTGGATCACTGCCGAACTACTGTGCCCTGCCGAAGACACAGGAAGCCCGGGACCTGTAAATACTAAATAGATAAACCCCTCACGGTAGACTCCGGAGTCAAGTAGAGATGAATGCATATGGGAAGGGTGTCATAGGTAGTCTAGTTCATGAGGTGCCTTGACTGTTAGCCACTGGCAAGACACCAATACGCAGAGGTTTTCACTCCAGCGGGCAAAATGGAAATACACTGCAGAAACGATAACCATATAAGGTGAACGCCGACTAGAGTGTGTCGACACATGCATGCCCGAAGGGTGTATCAGGAGACGTGTCGGACCACCCTTAGCGGAAAAGGGTGTACTCGCATGGTTGGAGTAAACTAAGGGGGGAGTTTCGGCATAAGATAAAACTACCTGAAAGTCTATGCGAGACCTCTCCCACTCCAAGAATCCATCCTCTCAAGACCTGAATTGAGTGAAGCATCAGGCTTAATGATATTAAGTTTTACTGTTTACTTTACTCTTACATCTGTGTGAACCTTTGGCGATAAGTTTCAAGTTGTTCGGTGCGGTTGCAACCTGGCGATCCATCTTCCTAGGGGTGCCCCCGTTACAGAGAGCCTCAAGGGTGAGGGCTAGCGCTATAGCTCGCGCTTCACAAGAGCATCAACAGCTTTTCAGTCTCTCCCCTCCTCGCCCGCCCGCGGTTGGTCAGGAAGTCCGGCGATTGGACCAACCGCTGGGTCTCGGGTCAAGAAAAGGACATCGATGCCAAAGGCTATCACAGCAGCAGATACACCGGACCCTACTCCACGGCCGACCCCTGCACCTATTAACCCTCCTCCAATACCGTCCGTTGCAACTCCTGTACCTCACATCGCTGTCCCAAGACCGACACCTTCACCCGTCTTGATGCCCACTCATGAAACCTTCCCCGCCACAGTCTTGCCGCCCGCCCTATTTGCTACCCGAGGGTTCCGCACACTGCACGCAGCATCACCTGGATTTTCCACAGAGGTAAGGCGCCAGGAAGAGCGAGCACCCATGGCTCTATCATAAGGGAATCCGACCCCTGGACCTGAGACACCTGCTCGCTCCGTTCCTTGGGCATCCGTGATTCCCTCTGGCCCCTAGAAATCAACTCCTTCCGCCATGCTCCCAACAATCACAAGCAACGAGTCGGACCGCCAAGGCGAATTTAATCTGTTGGGCTGCAAATCTGAAGAAACCCGCATGGGATGGATTCATTACCATACGTATGGGTGCAGGAAGGAACAACGGACCCCAGTAAGGCATCGAAGAAGGCAGAAGGAAGGAGATGGATGGCCAACATGTGGGTATGGTGGCTCCTGGAGGCACGTTGGCGCCCGATGCAACCCCTGAGCCGCCAAGAGGTTCCGGAATTTCTGTGTATAACTCAGGTGGCGCCTAACCCAACTCCTGAGAGTGCGGGATGCCCTGTTCCACCACCGACATCAGTGCCATCAGGGGCTAAACCCCACGAGAATGGGAATCAGGATGGCCAGGAGGAACGGTTTGTTGGGTATGATAGACTACGGGAGACACCAGGCGGAGACGGAGGGCATGTTGGAGATGGAAATGCGCCTCCTGGAGGTGGTGCAACCGGAGTGGGCGGAGATCCAGGGGATTTGTACCATGACAGTTTGGGTGATGGTGATGCCGATTCTCTCCCTGATTTGACCCCCTTCGTCAAGGTTTGCAAGGATGACTGGAGCAGCAAGAAGAAACGATGGTGTGATCACCGGGCCAAGAGTCTGGCGAGAGCCCTGAGGGGTCCTGGTTCGGCTTCTAGGCCGACACCAAGACATCAGCAGAAGAAGCTGGAGAAGCTGCATGGTATCCCTCCATTCAAGGGCAAAGTTATAGAACTCGCGAGCTTCTTGCCCTTGGCAGACGTCAAACTTTAATACTTTCCGGATTGCAAGGTAACCGACCTGGATAAGGCAAACTTGGTGATCCTCCTTCTTGAAGACTCCCCCCCCGGCCTGGTATCTGGAGTTGCATGGGCATATTAACAAGGAGGCCACCAAGCGGACTGGGGTCCCTGTTAAAGACAGCAAGCCCTTACGGAGAGGGAAAGGGTTCCCAGAATGTCTGGAACAAAGTTTCGGCGGACACCTGGGCGAGCGAGACCGATCCCTTCTCGAGTGGCGCGAGCTTGTGATGAAGCCCCATCACATTGATGAGTACCTGGATAAGATAATTATTTATATGTATAAGCTTAGCTATACAGA